>CM076973.1:49642008-49652008 GCA_039105355.1 Benthosema pterotum
GATATGTTCACACACTTAAAAAGAGCGAAAAAAAAGAAGAAGATAAAAATGTTTCCTATTTCCATTAGTCTTAGGTCATGATTTAGTCTTCGTCTTAGTCTTTTGAAAACACACAATTAGTCTTTTAGTCCCATTTAGTCTTTTGAAATTCATTTTTGTTAGTCTAATCTTCGACTTACGAAGTCGACTAAATATCAAAAACCTTAGTCGACTTAGCCTTTAGTCTTAGTCTTAGTCGACCAAAACAACACTGCTTTATAAATAATAGTAACCCAACTTGTGTCCAATCGGATTATACACAACACATGTTTTACGTGGTAAAAGAACATTGATCGGTGGTGTTACTGTAGTTACCGAGAAGCTCTCTGATAACCAGCGTAGCTTTTTGACCCTGACGTCCGACGTCAACTTGTCCAGCTCCTGTTTGATGTCCCGGGACACTTTACCACAGAGCAGGGGCGGCGAGCCAGGGACCATGGCTCTGTCTGGACAAACACAACATTAGATCAGTGCTTTTCAGCCACGTGGTCCTTGAGAGAGTTCCAGGTGGTCCCCAGGCTATATGGACCACCTGGACCACCAAATGGACCCTTGCAGGCCCATTTGGTTTCATTTTACACTCTCAAGAATTAAAATATTCATCGTCTAAATTAGCCCCAGTCTACACAAGTAGAGAATGTAGAAGATTAATGGTCACTTTGATGTGTACTGTGTGTTTGACAGTTTTGTTTCCGAAATGCAGGATGGAATTGTGGACAAAAGCAAAAGAGATCTTTAGCTTTGGGGTCTGTGGGGCTAATATGTCATCAAATGTTGGTCCGCGACTCAAATTCTAAATAAATCGTGGGCCCTTGTATCAAAAAGGTTGAAACCACCGCTGTAGATCCATGAGGTAGAACAGGGGTTTTCAACAGGTGGTCTGGGGACCACCAGTGGTCCTTGAGAAGGTTCCAGGTGTTCTCCAGCTATAAGCTGGTTAACCAGATGTAACTCTTGAGAACGTAAAAATGAAACCAAATGGACCCTTGCGGGTCCATTTGGTTTCATTTTCACACTCTCAAGAGTTAAAATATTCATCATCTGAATTAGCCATTTTGGAATGTATGTTTTGCTTGTTTTGTTTCCCAAATCTGTGTGACTAAAATATCCTCAAATGGTGATCCGTGGCTCAAATTCTGAATAAATAGTGGGCCCTGAGATGAAAAAGGTTGAGGTAGAGCATATCAAAGCGACCATTTCCCGTGGTCTTACCAGTGTTTCCTATGATCCTGTCCCAGGGCTGCTCCGTGAGGACATGCAGCAGCAGAGGAGAGATGAGAGGAGTCAGAGACCACAGCCGCACCGTGCTGTCTCTGCTGCAGCTGGCCATGGTGAACGGACGGCTGGGGTGACACGTCAACCCTGGGGACAAAAATAACATATCAGAGTCATTATGCGGCCCCGGGGGGCCAAATGTGGCCCTTTGGCTGACTCTAACTGGCCCCGGGACCACCAGTGGTCCTTGAGAGAGTTCCAGTTAAATATGGAAAGTTGGTTAACCAGATGTAACTCTTTGAGAGCGCAAAAATGTAACCAAATGGACCCTTGCGGGTCCATTTGGTTTCATTTTTTACACTCTCAAGAGTTAAAATATTCATCATGTGAATTAGCCCAAGTCTACACAATCAGATAATGTAAGAAAAATGCTCCATTTCGATCTATAATATCGTGTTTTGTTTGTAAAATCCAGCCTGGTATTGTGAACAAAAACACAAGAAATCATTAGTTTCGGGGTCTGTGGGGCTAAAATGTCATCAAATGGTGGTCGGTGACTGAAATACTGAATAAATAGTGGGCCCTGGTGCCAAAATGGTTGGTCTTACTCTTACTTTTATCTTGAAATTAAATTAATATTACGCAGACTTTAGTTCAGCCTTTAGTCTTGGCCCTCCACAATATTTTATGTATCTCATTTGGCCCCTTGGGGAAAATAATTGCCCAGCCCTACAATAACATGACAACAAGGTAAGCACGTCAACCCTGGTGACAATAACATGACAACAAGTTGACCCATTGTGTCCTGATCAGATTCTAGTTTCTGATGCTAGATTCTAGTTCACAGCGCTAGATTTTAGTTTCCGACGCTAGATTCTAGTTCCTCACGCTAGATTCTAGTCCCCCATGCGAGATTGTGGTTCCTCTCTGTAGAGAGGAACTAGTTTCTGAAGTTAGATTCCAGTTTCTGACACTAGATTCTAGTTCCAGACACTAGTTTCTAGTCCAGGACACTAAATTCTAGTTTGTGACACTAAATTTAGTCCCTGGCGCGAGGTTCTAGTTTTTCTGTCAGTTTCATGACATATTTCATAGGAAGAACCGCCAGAAATATTTATTATTTAGCTGCAGAACCTCATCTAAAAACATGTTGTTCTAGGGATTTGAGTTAAAATGTTTGCTTCCCAAATAATGTATTAAAAGATTTGCACCACATTTTCACACTTTTTTCAAAAATAGCAGAACTACAAGCTCACATCGCGCCACTCGGTGGCGCGATATGAGCTTGTAGATCTGCTATTTTTCAACAGCTAAAACACCAAAACGTGTTCAGTACACAAATGGTTAACATCACGTCAACCCTGGTGACAATAACATGACAACAAGGTAACAGCATGTCGACCCTGGTGACAATAACAGATACCTGGGCATTATGCGGTCCAGGGGGCCAAATGCGGCCTTTTGGCTGACTCTAACCGGCCCAGGGACCACCAGTGGTCCTTGAGAGAGTTCCAGTTAAATATGGAAAGTTGGTTAACCAGATGTAACTCTTTGAGAGCGCAAAATTGTAACCAAATGGACCCTTGCGGGTCCATTTGGTTTCATTTTTACACTCTCAAGAGTTAAAATATTCATCATGTGAATTAGCCCAAGTCTACATGGAATGTGAAAGAATGCTCATTTTTGATCTATAATATCGTGTTTTGTTTGTAAAATCCAGCCTGGTATTGTGAACAAAAACACAAGAAATCATTAGTTTCGGGGTCTGTCATCAAATGGTGGTCGGTGGCTGAAATACTGAATAAATAGTGGGCCCTGGTGCCAAAATGGTTGGTCTTACTCTTACTTACTGTATATCTTGAAATTAAATTAATATTACTCAGACTATTACTCAGCCTTACAATAAAATGACAACAAGGTAACAGCACGTCAACCCAAACCGGTCCATAGCCCAGACAGGATATCGGTACCACTTGAGGTGGCAAAATCTACTGTGTTAAAGATGGTGTACCGTGATTTTTTTCCACTCTAAAACATAAACATAACATAACAAAACATAAACAACAAAAGTGTACAGTATTTGTTGAAATGTTGTTTTTATGCAAGCACCCCCACCAGTTCATTAAGTATGCCTGGTTTGCCTGGTGGGTGGTGATTAGGGTTAGTAAATTAAAAAATAGTAAAAAGTAAATTAATCCAACGTAACATAATTTGTATTGTTGAATTATTTCTAAAATCGTTCATTCATTTGTTCATTTTTGACCCCCCTATCATATGGAACTACTTTATGGCCACAAATTACATACCGGTAGTTCCCTCTGATAGAGAGGTCAAAAATAAACAAAGGATGCGCTAATATTTTAGAAATAGGTCAACAACATAAAGCAAGGTAGTTTTTTGGATTCATTTACTTTCACTGCGTGGACCCCAGTGACCCCCAAAAATGACCGGAACTACTTCATATTTCACCAAAACCAGAGCAGAACTCCCACTATGGGATTCTGGAAATCAATGTAATACAGTTGTATTTCATACAGGTTAACTTAAAAAATCCAGACTGTACTACCTGTCCGTACGGTTGTGCTAACAGCAGTGTTACATTCTCACCATAAACATCCGCTCCGTGGTCGAACACCGTGTCTAGACATGTTCCATCTCTGGTGTCCCACACTCTGATGGTGTAATCCCAAGACCCTGAAACACATCAGAGCATCACATGACAGAGTGGGGCTAGCAGGCCTTAATTGGCCAATAGGCCAAATCAACATTGGTACTGTATCTGTTTCATTTTTAATCCATTTTGTCCTGGCATTAGATTCTACTTTCTGACACTAGAATCTACTGTAGTTTCTGGAACGAGATTGTAGTTTCTAGCACTAGAATCTAGTTTTTTTCTGAAAAATCGATATTTCTGTGTCAGTGATGCTCAAAATATTTCATGCCAAGGACCCCTAGAATTGTCTGTGTTTGTCTGTGGCTGCGGAGGACCCCCAATCTGAAAATATCTCATGGAGGGACCCCCTCCCAGAAACAAAGATTGGAATTAATAATGTTTGCTCAGGCAGAAAATAATATTCAAAGATTTTCACCATGTTTTAAGGATTTTCCAAAACAAGCTCGTATCGCGCCACCGAGTGGCGCGATATGAGCTTGTAGATCTGCTATTTTTCAATAGTTAAAGCTAGTTAATGCTTGAAAAACCCAAATGCGTTCAGTAGATGACCTAAAATCAAGATTGCAGTGGTTAAATCTACATTTTTGTGATCAAGGAATTCAATGGAGCCGATTTCATTCTAATTGAGGCATGGATGGGTTCTCCATTTTGCAGTTTTTACATGATATATCATGTAAAAATGCAAAAATAAATAAATAAATAGAAAATACCCACCTGGAGTAAGCCCTTTTTTAGAATTTCTGCTGTAAAAGGTTGGCCAACAGAAATAATATATCTGACCCAGTAGGAATACAACCTATTTGCATGCCATGATGTTTGGTGGTGCAGTCAGGCCATTTGGGGGTGCATTGCCGGCCCCCCCGGTGCCTATGCCTAGATCCGGCCCTGGCCCAACAAATAGTCGCTCTACAAGCCGTCTCTCCCTTTCTCTTCCTCCCTGTTTCATGTCTAATCTTCACCTAAAACTATCCATAAAGGCAAACGGAAGACAAAAAACTAATCTTAAACAGGGGCGGATGTAACATGTTGGAGGGGCAAGGGAAAATGGTATGGGGGCGGCTTCATCGCCCGTGTCGCTTCGCGCCACGGGCAATGAAGCCGCCCCCCTACCATTATCTGTTACAGGACCTTTATTAGTCAAGTAAAGCATCAATAATAACATCAGTTGTTATTGAAGTTGCAACAGACACACAGCATGCATAAAGCTAAAGGTCTGACTCAGAGAGTTTTCTGATTTCAATGATGAAATGCTGTTGGTTTAGTGGTGACACAGCTGTAGTTAGTTAGTAGCAGTAGTAGTAGTGTGTCACTTCGTTTTAAATATAAGCACTTTAATTTGATATATCTTGGGTTGTTTTGCATGGCAAAACAACCCCCCCCATGCCTATGCCTAGATCCGCCGCTGATCTTAAATGCGTTACCTGAGGTGAGTAGATATGGGATCTCTGTGTTCCATAACAAGCCTCTGACTGGTGCTGTGTGACCACTCAGTACGTTGATGCATGCATCCTGTGTGTAGTCCCAGATACGCACAGTACTGCAGGACAGGGAAGTACAGGAAGAAGAAAACATATTAATAATAATAATTAGTTCACTTCACAACTTGATTCCGAACTGTTCCGAAATATAGTTAAACCAGAACCGAGTCAATCCGTGGCTTTTTTTTTTTCAATTCCGAACTGTTCCGAGATTTCTTTCAAATAGCGGCACCGAGCCCGTCCAAAATGGGACATGCAACGGCATTCCGAGAAACCCGACCCAGCCAGGCAGATATCAATATAGTAATATAGCTGACGTATATTGACCAGTTAGAGGGAGGCTCTCTGCTGCCGGCTAGACCTGCATTACGCATGAGACAGCCTGGTTTCTTTAACTTTCTCATATTAACTTGCATTGAGCTTTCACCTTGTTTAGGCCAACAGTACTGTTTTCGGGGTCCGTGATATAATGTAGTTGTAGAATTAAAGGCTGGTGATATTACAATGAGCGCAATGCAGCAGCAGCAGGGAAGTGCAGCAACGCGCTGCGCTGTGCAGAGACAGAGACAATCACACTATATACAGTATTGTATTAACCTTTGCAACAACAACAAAAACAAACACAGTAGAACGGGTCTTCTCGGATAAAATCGGGTCCGAGTTCCGAGGCTTTGTTAAAACACGCCATCGGATCCAATGGGTCTCGGACAGGTCTTGTTTTGTACGGGTACGGAACCCCTGTGAAGACCTCTACGGTTAACACGGGTTAAGTGGCGTCATGGTTATACAGGTTACCTGGTCATACTGTTATAGAGCCTATCTATAACCTCACAAGCTTTTAGATCGGTAATTTCAGTAATAAATTCCGTGCGAATTTGTCTTTGTCACGAAAACCATTTGAGAATTGTGAGAGAGCCCAGAGTCTCTTCTTCTTACCCATCGTCAGAGCCAGAGCACAGGATTCCCTCCCTGAGAGGAGACCAGCGGACGTGGAACACCTTGGCCAGGTGACCTGTGAACACTTTGAGAGGCTGGTCTGAGCTGGTGGCCAGATAGTAAACACGCACGTTCTTGTCCTCACAGCCTGTAGCTATCATGTCCCTGCAGGAACACACGCACGCACACACACACGCACGCATGAACACATACACGCGAGTTTTATCAAAATAAATAGCTAAATATACAGACAGGCAAACATGTTTCTGCTACTTCCTTTCTATGCTGTACCCCCGTAGTGGCACAACTCTTTCTATCTAGATGGCTCTGCTTATACTAGAGGTTTTCACTGGTCTCAGAAATTCTATCCGAAAACCGAAATAAATCCGTGCAATATCGCCAATTCTGAACTGTTCCGAAAATATTTTAAAATAAATTATCCAGAACCGAGTTGATCCCTGGCATTTTTTCCCGATTTTTTCCCGATTCCGATACGCGACATGCACGGGTATTCCGAGAGACCCGACTTTATGAACTAATATAACTGACGTATTGATCAGTTACCATTTTATTATTAACACGCACGAAGAGGGAGAGAGACCCAGACAGGCAGAGAGAGAGGCTGCAGGCTACACTCTCCACTTGAGCGGAGGAGGAGGACGAGGAGGATGTTTATCTTTTACGCACGCAACTTTGTCATATTAACTTGCATTGAGCTTTCACCTCGTTTAGGCCAACAGTACTGTTTTAAGGGTCCGTGATATAATGTAGTCTAGAATTAAACGCCCGTGATTTATAGCTTACCATCAACGCAATTCAGCTGCAGCTGAGAGAGAAGAGAAAAAAAAAGCAACACTTTTTTTTTTTTCCTTTCTTTTTTTTCTCTCTGTTTCCAGGCAGCGCGCTGCCTGGAGACAATCACACACCAGATATTTTCTTAACATTAACATTTGCAAGTGCAACAACAACGGGTCTTCTCGGATATAAACGGGTTTTACACATAATGATTGACAGGTCCAAGTTCCGAGGGGCATATGTCCGATTTTGACCCTATCCGAGTGACTTTGATAAAACACACCGCCGGAACCGACGGGTCTCGGACGAACTAGGGTTTTTTCGGGTACGGGCCCCCCGTGAAGACCTCTAGCTTATACCCAGACGGACGGACGGACGGACGGACGGACGGACGGACGGACGGACGGACGGACGGACGGACGGACGGACGGACGGACGGACGGACGGACGGACGGACGGACGGACGGACGGACGGACGGACGGACGGACGGACGGACGGACGGACGGACGGACGGACGGACGGACGGACGGACAGACAGACAGACAGACAGACAGACAGACAGACAGACAGACAGACAGACAGACAGGCACATACTTGTTATTCTGGCTCCAGTCGCAGCCAAACACTGCAGCGGGATGTTTATATTTGTGTAGGACTTTCCCATCAATGTTCCTGACGATACTGCAAACAATATGACACAATACAATTATACTGTAATCAATAGGACCCAAACAACATATCCATAAGACTTCAAATACTCACGCATTGTCTAGTTAGTTAGTATTTAGGCCTAAAACAATCCACCCTCCCAAAAAGATTTTCAAAAGAAAGAAATATTAAATTCGATTAAACCCTCCAGTAACTACATGGAACCAACTTTTGACTGAAATGTTTTGAGAACTCGAGACATTCAGAAATTAGACATGAATTTAACGTGCACTGAACTGGAAACAAAGTGGGCATTTTATTATGAATCCCACTTGAAACACTGGCTTGTGAAGTTTCTTAACCAATCATTCTGTGCATCCCTTCAGGCGATGGGACGGGTAGCTCTGCTACATGCAGGACCATAGATATACTGTATATAAGAAAACTGCTGCTGGCCAATGGGGAGTGATGTCGTTACGTGGCGGCCATCTTGTGAGAGGAGAGCATAACATTGTGTCTATGAGCATAGACTTTTTTAAATGACGATAACTCGCTTATTTTTCAACCGATTTTCAAATGGATTGGTTTGTTGTAAACGTCAGAGACGTCCGCAAAATATGAGCCGTTATAGGATGTTTTTAGATTTTTTTAGCAAAAATCATAGCCACGTTGATAACGTTCATAATAATGCAATGCATTTGCAAATCCATCAAGTTTTGAGCGAGTTTTAGCTGTTTTTGTTTTGACTGCCATAGAGCAGGGGTTTTCAACCTTTTTGACACCAGGGACGACCATTTATTCAGCATTTAAGCCACAGACCCCCATTTGATAACATTTTCACCCTAAAGACCTAAAACTAAAGAATTATTTTGGTTTTCTCCGCAATTCCAGGTGGGATTCTTTTGCTAATTCAGATGATGAATAGAGTGTAAAAATGAAAAACCAAATTGTACATTCTCAAGAGTTAAATTTGGTTAACAACTTTCCATCATTTAGTCTGGGGACCACCTGGAACCCTCACAAGGACCACTGATGGTCCCCGGACCACCGCTGCCCCTGCCATAGAGCATCGGGTATTTAATCCTCTCACAAGATGGCCGCCATGAACAACGTCAGAGGTTCCGCCTCAAGCCATCTTCAAGCCAGCTTTCTTATATAGGTATATATATATATCTATGTGCAGGACCATCGCAGGACGCACAGAATGCTGTCAGACAGTCGGCCGGCTCTGCCAGTTTACTGCTATGTACCGATAATGTTTTCAGATATATAGCATGATGATTAAAGGGGAAGTCCACCCATTTTTAACATTCTAAAATGTCATTAGTATACCCTAGAGGTGCTGGGTGGACATGATAAAAAAAAGTTCCCCCATTCTGTGTTTCCAAGAAATGGAGGTCTGAAAAAAAAAACCTAACATGGTGAAGCATCTTGATGACATCATCAAGATGTATTTTCACCATGTTAATGGATTTCTTTAGACGCTTCTTTTTTTCTGAGAGCGTACAAATGGAACCAAATGAACCCGTTAGGGTTCATTTGGTTGCATTTGTACAAAAAAATTTGGTCTCAGAAAAAAAAATGTTGAAAATGGGTGGAATTCGCCTTTAAGTTTAAACCTAGCAATACACTGTCTGGATGCCAGAATGGGATTAAAAACTTTCTGACTGTGGCCACAGGTGTGGTCTAAAAATGTGACAAAACATATTTCCATTTCACTGAGAACTGTAAAGTCTACCACAATAAAGAAGCTTACTGACCAAAATCCATCTCCACTGCAGGTAGCTATCCTCTTTGAGTCCTTATGGCTCCAAGCTATGCAGAAGATGCCACTTTGACCATGCTGGAGGGAGTGAGGAGAGAGTAGCAACCCAGGATTACAGTTATGGCAATTGGAAAGTTGGTGAGAAATGGGTTACAAAAATCAGAATTTGCATTTATATTACCTGAACTCATTGACTGTTCATTGATTGTCTATAAACATAATTTCAAATCCAACATTTCAATGCCCTTTCTATCTACAGATAATCAAAGTCAATCAGTGTTTTCAATGGTTACGACAGAAGGCGACCTCTCCTGCAACCTGTCAGACCTCGTTGAAGCGAGTGATCATCTTTCCTTTCTTCACATCCCAGATGAACGCTCCGTTGCGAGACGTGGCCCCTGCTATGCAGTTTAGATCTCCTTCACATAACATACAGTACACACACAGAG
>CM076973.1:49654508-49702008 GCA_039105355.1 Benthosema pterotum
GCAACGTCCAATGGTGTTTGTTGTGCTTGTTTTCGTGCACACGCCCACGTCTGATTTTAGACCTCGATTCCGGTGAGCTTTTTTTCCACTCTGCACGATTCTTGTCTGTCGGCACTGAGTGGCACGGTGGATTTTTTTTTACATTCATGTAGAGGTCCTATTCATGAATTTGTTCATGCCAGAAAGGCTGACGTTATGTGACCTGATGTTATCAGGCTGCATTGATGTGTATGATTGAACTTTTTGTTATTTATATTAAAATGTTGTAGTTGATTTAACTTGTCATGGTCCATGTTGTTCAGAATTCCGCCCATTTAAGATTTTACTGTACTGTATTTTACTTGATGATGACATCAAGTTGTGTTTGTGTTGTGTTTGTTAATGATTTTTCTTTTAGGACCTTTTGAAAATGGGTGGAATCCTCCTTGTTCTAGTATAATAAAAGCGCATTCATTTGTGGGGAAAAAATGCGATATATCGATGTATCAAATGGAATCACAGCATAACTAAGAATCGCAATATAAATCGATTCAGAACCCTAAATATCAATATTGTATCGTATCGTGAGGTAAGTGAATCGTCCCACCTCTAGTCACGACCCTAAACATAACCTCAGTAAAACCTATGCCTAAACCTAACCTTAACTTCCGACCGTATGCCATGGCCAAAAAAATTGTCGCGGTCAACACAATTTTGCCACAACTGACCCGTTGCGGTCGCAAATCGATGCTTTATGTGCTTATGTGCCTTTCCTACCAGGCGCCCAGGACAGAGAGTACACCACTCCTTCGTTCCCCGGGGAGGTGTAGACCGCAGTGAGGGTGTTGGTGTCCCACACTTTAATGGTCCCGTCGAAGCTAGCCGTGGCCAACAGGTTGGGGTCGTCTGGCTTAAATTTACAGTCGAAGATGGTCTCCACATGACCCTGGAGAAAAAAAAACATGGCAGAAAATGGCTAAAAACCTCAGCCTATTGGGTTTCGGCCCGAGCAGGCAGAAAATATACCAACGAGTAGTGTATGCAATTAATGCATTAGAAAGTGCAGAATAAATGTTTTATGGACCCAAAATAGTGATTATTATTGAAGTTTCTTTCCACATGGGAGACCCATATCAAAGTGTTTTCCACCCCAAAGTGGAAGCTCTAAAGCTGCTCTCCTACTCCAGATTTGAACCTGGTTTCCTGCTGAAATCTTTACCATTGAGCCAAAAGAGCCTGCCTGCTTGCTTAACATGCAATTTACTACAAAGTATGGATTTCACATCTGTTAGTAGCAGAATCTAGTTTACTGAACGTTTCGTGAAGATTTTTGTAAACCATTTTTTTTCTGTTCTATGAAACCTATGGAACATGTAAAAAGCGGTTTACTTTTTTTTTTTTTTTATCTTTGCCCAGAAAATATTTACCCATAACATGCCATATAATGTAATAATTAATGTAAATAATTCTTTAAGAAGCACAAGTGACTAGGGGTTTTTCATACTTCTGAATCCATCCCAAGCATTAGTTTTGCCCCAAAACACTCCTTGGGTTAAAATAAGCCAGAGAAATCATGGAAAATGTGATGAGGTCAGCACATTTGGGCAAGTATCTAGGGCCGTTTTTAGGCTAAGGAATGCTTTTTGTGCAAAACTAATGCTTGGGATGGATTCAGAAGCATGAAAAACCCCTAGTTTGACATGTCACAGGTGCTTCTTAAAGTATGATTATAATTTTAATTATTACATTATATGGGATGTTGTGGGTAAATATTTTCTGGGCAAAATATGTTCCATAGGTTTCATACAACAGAAAAAAACATGGTTTACAAAAATCTTTCACGAAACGTTCACTTAAATACACAATGACATACACTATGTGGTCTACGACTCAGACGACGACAAAAAAGAAGAAGACCAACAAAAGAGCAACAACAACAAAACAAGAGATGAAAATTACAATATTACATATTTAAACGTATGTACCAGGTCTCGTAGAAAGTCCCATTTCTTGGCTCCCATGTCGTAGAGGCCCACGCCTCCGTCCATGAAGCAGCACACAGCATGCCCCGGAGGCAGAGAGAAGCACTGGTTCTGGGACAGCGTGGGAGGAGGGACCGCCTCGCTCGTGGAGCTGGTGTGCTGGCTCTTACTGGGAGAGCTGGACCCCACCGCTAAGAGAGAGAACAGGCAAATGTTGATCAATTATAACAATTATTCCACATTTTGAAGCAGGGGCGGATGTAACATTTCCCAATTGGGGGGGAGGGGGGGGGCAGGAGAAAATGGTATGGGGGCGGCTTCATACATTTTCAGTGACGGGACTTTTATTAGGCAAGTAAATCATCGATAATACCATCAATTGTTATTGAAGTTGCAACAGACACGCAGCATGCATAAAGCTAAAAACAGGAGTTTTCTGTTTTCAATGATGAAATTCTTTTGGTTTAGTGGTGACACAACTGCAGTCAGTAGCAGTAGTAGTGTTTTAAATCATTTTAACGATAAGCACAAAAAAATGGTGGCCATTTTGTTTTGGGGGCAGGGCTAACTCGTCCAAACTCGTCTATGGCTGGTATAAAGTTAATTTTAAATATTGTGGGTAGACTGGGCATTTAGGGGAGCATTTAGGGGGGCATTGTCCCCCCATGCCCATGCCTAGATCCGCCCCTGTTTTGAAGTAAATTAAGTAATGTGACTTTCTTTTTTACAACGTACTAAAAGCATTGTGTCCTATAAACTTTACAGGACACACTCACATAAAAGAACTCAATTGGCACCAGGGACAATAGTAATTTCCATGGTGATTCTATTACATATTCAACGGTTGCATGTGTAGCGCTCACAGAATAACTAGGATTGTTTTCTGGTGCCACATATGTAGATTTTTATTTTGAACAGGATCGTCGTTCTGAAATGCAGAAAATTATAACACAACAGGGTCAGACAGAGAATAATGGCTGTTTCTCTGCAGACTGTCTTTGTACATTGAATTTCCAAAAATGTTCTCCAAGTTATCAAAACAATATAGAAACGATCAAATTAGCATATTCATATAGCCATAGTCCATTTCAATTATATTTAGTATCAATCTTCCATACCATTAACTCAATTAGGTCACAAAATAATAAATGCATATTCCCCAAAATGACAAAACATGTATTCACGTCCAATAAAGACATAAACCATAACAGTCCAGTAGTTTCATAACACTCACTACAGTAATGTAGTCACAGTACACACACTATTTAGCAATTAGCTTACATGACCTACAGTGACATAATGGCCACCACAGCACACCAACTAGGCCTATACTGCTGCAGAGGTCACCCTATAGCTAACCAGCTAGCCACAGTGTACCATGCATGTTATTTCAGAGTTCTCTAATTAGCTTTCTTATTATAAACAAACCAAACAAAAACGAGTTGTGTATTGTCACAGACAAGCACAATAATATACAGTGTTCATGGGTTTTGCACTATATCTCACCTGAAATGCAGAAAATGATAATACAACAGGGTCAGACAGAGAATATTTGGCTGTTTCTCTGCAGACTGCCTTTGTACATTGAATTTCCTGCCCAAAACCCTTTCAGAATAAAAGCAGTGGAATTCGTTTCTGGAACAGACCATGAATTCAATGGACAACAGTGCCATCTTGTGACGCTATATGGTAGTGTTTTGCACTGCAGTCTGGTGTAGCAAAATAACTATATACTTAAATTCTGGACAATAAAAATAACAAAAACATCCCAAAAACGTTTGAATAGGGGTCTCTGTGAAACATAGGACTTTAAGAAACATTACAGAATGTGGCCAGATATGTTCCATATCGCCACACATGCATCACCTTTCTTGGCGGGAGGGGAGTTGAGCACATGCAGGGCATGGAAGCCTGTCTTCTTCAGTTTGAAGTTATCCAGAGGAGTGGAGCGAGACACATTCCAAATCCTTAGTACTCCAACCTGGGAGTCTGAAACACACACACACACACACACACACACACACACACACACACACACACACACACACACACACACACACACACACACACACACACACACACACACGCACGCACGCACAAAACACCATCCACATGTGCAGTTGAAGTGTGTGAGGGGGTCCACTTATTTTCTTATATATTATATGGAACATGAATAAGGCTACAAAATAATTCAGCAAAAACTGTCTGGGACTCTGTTGCCAACTTGACGCATTTGTCGCTATATTTAGACCCCCCCCCTAGCACCAAAATGAGTGAAAAACTCCTGGTGGAAATTCTGGTGCTTTTTTGCTGGTGAGTTTGGGGCGAAATTGGTTGACAGGCGCCAGAGATAAAACCTTTACTTTTCACCAATTGTCCTCCTATGATAGAGTCCTCCTTCCTTCCTAGAAAGGACCATTGGTAACCAAATTGACCCTTATAGATCTGTAACTCTTGACATCGTAAAATGAAACCAAATGGACCCTAACACCTCCATTTGGTTTCATTTTACGCTCTTAAAGTTAAATTATATATAATATATTATAATATATGAATTATATAATTTAAACATCTGAATTACCTATTTTTCACGAATTGTTAGAAAATGTAGAAGAATTGTTATTTTGACAAACATTTTGCCAGTTATCTTATATTAGTCCGAGAGACTAAACTCAACATCAAATGGTGGTCCATGGCTAAGATGCAGAATAAATAGTGGGTATGAAAACGGTTGAAAACCACTGCTCTAGCGCATTCTAGAGCATTTAGGAAGTGCCACTAGTGCATTATGGATTTTGGCAACACTGGTCTGGGGTGCATTGAGAAGCATTATTTAACTCCCAGAGCAGAGGGGTGCCAGCAAGGCTAAACACAAAGGGCTCGATTTTCGCTCCCGGCCTTATCCCTAACGTTACCTGAAACCCGCAACGAATTCCCTTATTGGTATTTTCGTCACCTTTCCTCTTCCCTTAGCCACTATTCTTTATGCTGACACCTTTATTTGTGACTGGAGGTGTGGTCACAGGCGTGTTTGTCCCGCAGTCCCTTGTATTTATTTATTTATTTGTATTTATTTATTTAGCACATATAAAAAGAGGGCAGTAAAATGTATCACAGTATATATAAAGAAAAACACATGCACGTGTGCCTTGAAGTTCACCTTTGGTTAATGTGTGAGGGGGTCTACTTATTTTCGTATATATATTGTATGTAAATATACAGTTGCTAATTTACAGTTGCTAAATATAAAGTTGCTAAATTAAAGTTGCTAAATTAAAGTTGCTAAATTAAAGTTGCTAATTTCTTCGAATAGATTTGGGAACTAGATAACGCGATTTCAAAGCACCCGCTAACCCATATGAGAAGGCAGAGCCTTCTCATATGTGCGCCTTGGAGATGTCCACGACTCCATGTGGAAAGGCGCCAGTTCAATTCATCTCCTTATTTATGGATTGTCCTATGAACAGCTGTAGATTGCCTGCTGTCGGTCACGTCCTTGTGTTTAGATAATGTACAGTATACAATATAATTAAATGCATTAATTAACTTGTGACGCAATGCTGTAAATTGCAAAAAAGTCAGGAATTTTCGGCAAAAACAGACATCTTTTTGATCATTAATTTCTCGGTCAATTCTCGACCATTTTTTACATTTCAAAATGCGGCGTGACGGGCAAACACCACTTTCTCAGATGCTGTATAGAATATGTGGGGAGGTCTTCTCTAAGATGCAGGATCGAGCAAAATGTAACTGCCGGGAATTCTGTAGAATTCTGCCCGGTGCAGAGGGCACCCAGGCCAGACACTGGACCCAACAGAACAGCTCACATACCTCCAGTGATAAACATGCCTGGTGCAGAGGGCACCCAGGCCAGACACTGGACCCAACAGAACAGCTCACATACATACCTCCAGTGATAAACATGCCTGGTGCAGAGGGCACCCAGGCCAGACACTGGACCCAACAGAACAGCTCACATACCTCCAGTGATAAACATGCCTGGTGCAGAGGGCACCCAGGCCAGACACTGGACCCAACAGAACAGCTCACATACCTCCAGTGATAAACATGCCTGGTGCAGAGGGCACCCAGGCCAGACACTGGACCGAGGCGGCGGCCGACGGGAAGGTGAAACACGTGATGCAGGTCAGCGCCTCGCTGTCCACCAGCCGGATGCCGTTGTGCAGGTTAGACACTGGACAGACAGACAGACAGACAGACAGACAGACAGACAGACAGACAGACAGACAGACAGACAGACAGACAGACAGACAGACAGACAGACAGACAGACAGACAGACAGACAGACAGACAGACAGACAGACAGACAGACAGACAGACAGACAGACAGGGTAAATACCTACAGCGTACATAGAGTAGACTGCACCCTAGCCAGTAAATATTGCATCTTTAGTACCTACTTCTATGCCAGTAAATATTGCACCTATACTACATACTTGTATCCCAGTAAATATTGCTTTCATAGTACAAACTTGCATCCCAGTACTGCAGTAAATACTTGCATCCTACCTAGTAAATACTGCAGTAAATACTTGCATCCTACCTAGTAGATACTGCAGTAAATACTGCGTCCTACCTAGTAAATACTTCAGTAAATACGGTACTTGCATCCTACCCAGTAAATAGTCAGTGGACAGAGGGTCCCATTCCAGAGCAGTAATTGGGTCTTCTTCGTCTGTTCCCTCTAGAGACTCTGGACGGAGTACATGCTTCTGACTCTTACAGCCTGCAGACAACAAACAAACAAACAACAACAACCACACATTATTTTACACACAAGAATGTGGATCTGAAATACAAACAGAAAGCTGAATGGAAGTTAAAGTCTAAACCAAGTGTTAAAGGGGAACTCCACTCCATTTTCAATATTTTTACTATGTCATTGATGTACCTTCGAGGTGCTGGGTGGAGATGATAAAAAAAAGTTCCCCCATTCTCTTCTGTGATCCCAAGAAATGGAGGTCTGAAGAAAACCACTAACGTGGTGAAACATTGTGATGACATCATCAAGATGTATTTTCACCATGTTAATGGATTTCTTTAGACGCTTCTTTTTTTTCTGAAATTGTACAAATGGAACCAAATGAACCCGTTAGGCTTCATTTGGTTGCATTTGATAATATTTTTTAATTTGATAATAATTTGTATTTTTTATAACTGTATATCAGAAGGAAAAAAATAAAATGATGTGTACCCTATTTCTAGTTATTGTGCATGATTCTGAACAGCTGTTATACCACATATAGAACAGGACGTGATGAATGGATATTATTTGTGGATGCAGCTGCACCTTTCTATGCCTTTCCTTTTCAACTGATGTAATAGCATAATTGTGGATATGGGTTTGTGTGTGTCAGCACATTATAAAGGCAAAATTGCGGTCCACACCAAAAAGGACACAGACTGAGACGTTTTGTTTTGTTTCTTTATATATTCCTGTGTGCCTGTTCTGGAGGCAGTGGCGTTTCTAAGAAATTTGGAGGCCCAGGCTAGTGTGCATGTCATACCGATGACATGCACAGTAAAATGTATAGTAAAATGGAACTATTTTTAAACTAAAGAACATATTATATGTTTTGTGTTTTAAATGTTCAATTCTACTTATAGAGGACAAGTATATGGCCCTTACGGGTCCATTTGGTAAGGTGGGGGCTCCAGGGAAAATCTCCTGTGACTTCATACCTATGATAGCCACAGTAAAGTAAAATGGCTGGTAAAATGGAACTATTTTTAAACTAAAGAACATAGTATATGTGTTTTAAATGTTCAATTCTAGTTATAGAGGTCAAGTATAATGTATTTATCCATATGAGGCTTATTGAGCATGGGAGCCTTTTCAAGCATGTCTGCTGTAGTGCTGCAAGAACCGGCCAAAAACTACATTCAAATATTCCTTTTGCTGTAAAACACCAGGTGGATTCGAACGAATATCAAATTATTCAAATATCGAATGTGCATAATATCAATATGAAATATTGCATCCTATGGCGCCCCGGGCACCTGCCTAGTCTGCCGAATGGCAAAAACACCCCTGCCTGGAGGTATTTTTATTTATTTTTTACCTGGCTGAAGGATGGACAGACTGCCGTCCGTGTGTCCAAACACCAGCTTCCCTCTCTTGGCAGGGTGCCACCTGAACAGACAGATGTCCGAGAGGAAGGAGTGGGCCTCTTTGTGCACGGTGACCCCCGGGTCGGGACCCCCGTACGCCCACACGTACAGGGGCCCACGGAGGGACACGAACGCCACGCCGTCCGCTGAGTTCCAACACCAGCTGACCGAAGCAGGGATTCCTGCAGGAGGAGAGAAGACAAAATAGGAAACAAAATATTTCTGCATTCATGCAATAAATGTATTCTGTACATTTACAGTTGAATTACAATACAAAAAGAAGGAAAAAAAGGAGGGATGGGGGGCAACAATTTTAAACCTGTGCTCCTGATGTGAATGAATATTAATCAGATTGATGACGTCACGCCACAGGGTGAGCTAATATTTAATGAGTGGTGCCAAAGAAAATTTTTTACCCGGGAAAGAGAAATACATCAAAATCGCCCAAGAAACGCACCAAAGCTCTAAAAATACCACCCCCTGGGCAAAATGTACCATATCATTGTAGTCCGGTAATAATATCACTTGACCTGCAACTAATTGCAAAAAAAACAAACTCAACTGATTTTGAATCTTTAATATGCCCAGAATAACATACAAAAAGTTGCCTGGAATTGTCTGGGGGGAAAGTTGTGAAAATAGCCTCTAAAGTATGAAAAACGTTTTTTGTCCATTTCTGCTAGATTTCACCATGCTAAACCATATAACAATTTGATTGAATGGTTTACCAAACATTTCTCAGTTGTTTCATATGTATTTCTTCCTATAGAATCCAGTTCTGCAATGTACATTTTTGTATTGTGCATAATTATTGGATTTATCAGCATATTCACACATGGGCGGAAATGACAGGAAAAATCCTATAAAAAATTGTCAAGCAGTTTTATCAAACTTTGCTCTGATGTTCAGTATGTATATTTTCCTCTAGATTCAATTTCTACAATGTACAGTACTGTGCATAATCAATGACAATTAGTATATTTGACACATAAGCGGAATTAATTTGATATGTTGATGTGTATGTGTAATTTGATTGTTTGTTTCTGGAATTACATCATAAACATACAACATAGTCACTATGAATGAAATATAAGCTAGGAATGTAAGGATAGAAATTCTATATGCATATAATATATTAACACTATGGTCCCATGTTTACAAAAATGGTATACGGTATGTTTGCTAACTGCAAAATAAGATACTAAGTTGAGCCTTTCCATAGCATAGGTCGAGGCTAGGGCAAGTGATATGGGCTAAGATGAAGTCTGAAGGAGCGTTTTCAGACTGTGGCTGAAGATTGGGAGCGAATCTGCAGTTCTGTTTCGCATTCGGCTCTGTGTCGGCTAATCTGAGTGCTCTGGAGGGCTTGTGGGGTGCGATCAGACAAGATATATAGTTCCATATTGTATTTGCTTTGAATGCCAACATCCAATATTCGTACTGCAGACAGCAGCCAGGAGCCAATGGAGGGACCAAGGAAGCTGTAGTATGTTGGATCAGTGGAGAGGCTTAAGTATGCCAGTAAGGATGGAGTTAACAGTAACGAGGGAGTTATGCTTTGAAGGTGGCAGAGGGTGTGTAAAGCCCAGGATCACATTAGGAATAGGCACAGGGTGATGTCTGAAGTATCAATCTACAAGAACGGGTGATAGCTGTAATATGTGATTTGAACGAGAGCTGACTGTCCAGGACAACAGGTTCTTAGCTGTTGGGACAGATGATACCAGCTTGTTGTCAACGGAAATGGTTCGTTCCGGCCCTATGCTCAGAAGAACCTCAATCTTGAACCCAGAATTGAGAATATTGTTTGCCATTATTAAGCAACACTGGTCAGAACAATAACGATTGGGTATCTGAATGATGATTTAACAAAGCTCGCATTGATAAATTCAGAAGAAAACAATTACTGGCAGAACAACCTTTATGTGTTGAATGTAACACTAGCAACTCATGCAAGGACGATTCAGTACATCACTCAAGGCAGAATCTCATGGCCAAAGAGAATTAGCTCTTCACTAAGCCCCTCCCCAATCCGGCCGTGTCCAATGGGCAAGCTGGAAGAGGAAAGCTTGAAAAGGAAAGCCTGACCTGGATGGCAACAGTTGCTAAAGTATATGGATTGACATTGAACAGTGAACAAACCCTGCCCCAAATGGTGGGGCTTAGAGAAGAGCTCATTGAAGAGAACTTACTGATACTGATGAGTTCAAAACAAAAAGAAACTATCCAAGGTGCTGAAAATTAACAAGTTGAGCAGATAGATGTCCATGCACATGAATCAATTCGCATCAGAAGTGGCAAGGCATTTAAAGACTGGCCAAGCCATAGATGAAGAAGTTGTGAAAGGCTTGTTAGAATCATCAGAGACACTTGACAAAAAAGGGAAGGGGCTAAGTCAGCCTTTCTACAGTACATAGTGATGAAAACAAGACAGAACTGATCAGAAAATCTGAAGGAATTTAAACATCTGGAGACAGTGTACTCAGATATATATTGGTTATCGTACACCAGAGGACAATGCCTGCAAGTGGCAACAGACAACAGACAGTCAATGGTCTTGTCCCAGTTTGGTTCACCCACAGAGTTTTCACCAAGCCTGAACAGAAAACCTCCTTTTCAGACATCTTCTTCCTTATTAGAGAGTGACAGTGATTTTGTACTAATGCATCAGACAAATGAGTTTTAATAACACTTGTCAGTTGATCTCAAATCAAATATAAAATTATCCATATACAGTAGATTATCAAATTGTTTCTGCCCATGTGACAAAGATGCTAATTATCAAATTATATATGCTCAAGATATATTGCAGAATTGCATTCTATAGGGAAGAATACACAGAGATTACCTGAGAAAAGTTTGGTAAATCAAATTCCCCAAACTGTCAAATTGCTATAGGGTTTTCCCTGTTATTTCCACCCATGTCAAATATGCAAATTATCTTATTAATTATACACAATACAAAAATGGACATTACAGAAATGGATTCTACACGACTAAATAACAATCAAGTGAGAAAAGTTGGCTAAACAATTTATCAATTGTAATCAAAATGTTACAGGGTTTTTTTTGGTAGGGTCATACCTGACAGTCAATTTTCTAAACTTTCCCCTCAGATAATTCCAGGCAACTTTTTGTATGTTATTCTGGGCATATTAAAGATTCAAAATCAGTTGAGTTTTTTTTTAGTTGCAATTAGTCCAAGGTCAAATGACATTATTACTGGACTGAAACGATCTAATTATACATACACATCAACATATCAAATTAATTCTGCCTATGTGTCAAATATACTAATTGTCATTAATTATGCACAATACAAAAATGTACTGTGCATTGCAGAAATTGAATCTACAGGAAAAGATACATACTGATCAACCGAGCAGAGTATGATAAACCCGTTTAACAAGTTGTTATAGGATTTTTCCTGTCATTTCCGCCCAAGTGTGAATATGCTGATAAATTCAATAATTATGCACAATACAAAAATATACATTGCAGAACTGGATTCTACAGCATGAAATACATATGGAACAACTGAGAAATGTTTAGTAAACCATTCAATCAAATTGTTATATGGTTTAGCATGGTGAAATCTAGCAGAAAAGGACAAAAAACGTTTTTTTGTAGTCTCATACTTTACAGGCTATTTTCACAACTTTCCCCCCAGACAATTCCAGGCAACTTTTTGTATGTTATTCTGGGCATATTAAAGATTCAAAATCAGTTGAGTTTTTTTTTTTTTTTTTTTGCAATTACGTGCAGGTTGACCCCTTTTTTCCCATATAATGCCTGTACTATTGCTCTCTAGGACAGGTAACCAATTTATAATTATTAAAATCTAAGAAAAAAGTGGTTTGGGGTTTCATGCGCCTTTAATGAACAGGCCCTACATAAATATCCAAATATTTTGAACCTGGCGATTCGATATTGATATCATGGCATAAAGAATTGCGATATATTGGCATAATATCGATTATAATCTCTATAGTCGGACTCTTTACCTTTAGTATTGTCCAGTCGCGCCACGGCCTTCTGCTCGGCGACGTTCCAGATGATGAGCAGGTTGTCTGCGGAGGCCGAGGCGAACAGGTCCAGGTTGTCAGGACACCAGCTGATGGCTGTGATGGTCTTCTTGTGCTCCGACATGATGGAGCGCAGCTTGAACTCATTGTACTGCTGGTCCAACTGTAGAGACAAAGAGATGTAGAGTTTAAACCATACCTGGGCATTATGCGGCCCGGGGGCCAAATGCGGCCCTTTGGTTCCAGTTAAATATGGAAAGATGTAACTTTCTTTGAGAGCGTAAAATGAAACCAAATGGACCCTTGCGGGTCCATTTGGTTTCATTTTTACGCTCTCAAGAGTTAACATATTCATCATGTGAATTAGCCCAAGTCTACACAATCAGAGAATGTAAAAAAGGTCATTTTTGACCGGTTTTGTTTGTGAAATCCAGCCTGGTATTGTGGACAAAAACAAAAGAAATATTTAGTTTTGGGGTCTGTGGGTCCCAGTGTCAAAACCCAGATAGCAAAATGCATTGATTCAACCAAAATTCAACAATGAATCAATGCATTTTGCATTGATTCAACCAAAATTCAACGTTGAATCAATTCATTTTGCTATCTGGGAATGGTTGGTCTTACGCTTACTTTTACCTTGAAATCAAATGAATATTACACAGACTTTAGTTCAGCCTTTAGTCTTGGCCCTCCACAATATTTTATGTACCGTATTTTCCGCACTATAAGGCGCACCGGATTATAAGGCGCACCTTTTAAAACTGATTTCATATATAAGGCGCACTGGATTATAAGGCGCAGTGAATAGAACCTACTACAGTTAACATAGAATAGAAGCTACTGCACTCAACCAATCCATATATAAGGCGCACTGGATTATAAGGCTCACTGTGGATTTTTGAGAAAATTAAAGGCTTTTAAGTGCGCCTTATAGTCCAGAAAATACGGTATCTCATTTGGCCCCTTGGGAAAAATAATTGCCCACCCCTGGTTTAAACTCACCGCACTGCTGCTCTAAAGAGAGAAGATCATAAGACACGTACTGTATGTCACGCATATGGACTCACGCTACTTACCTGTCTGCGCACCAAACACGAGGATTATGTATGTGTCTACTGTGTGCCACAGCTTTAAAAAATGGCCATGCCCCTTTTTGTCCCAAATCAGATGATCATCAATTGCTGTGTTCTTCAAGTTTGCCACAGGGGGATGGCAGGTAGGTGCGTGTTAACATCGTTAATGTACACGCTGATGTAGCAATGATTACTATAACAATATAGAGATATTTAACACTCACACACCGTATAGGCTGAAAATGCATTTTTAGCCATTTTTTTTAATGCTGAATATTTTTGGCAGCCGAATATCCGGTGAGTCATGAGACGATAGGGAAAATGTATTATAATGGAGAAATATTTATCAAAATAGGTGCTCTACAAGCCCCCAATGCTTGTAGATCCCTCAAGCTATAGGCTCTGGTTACAAGGAGACCCATAGCTATATGTCTCTGTAAAACCGTGCTCTACCCATTTTTTCAATAAGAAAATGAGTTCATTGCGTTACAAATTTAAATCAGATTTAATCAACATAATGCATTTAACTAAGTAACTCATTATTTTCATCATCCTTAATTTGTTTTTAATCTTAAGTACTTAGTATTGGTAGCAATTCGATACCAATGATTTACTGTACATCGCAAAACGATAAAAAAGTCAAACGATACGATACAATGTTTTCTGTTTACATAACGATATACAACATATATTTTTAAATTAAAACGAAACTATACAATATCACTCCTAAAACAACCCTCCGTATAGTGCAGATTTACCTGGTAGATGTATATAGCCAGGGTAGCGCAGTAGGCGAAGCGGTCCCCACTGGCTGCACACACGTCTTTGTTCCACGGCTGGCAGCCTGCAGCCAGCAGGCCCACCTGCTTCACCTGAGACATGACCCCGCGTCCTGCAGGGAGACAGACAGACAGACAGGGAACTTGTTAAGACATCACTGTCACCAGGGGCGGATTGTCCATCTGGAGTACAGGGAGTTTTCCCGGTGGCCTGCGCCACCTAGTGGCCTGGACAGGGCAGGCCAGGGTGCCAGGCCCAGGCCAGGCAAACTAGTGTTTCTATCCTTCAAAACAGAAAAGGTGTCCTACACCAGAGCCATATTCCCGTTCACTCCTGTGCGCCAGGGCGCTCGCGCTGCTGGTGGCAGTGTTGCCAACTGCCAAGATCCAAAATGCACTAGAATGCGCTAGATGCTCGCCTGGAACATACAGATCAAAATGACCATTAATCTTCTACATTCTCTAGTTGTGTAGACTAAGTTGGGCTAATTCACATGATGAATATCATAACTCTTGAGGGTGTAAAAATGAAACCAAATGGACCCTTCCGGGTCCATTTGGTTTCATTTTTACGCAACCCAACCCGCCCAACCCAACCCAACCCAACCCAACCCGCCAACCCCTCACCGGCTCCCCACGCTGTTTACTGCGACCACCAAGACCAACTCAGCATGAGTAGCACGGATTGGGTGCGGCAGGGGACGGATGTAACATTTCCCAATTGGGGCGGGGGGGGGGGGCAGAAGAAAATGGTAAGGGGGCGGCTTCATCGCCCGTGTCGCCATACCATTTTCAGTAGTGTTTCAAATACTTTTAAATATAAACACTTAAATATCTTGGGTTGTTATCTTGGGTTGTTTTGCATGCCATCATGTTTGGTGGGGCAGACTGCCCCCCCCCCCCCCCCCCCCCCCATGCCTATGCCTAGATCCGCCCCTGGGGTGCGGCAAGTCGTGCAATGAGCACTCCACAGCAATCAATGGCCCAGGGGTCTAGTAGTGCATTGCAACGGACAGACTCCCACATGTCAATGCTAATTCCGACAATAAGCCATCCCCCGATCAACTTACTTATGGGGGGAGAAGGAGATGCAAGGTGACAAGACACATGCACGCATGTGCACACACGAGTGAGTGCACTTGCATGATTGTGCACACGCGCACGAGCAGCCACTACAGCATTGTCCACTCACACTCAGCCTCTGTTACCGTGGAAACAGAGCAGGATGTTAGTATCACACACACAAGTAGTGGTGACTGGCGAGACTATAGGGCTGCAACCGATCAGTCATCTTTTAAATATTCTATTGACTGCATTCTCCGTTAAAGAGGGGATGCCGTGATTTTTGTATTTTTTCCAATTTTGTGCATGTTTAAGAGGTGACAGTATGTAAATACACCCATTGGTGTAGTTTTTTATGTGCAATGATGTCTTCCCTTTGTATTTAGGGATTCTTCCTGGGGGCTGAACCTTTCCAGTCAAACGTGCCAATGAAAAAAACTTCAATATAGTGACTGATGGATATTTTTTTAATAATATCCATATATGGGTGACAAGTGAAATCATTCACAATAAACCTCAGAAATATGAAATATTTCAATCAGTGACATCACGTGTTGAGCCCCTCCCCTAACTCCTCCCCCTTTATCATGGAACTAAAGCTGTGGGTGTGGCTTCAGTTCAGGTGGATCTCCACCCATCATCACCCACCAGGCAAACCAGGCATACTTAATGAACTGGCTGGGTGGAATCATAAAAATGACAGTTTAACAAACACTGTACACTTTTTGGGAAAAAAATCTTACTTTTCATATAACATTAATACCTGATGATCATGTTTTAGGGTAGAAAAAAATCATGGCACTCTATCTTTAAATAGCAGGAATCACAAAAAGCGCAAATATTTGCTGCTGCCTTTTAATGTCATCTTTCGGCAAGCACGCCACCTGCTTAAAGTTAAGGCTAGGCAATATAAGCTTCGGCTTCAGCCTAGACCTTTTTGGTGCTAGAATACTGTATGCTTCACAAACTAGAGGCTTTGAAAATGGAATGTAACTGCAAAAGCACCAAAATAAACCATTCATTCATTCATTCATTCATTCATTCATTCATTCATTCATTCATTCATTCATTCATTCATTCATTCATTCATTCATTCATTCATTCATTCATTCATTCATTCATTCATTCATTCAAAGTCAAATAGCACTGGAACAATTACGGCACATTTACTGAGCCTGTCTCTCACCCTAATTAAACCAAAAAATAATCACAAGCACAGAGCAGTACCAATATTAATCATATCTCTAACCCTAAACATAAACACAAGCATGGAGCAGTGCTGAACTACTAACCCTATCTCTAACCCAGTGGCGTTTGGAGCCCTAGGCAAGATTTTCCCTGGAGCCCCTCCTTTCCCTGGGGCGCTCCATGGAAAATCTGTAAAATGGTGCCCCCCCACCAAGTGATAAAAGTTATGAACTACGGTATTTTTAAACTAAATAACATATTATACATGTATGTGTTTTAGATGTTCAATTCTAGAGGATAAGGATAGTGTATTTACAGTATCCATGAGGCTTATTAGCCTGGTATCCTTTTAAAGCATGCGTGGTGGTTGCCCCCTCCCCTCGCTCCCTTCCCCTTATTGTAGCCCCCCTCCCTTCATTGGCGCCCTGGGCAACTGCCAAGTCTGCCTAATGGGAAAAACGCCCCTGCTCTAACCCAAGCTAACCCTAAACATAAACACAAGCACAGAGCAGTGCTGAATTTACTAACCCTATCTCTAACCTTAACCCTAAACATAACCACAAGTAGTGAATGTTCACCAAACCGGTCATCCCACGGAGCACAGGAGGTGCAGGGCAAAATTCCCCCATCCCTTGGACGCAATTAGAAGCTCTCTCACTCATAACACATGGGGCACGATTTTGGTCACATCAGCCCTTATGCGCAATTAACGCACATAGCATTGGGGAAGAGGCGTTCCCACACTAAAGTCGCTAATTTCGTTACCTCGGCATCTCCCTTAAATACCTCCTATACCCGTTATATTATGCATAGGTGTGGTTTGGGCGTTTTTAGCTTTCATCCAATCCGTGTTGGTCTTGCCATTCCCTTTAATTCATCCCTTATCTATTTCCCTTATCCCTACTGCTAAGCCTGACCCTCCTAAGCACGCAGTGCGCAGACACATGCATGAGTAGCCTATTCTAAGATTATAGCTCTCATTTTCAAACAATTATAGCTCGGTCAATTCTCAATCATTTCTTACCATTCAACGTGTTATGTTGAAAAAACCTGTTCCATGTTTTTTTGCTGTATGTGTCGTGCATTTATCCCAAGTCTGCGAAATGTTATAAAGTAAATTCCAAAAAAAACTCTGGAATTCGCGGCAAAAAAGACGTTTTTTTGATAATTCATTTCTCAGTCAATTCTGGACCATTTTTTACATTTCAAAATGCAGCGTGACGGGAAAAGCTGTATAGTATATGTATGTATGTAGGTCTTCTCTACGATGCGGGATCTAGCAAAATGTAAGTGTCGGGATTTTGGTGGAAACGGTCCACCGAATCCCGACACTTACATTTTGCTCGATGCGGGATCGTAGAGAAGACCTACCCACATATGCTATACAGCACCTGAGAGAGGAGGCTTTTCCCGTCACGCTGTATTTTGAAATGTAAAAAATGGTCCAGAATTGACTGAGAAATGAATGATCAAAAAAACGTCTTTTTTGCCGCGTATTCCCGACTTTTTTTTTGCAATTTACAGCATTGCGTCACAAGTTAATTAATGTATTTAATTATATTATATACTGTACATTACCTAAACACAAGGAAGTGACCGACAGCAGGCAATCTACAGCTGTTTATAGGACAATCCATAAATAAGGAGATGAATTGAACTGGCCCCTTTCCACGTGGAGTCGTGGACATCTCCAAAGCGCACAGACGCACGTGGCTCTGCCTTCTCATATCGGTTAAGGGGTGGTCTCAGGTGGCGTTATCTAGTTCCCAAATCTATTTGACGAAATTAGCAACTTAAGGGACTGCGCAACAAACACGCCCATGACCACACCTCCAGCCACAAATAACGGTGTCGGCATAAAGAATAGTGGCTAAGGGAAGAGAAAAGGTGACCAAAATAGCAATAAGGGAATTCGCTGCGGGCAGGGGTGGGCAACCTGTGGCTCGCGAGCCGCATGCGGCTCTTAGGCTGGTTACATGCGGCTCTTAAGGGGCTTCCACATGAAGCCGTCAAAAACGCTTGGCCTCATGGCGCAGTCATTCATTCCCTATACCAGTGGTTTTCAACCTTTTTTTCTACCAGGGCCAACCATTTATTCAGAATTTGAGCCACAGACCACCATTTTAGCTCCATAGACCCCAAAGCTAAAGATTTCGTTTGCTTGTGTCAACAATTCCAGGCTGAATTTCAGAGAAAACAAAGCAATCAAACATACAGATCAAAATGACCATTAATCTTCCACATTCTCTAGTAGTGTAGACTTGGGCTAATTCACATGATGCATTTTTTAACTCTTGAGAGTGTCATATACTTTTTTGGACTGTAAACCCGGTTTCAAAATACATGTCTATATGTTTTAATAGTGTGTCTTTGCATTGCGAACTTGCACACAAATGCACATGTCTTATGGCAGGAGAGGGGGAATCTATTTGCGACCGTGACGGCCATCGCAGCGGTTTTCTAACCGTTGTGACCATTTGATGTGGCTCTTTGCCGTAACACAGTGAAAAACATGGCTCTTAGTCTGTGACCGGTTGGCCACCCCTGGCTGCGGGTATTGGGTAACGTTAGGGACAACGGGTGGAAGGAAAATCGCGCCCATGGTGTCTATGGCCATGTACTTTTTAAACAACCATACCATGCTCAATTTTCAACTGATTTTCAGACGGCTTAGCTTATTATAGATGTCAGGGATGTCAGCATACTTAATGACAGTTATATAAACAAGCAAATGAGCATCCTAAACTATAGCCACATTAATAATGTTTATAATAAAGCAATCCGTCTGTAAATCTGTCAAGATTTGAATGCAAGTTACGTCATTTATTTTGAAGAGGATACACTGTCTAATCTCGATGGACATAGGACAGGGGTTTTCAACAGGTGGTCCGGGGACCACCAGTGGTCCCTGAGAGGGTTCCAGGTGGCCCCCAGCTAAGCTGGTTAACCAGATGTAACTCTTGAGAACGTAAAAATGAAACCAAATGGACCCTTGCGGGTCCATTTGGTTTCATTTTTACACTCTCAAGACTTAAAATATTCATCATCTGAATTAGTCATTTTGGAATGTATGTTTTGCTTGTTTTGTTTCCCCAAATCCAGCCTGGAATTGTGGACAAAAGCGAAATACATCTTTAGTTTTGGGGTCTGTGGGGCTAAAATATCCTCAAATGGTGGTCCGTGGCTCAAATCCTGAATAAATGGTGGGCCCTGGGATGAAAAAGGTTGAAAACCCCCGACATAGGATATTGGCCTGTTTGCCTGGCTGTCAGAGAGAGAAAGAAGAAATGATAATGATAACCTCTGAGAAGACGTGTCCCGGAAGGCATTCCCAGGTGAGAAGTCAGTTGTTGTAACCGGGCATCCTGGGATCCTGCGATCCTCGTATTTAACCCTAGTATTGACTCACTGACTGAAGTAAGATGGCTGCCAGGTGAACTACAGTAGAGATGCCTTAAGCCAGGGGTGCCCACGCTTTTTTGACTTGAGAGCTACTTTCAAAATGAGCGGCTCAACGAGATCTACACATCAAAAATGTGATTGTTCCATTACTGAAAATCCATTTCAAGGCCCCCTGGAAAGTTTGAGCTTTGAAATAGCTGGTGATGGTGTTACTTACTGTTATAGTGTTTAAGAATAATGCACTAACCCACTGAAACAGAGGGGGAGAATTGGAAGGATTTCCTGTATAATTATGCTATTACTGGTGTTTGACAGTATTTGAGGTTTGAGTTGACAGTTTGTGAACTAAGAACTTTCACGTTTTTGTCCACAATTGGGCAAGAGAACTGGCAAAACGTTGGTCAAAATAACAATTATTCTCCATTTTCTAATTGTGTGGACTCTTGGAAATTACGTACTTCAGATGTTTAAATATAATGTAACTCTTGAGAGCGTAAAGGCTCTCAAGAGTTAAGAGATCTGTAACTCTTGAGAGTTACAGATCTGCAGTATAAGGGTCCAAGTGTGTGTGTGTCATGTGATCTACCTGCACGGCCTGTGTGATCTACTGGTAGATCACAATCTACCTTTTGGGCACCCCTGCCTTAAGCCATCTAGCCTTTATGTATATCTATGGGAGCCCCCAAACGCAGTCTTCCAACCAGTTACTTTCCCCTTCATCAAAAAAATAACACCCATGTGAAGTGAGGGGCGGTCTCATCATCATCATCATCACCACACAACATGAAGCCATCATATCATTCTCGACCAATGGCACAATGTCACCCAATGACTTTGTCTTCAATGTTTGTGTTTACACGCAAGGCTAGTTATAGGAGGGGCTAGCACCTCTCAAAAAAGAAAGAACATCATTGGACATTCTCATCGACAATTCCACAGACAACTGCCCTGTAGTCGTGGTTCTAATCGGTGCCACTCGTTATGACACCACAGTTATGATTCAGCGTATCGATCTGTACTGCTCATGTTATCAACACATCGAACATGACTATAAACACAAAAAGACAATCTCTATGAAGTCCTTGTCCATTAAACACTTAATATATAACAATAATACCATAGCCCACATTACTTGGGGTATTTGTCACTAAAAACGCGCCAGACAGACAGACCAAAGCAAACTGGTCAGGCTGTTACTTGACCTCACCCCTGCCCACTTCATTTATTCGCTTTTACATTTATGACATTTAGATGCAAAATTAAAGAATATTTTGTCGTCGTTGGGACACAATTTTGTCCACAGTTCCGTGAGTTTGTCTAATGTAGCAATTCTTCATAATTCTCTAAATGTGTATACTTCCTAAAAATGAGTAATGCAGATGTTTTAAACGTAATATACATAACTCTTGGGAGGTATAAAAAGAACCCAGATGGACCCCTAGGGGTCCACATTTGGGTTCATTTTACACTCCCAAGAGTTAAAAATCTGTAAGTGACAATTTGGGGCAACTCTCCATTGGTCCACTGGGGACCACCTGGAACCCCCTCAAGAACTACTGGTGGTCCCCAGACCACTGGATGAAAAGCATTGATCTAGATGGCTCTGGGCTAGTACAGCCCAGAGCAGCGTTGGGCAATTATTTTTCCAAAGGGGCCAAATGAGATACTGTACATGAAATATTGTGAAGGGCCAAGACTAAAGGCTAAACTAAAGTTTGCGTAGTATTAATTTAATTTTCAAGATAAAAGTTAGACTAAAACCAACCATTTTGACACCAGGGCCCTATATTTCTTCAGTATTTGAGCCACAGAGGACGACCATTTGATGACATTTTAGCCCCACAGACCCCCAAAACTAAAGATTTATTTTGTCCACAATTCCAGGCTGGATTTGGGAAACCAAACAGTCAAACATACAGATCAAAATGACCATCAATCTTCTACATTCTCTAGTTGTGTAGACTTGGGCTAATTCACATGAGTTAAAATGAAACCAAATGGACCCTTGCGGGTCCATTTGGTTTCATTTTTACACTCTCATAGAGTTACATCTGGTTAACCAACTTTCCATATTTAACTTGGAACTCTCTCAAAGACCACTGGTGGTCCCCGGATCACTGGTTGAAAACCACAGGCCGGTTCAGAGTCAGCCAAAGGGGTCGCATAATGCCCAGGTATGGCCCAGAGCCATCCGGCCTTCGTTGTTTGTTCATTCATGTATTCCACTGTTGTTGTTGTTGTTATTATTATTATTATTATTAGCGACCATGCCTTCCAGTTCGCACCGGACATTGTGCGGGAGCCCCACCTGCCGCACCGCGTACCGAATCACCGCCAGCTTGGACAAAGACTTAAGACTGGGATTTAGGTCGAGGACGTGCAGCTGCCCGGGCGTGTGCACCCCTCCGACGAGCACCGCGGTGCACCCCTCCACCACGCAGCAGCTCATTCCGTACACCACGGTCGGGCCTTCCCCCCTGGGCGCCACGTTCTGCCAGGTGAAGGTCTCCGGGTTGAACTTCCACCGGTCGCCCAGGACCCACTCCAGGCGCCGGCTGTGGCCGCCCATCACGTAGAGCTCCCCTCCGTAGGCGAAGGCCGAGTGACCCATGCGGCCCTGGGGGAGCGGCTGCGTAGACGGCGTGTTGAGCCAGCAGCCGCTCTCGGCGTCGAACACCCTGACGCTGTTGTAGTAGCGCTTGTACAGCTCGCTGGAACCTCCGAATACGTTCGTCTCGACGTCACTGCGTTGAAGATGTGCGCGCCGAAGTTGGTTCGCCTCCCCGTTGTAGGGCTCGCCTCCGAAGCCTCCGAAGACGATCATCTCGGTCCCGATGATGTCGGCGGAGTGGCCTTCCGTGGCCGGCGGCTCGGGGCCTCGGGCGGTGACCGACGACCAGACCATGGTGCCGGTGTTCAGCTTGTAGACGTCGTTCAGGTATCCGCTCCAGTTGTATCCGCCGTGTACGAACATCTCTTTCCCCAGGATGCAGGCCGAGTGGCCGCTCCTCCCCTCCGGGACCCTCCCGGAAACCTCGGGTCTGGACCAGCGGTGCGTTCCGTCGACGCTGAACGCGTAGAGAACGTTGCAGTGCTTCCTCGCGTACTTATCCCAGCCGCCCCAAATGTACGCGGCGTCGCGCGTCGCCACCGCTCTGTGGTTGCGGCGTGTGGAGGGAGCCGCCACCGCCGCCGCCTCCCCTTCCGTTCCGCCCGGGATCACCTTCGCCCAGCAGAACGTCACCGTGTTGAAGATGTGCACGTCGAGCTTGTTCCCCATCCCCATGTAGGACCCTCCGAACGCGTAGACCTTGTGCCCGACCGCCACCACCGCCTGACCGTCCGGTCCACCCTTATTCCTGGACACCGTCCAGCGCAACATCTACGACTCGATTCGTCTCGGTAACGCACTCTCGTGGACTCCCCGTCTACCTATACGCGTGGCTGTGGCTCTCTGCGCTCACTCTACGGTGTGCTGTGTCGACACGGTGCTATGCATCTTTCATAGGCTGTTCCGGAGCTCCGGTCTGACGTCACGCACCACAACAGGGTCAGATTGACCATTGGTGTGTACAGGGAGGTCTCCCGGTGGGCCACAACCCGTGGGGGGGTGGTGGGGGGGTGGTATCACGGTATGATTATTAGCACTGGTTTTCAACATTTTTGAACTCCGGGCCCACTATTCATTCATAATTTTGAGCCACGGAGGACCACCATTTGATGACATTTTGGCCCCCACAGACCCCAAAACTAAAGATTTTGCACAATTCCAGGCTGGATTTGGGAAACAAAGCAGTCAAACATACAGATGAAAAGCATTCATCTACATTTTCTAATTAGACTTGGGCCAATTTAGATGAACATTTTAACTCTTGAGACCCGCAAGGGTCCATTTGGTTTCATGTTACGCTCTCAAAGAGTTACATCTGGTTAACCAACTATACCAGGTAGAATAGCTCCATCCATCACACGCTGGTTGTGGTCTAGGCCAAATCACGCTAAAAATGTCAGATTTTTTCGCCCAGCATGAGCAGAGAACTGATACATTATATCTTCAAAATCCAGTGTAGCATTAGTTACTTGCAGACATGGAAGGCTCTCTCTCTCAAATCCCCTCACCTCCCCAACATGTTCACCTATAGTTCTGCAAGGAGTGATTCGGTTCACATTTGTATACTCTCACAGAAAATGGTGGACCAGGCAAAAAAATCGGCCCGGACATTTTTAGCGTGATTTGGCCTAGACTGGCCCACCACAATTCTACCTGGTATAGTCGGTTAACCAGATGTAACTCTTTGAGAGCGTAAACATGAAACCAAATGGACCCTTGCGGGTCCATTTGGTTTCATGTTAACACTCTCAAGACTTAAAATATTCATCTAAATTGGCCCAAGTCTAAATGTAGAAGATTAATGGTCATTTTGATCTACATGTTTGACGGTTTTGTTTCTCAAATCAATTGTGGACCAAAAAGCAAAATAAACCTTTAGTTTTGGGGGTCTGTTGGGGCTAAAATGTCATCAAATGGTGGTCCTCCGTGTCTCAAAATTCTTAATGAATAGTGGGCCCTGGGGGATCAAAAAGGTTGAAATCCAGTGCTTTTAATCATACCGTGATACCAGCAGCCCCCTACAGGTCGTGGCCCACCGGGAGACCTCCCTGTTCGCCCAATGGTCAATCCAACCCTGCTCTCAGAGATGCACATTAATTTTTTTTGTACAATATAAATTGGGATCCCAGAGATATAAATTAAATGTGGTCTGTAGAGTAACATGACAAACTGGGGGTACTTGAAAAGAACTACTACTAAAAATCTTTTATGGGGGTCTCTGGCATATCATTTCTAATGGGGAGGGGTCCCCATGGGCTGAGTATATAGTCAATTTGAGGGTCTGTGATGTAATAAAGTTTGGGAATCACAGTTTGGCAATAGAATATGCTAGTTCTAGGAGCCTCATTCATAGGCTAGAACATAACTGGGCATTATGCGGCCCGGGGGCCAAATGCGGCCCTTTGGCTGACTCTGACCGGCCCGTGAAAGGGTACTGTGTTTTTCAACCAGTGGTCCGTGGACCACCAGTGGTCCTTGAGAGAGTTCCAGTTAAATATGGAAAGTTGGTTAACCAGAGGTAACTCTTTGAGAGCGTAAAAATGAAACCGGTTTCATTTTTACGCTCTCAAGAGTTAAAATATTCATCATGTGAATTAGCCCAAGTCTACACAACTAGAGAATGTAGATTGATGGTCATTTTGATCTGTATGTTTGCTTGTTTCGTTTGTGAAATCCAGCTTGGAATTGTGGATAAAAGCAAAATAAATATTTAGTTTTGGGGTCTGTGGGGCTAAAATGTCATCAAATGGTGGTCCTCTGTGGCTCAAATACTGAATAAATAGAGGGCCATGGTGTCAAAATAGTTGGTCTTACTCTTACTTTTATCTTGGAATTAAATTAATGTTACACAGACTTTAGTTCAGCCTTTAGTCTTGGCCCTCCACAATATTGTATGTATCTCATTTAGCCCCTTGGGAAAAATAATTGCCCACCCCTGGGCTAGAATGAAATCCTCATGGAGAGGGGGAGGGGGTTAAAAGTGCTTAAGACAGACTCTTAAAACGAGATGTCAGGCTAATGTACAGTACGCTGTGATTTAATTTCTAATCCAGGGCATTATTCTGAGCAGGAATATGCTGTGGTAGCCAGGTTTATACAGACAGACAGTAGGCTAAACTCAGACAGCTCAACACTATTGGATTACAAAGGGAAGAATAGCCTAATAGCAACAGGCTACCTAATCAGTATGCAAGTAAGAGGAATATTGCAGCCAGTATCGGCTAGATCCGACTCCCAAGTTCTAAACGTGTCGACTGCAATAACTTAGTATCATAATTTGCTAATTCCATCATAACTTACTGTTTGAGCAGCACTGTCTATAAACAATGGTTATTATAGTCTTTCTTGCATGTTTCGCCACGTAACGCGCTGACTGATCACTAGTACAGGCTCATATGCATGCAGGCTGCGATCTCGTCTCGTCCTTATAATTCTGTTGAGCTAATAGTTTATAAAAAAAATAACAGGATCGTAATCATTTCAAACGTAATCACAGCGCGCAGGAGGGAGGGGGTGCAACAAAATGCGTGCGATATTATGTCACAAGTTGGCTGCAATAGCTACAGCTATGATATACGTTGTAGTTTAGATCATAATGAAATAAACAGCCCCATTGAAAGAAGATCATCAGGCCTGCTCGTTTTGTGGATGTTTCGTTTTAATCACTTAATGCCTATTTAGACTTAAGTCATCTGGGGCTTGAGTTGTCCTTGTGTAGATTCTGTTGCTTACTTGAAAACCCCCCTTTCCCCTCTCTATCCACGCCATAAACATCGTCAAAAAGCTGAGCTACACGTACGTCTTTGCGAGCTTGTATCTCATCTACCTGTATGTTTTGGCTACCACGGTCCACCACCCGAGTCAGAATACATATTGTATGATTGCATGGGATAACGCTGCTTGTTTTGATGTGGTGCTTCTCTTACCTTGACTGGCCGGTCAGTCGGTCAGTCAGTCAGTCAGTTGCCCGGCCGTCGGGCTCACACGGCAGGCTGCTGGACTGAACAGCTCCGCGGTGCTGAAATCTGTTCCTAATTCACACCATATGATTCCCAGTCAGCCGGGGCTGCTAGTGGGCGGTGCAGGCAGCAGCCATATGTGTGTGGCTGCGTTGTGTTGAGGTTTGGGGTCTGTCTCCTCGTTCATTGGCTCACGCGGGCAGTCAATCATTATGGTGCTAGAGAAGTAGCCCACCCAAGAGGCCAATGGCAAGATGGGGCGGGTACAAAAAATAGGAGACCGGAAGAATGCTGGAGTATGAACGTGAACATAACTTATGATCCATTCCTTGAAGGGAAATTCCACCCATTTTCAAAATGTTCCCATTTGGTTCCATTTGTACCCTCTCAAGAAAAATGTGCCTGAAAGAAAAATCATTAACATGGTGAAATAGCCTCCATCTTCATGATGTCATCAGATGTATTTCACCATGTTAATGATTTTTTTCAGACCTCCATTTTTAGGGAATACAGAATTGGGGGAACTTTTTTTTTTATCATGTCACAACATCTCTAAGGTATATTAATGACATATTAAAATTTTGAAAATGGGTGGAGTTACCCTTTAACTCCATGGACACTGAACTAAATACTGGACCTGGTGTCATCACAATGCATATAATATTAACAATATATTCATAGTAAAATGGCTTCTATTAGCTAAACAAAAAGAAATTTCACGTTGTTATTAATTATTCTTTATCCTATCAACCAACTCTCGCGAGATTTGTTAGGAGTCAGGAACATTCTCTTTGTGATCTGCAATGTGACTTACGACAGATAGGGGGCTCTGACAGAAACCATAGGAGACCATTTGTAGCCTTTGGGAGTAGCCTATGCCTATCTTTATACATAAAGTATCTTTGAGCCCACATCCCACAACTACCGGTAGGTTGTTTTTTTTATAATAAAAGCCACAGGAAAGTACGCGAACAAAAACCCCATGTAGCGGTACGAGGAAGTAAGAGGAGAATACTAGTAGGCCTACAAGTTCTACACATATCGTTGACACAACTTACGTTGATGAACTGAACTGAGAAAATAACTGAACAAACAGACACAGGAAGACTAGACACAGGTGAAATTTGAAGACAATCAACAGGGCAGATTAGTATGATGATGTTACCCAAACTTTGTGGGCCTGTAGGCTACAATGGCGGCTCTTCGACAACAAATGGGGACAAGTAGGCAGAAATGCAATGCACTCAGGCAACAGACCAACTGTAATGATGCCAAATTCCTTTATAGAACGTTTTAAAGGGGAAGTCCACTCATTTTCAACATTCAACATGTCTATAGTAGGCAGCCTATACTTAGAGGTGCTGGGTGGACATGATAAAAAAAAAAAAAAAGTTCCCCCATTCTGTGTTCCCAAGAAATGGAGGTCTGAAGAAAACCACTGGGCATGAAGATGTTTCACCAACGATGCAAGAGTCAACACCATCCTACAAAAATAAAGGTACAGGTAGGTGAAACTGTAACTATAAGTAAAACTGCAACTATAAACTACCCGTATGGAAAAAAAAATGTATATGCACTTGAAAGTGCCACCTTTCATATAAGAGAATAAAGTTAATATAACATCCATAGTATTTCTTGTGAAATTCTAGTGAAACATATATAATTTTGTGATTTATAAGGATTATATATGGCAATCAAAAAAGATATAAGACCATAGCCTAGTATCTTTTTGTGAAGTGAAACATATATAATTTTGTCATTTATAAGAATAATATAGGCCTATGGCATGCAAAATAGGTATAAGTGGCTTGTATGAAAGGTGCCACCTTCAAGAAAAAGGAAAAGTCAGTATTGTCTATATCAGGGGTGGGCAATTATTTATCCCAATGGGCCAAATGAGATACATACAATATTGTGGAGGGCCAAGACTAAACACTGAACTAAAGTCTGTGTAATATTAATTTAATTTCAAGATAACAGTAAGAGTAAGACCAAGCTTTTTGACACCACAGCCCTAGTATTTATTCAGTATTTGAGCCACAGAGGACCATTTGATGACATTTTTTGCCCCACATTTATCTTGTTTTTGTCCACAATTCCAGGCTGGATTTCAGAAACAAAACAGACAAACATAGATCAAAAATGACCATTCTTTTACATTCTGTGATTGTGTAGACTTTGTGCTAATTCACAAGATGACTATTTTAACTCTTGAGAGCGTAAACATGAAAAACCAAATGGACCCTTGCGGGTCCATTTGGTTTCACACCCCCAGCTGAACTTTCACAACGGTATGCCAACCTATCTAAAACAAAGTCCCATTTTAGTTAATAGTCATTGTCCACTATAGGCTATGGAATGATGTGGTCATATTGGTGAGCAGCACTACTATTGTAAAACAGGGAAAGTGATATCTACAGTATTATTTAAAGCTGCCTGTTGCTGTTCAACCTATCAACCTGTTTGTGTTTAGATAGCCTGGTCTAGCCCTCAATGATTTTGGCCTTGGGGGGGCGGGGTGCCGTGGCATCCACACGGCAGATGAGCTGCGCTCTGATTTGATCTCACTAACGTGACGTCATCCCCGGCCCCTCCCGCGCCCGTCCACTGCTGTTCTACGTCACATTATTTAGAGCGACGCCCACCCCGGAAGGTTCACTCCCACTTGAAGGCCACTTTCCAACATGCGTTAGTCCAGGCTTTCCGTTTTCGCGCAAGGCGAACGAAAATGAAAGCCTGGGTGTCGAGGCTAGTGTTGAGATAACCAACCAACCATTACAGCGATGTAAATAGATTTTCAATCTAACGTGTCCCAGGATGCATTGCAGAGGGTCTTTTAGATGAGTGCAGTGACATTTGATGAGTCCCACTTCAGCAGTGTTAGGAGTCATAGTTTTACAAGTTGCCACATTTTCAAACAGAACAGCATGTTTTGCCGCTGCTGTTACTATGTAGTAGCAGCCAAGGTACTCGCATTTGTTTCTTCACAGTTGTTTTTTTACGGTGGATCATTTTTTACTGTATATGATCCGCAGCACAATAATGACTCCACAGGATGCAGTACTATACTGGTCAATACATCCAAAATCTATAAATTGCATCTTTCGATGCAGGATGCAGGCAATCAACATCACTACATTATTAAAAAAAAAAAAAAAAACATTCTGGGTCAAATGTCTTGGAGTTCTGCTTTGCAAAACAAAATGGTCAAGGCAATCTTTGGAAGTATTGGCGAGACGGCAGTAGGGGTGGGACAATTCACCGAAAAAACAAACAAACAAATCGTTCAATACGGGGTCCAAGGTTCAATACGCGCTAATGAACCGCAATATTTTGGTTTAGACAGACACATTTCCTTAACTATAGTATGGATAATAATATCCTTATTAATAAAGCAGATATTGTCTTGTAAACTAAACTAATTTAACTTTGTTGTCTGCCTACAATGCTGCATGTCTGCATGCTACCTGCTTGATACTTACCCGGTAACTGAAACGTGCATTCATTTTATTAGCCTAGGTATTTTATATTTCCCTTGAAAATAGCCTAATAATGAGGCACAAATAGCAATAAATATTTTTTTCTTCTGTAAATAATGTAAAGGAAGAAGACAGGCTAAGGGCCCTGATACACCTAGCAATGTTTTGAGCAACGTCAACTATCAACGTTGACTTTGGAACCAAATGGACTCGCTAGGGTCCATTTGGTTCACATTTGTACACTCAGGAAAAATGAAAATGGGTGGAATTCCCCTTTTAATGTTGCCTGTTGCCGTGTGTCTCATCATGTTGCCTGTTGATGTTGACATTGCTAGTTGATATTGATCAAAATATTGCTAGTGTAGCAGGGCCTTAAGTCTAATACCTAATTCCTTAACATTAGTCTAATACCTTAACATCTGAGTTTACAATACAAGGTTGTGTAATGTTTTGAAAATCTTGATTTATTTTTTATATTCACGTTCAATTTGCATTTATCATTTTATTTATTTTTATAAAGCAAAACGTACCGAAACCGAACCGAAACCGTGGCCCCCATACCGAGGTACGAACCGAACCGTGGGATAAGTGAACGTCCCAACCCTAGACAGCAGAGACGGTTCTGTTCTGTTCTGTTCTGTTCTGTTCTGTTCTGTTCTGTTCTGTTCTGTTCTGTTCCGTTCCGTTCCGTTCCGTTCCGTTCCGTTCCGTTCCGTTCCGTTCCGTTCCTTTCCGTTCTGTCCTGTCAGAGCTTGTGACAGGAGGCTTATCTAAATACTGTCTCTCCCTCAGAGGCCACGATCCGACACAAATCTCAAAAAGAGAAAGGAAGAAAGATATTTTATTCAACTAGACAACAGCATTGGCAGTGTTTCACGAGAGATGAGATGAGAAGGTCTCTTTCATGACAAAGTACAGCAGTCTATTGTTCCATTGTGTGTTTCTCTCTCTCTCTCTCTCTGGTTGTAACTCTTCCACAGTAGGCTCTCTGTGTCACTCTCTCCGCCTCCCCCTGACCGCCGACAATCCAGAGAGTGGAACAAATGGACCCCAAACGTACCAGTAAAAGGGTCCATTTGGTTCCATTTGTGACAGTCCGAGTTAAACTAACACTGATGAGGTTTACAGTGTAGACTAGACTCGGTGTAGACGGCTCACTGACAATAGCTGAAAATTAAACCACCGGACATACAGAGTAGCAGTAGACGGCCTTCAACAGCTGGCCTGCATTCCATAATCTGTGAAACTTTTTAAAGGTGTCTAATCGAGAACACGGGAATGGGTAAGAAGTACAGTCATTTCTTTCTCGTGTTTATTTCTTGTATACAGTTCTCCATGGGTTAGTGCTACTGAATTGCTCAATGCTCTATGAAATCATATCCATCTAAGGAACACGTCGATTCTATATTTTGCAATCATTATTTGTAACAAAACTAATAATAATGCTAATAATTTATGAATGACACTTAAAGTGGCATTTCCACCCAATTTGTTTTTATTATGTCAGTATTATAGCTTCGAGATGTTCTGTGTTCAGAAATGGAGTTCTGAAAAAAATATTACCTTAATGTTGTCATCAAGAAGATGCACTTCTTTAGAACCCCTTTATTTTCTGAGAGTGTACAAATGCATCCTCCCTCCCAGAAAAAAAAAAAATGTTAAAAATGGGTGGAATTCCACTTTAAGTGCTTATGATGGAGGCTTAACTGGAAAATGAGGCAATTAACACAAATGTGAAAATGAGAGAATTAACACAAATGGAGCACTGCAGTGTCACCCAGGGAGATTAACAGAGACAAGAAGGGACGTATGATTACAGGAACGGAACATGATTATTACAGGAAAGGAACATGATTATTACAGGAAAGAACATGATTATTACAGGAACGGAACATGATTATTACAGGAAGGAACATGATTATTACAGGAAAGAACATGATTATTACAGGAACGGACATGATTATTACAGGAAAGAACATGATTATTAGGTGCCATGTCATTATTCCGACCTCCCATTGTTGCGACCTCCCATTGTTACGAAACCTAACCTCGCAGACCTCACGGTCTGTGAGGTTAGGTTGAGGGTCGGAGGGTTTAGGCTCTTAGGGCTCCGTTTGATGAAGGGTAGGGTTTTGCTACAAACATGCCTAAACCCTTCTCTAACCCTCATCCTCACCATAGCCGCAAGCCACACGTCGCAGCTGATAGTGGAATTCCAGCCCATGTTCGGACTAATGGGAGTTCTGATCTGTGGGACTTTGGTACTTAGATCAGTCCCCGATTATTACAGGAAGGAACATGATTATTAGCGCATCCGCACTGTGGAGTCAAATGACTTTATTGGCATGAGAAAACATACATTTAAAATTGAAATTGCCAAAGCAAACGAAAGCACAATACAACAGTACAACATGTTGTTCTATATATTACTATACTATGCTATCGATGTAAGAGTATGCACAATGATCATTCTTTAGAGTGGTTGTGTTCCATTTGATATCCTTCTTATCACAGCAGATCACAAATCTTGCTGCTGTGTTTGCAGCACAGTGTTGTACTTAATTTGTTTGTTTTTTTGTTTTTTTTTTCCTCAGTCATGTTTTCGAAATCTCAGTGCGTGATTGTAATCTGTCGAAGTCAGTGTCTTTGATGGCTTGGTCCAATGGCAGTGGTGGATTGGGCGGAAAAATCGGCCCGGACATTTTTAGCGTGATTTGGCCTAGACCGGCGACATCACAACCAGCGCGTGATGGACCTGTTCTACCTGGTGTAGTTGGTTAACCAGATGTAACTCTTTTAGAGCGTAAACATGAAACCAAATGGACCCTTGCGGGTCCATTTGGTTTCATGTTAACACTCTCAAGAGTTAAAATGTTCATCTAAATTGGTCTTAATTAGAAAATGTAGATTAATGCTCATTCTGATCTGCATGTTTGACTGTTTTGTTTCCCAAATCCAGCCTGGAATTGTGGACCAAAAAGCAAAATAAATCTTTAGTTTTGGGGGTCTGTTGGGGGGTAAAATGTCATCAAATGGTGGTTCTTCCGTGGCTCAAAATTCTGAATGAATAGTGGGCGCTGGGATCAAATAGGTTGAAAACCAGTGCTTTTAATCATACCGTAACCGTGATACCAGCGGGCCCCTACGGGTCGTGGCCCACTGGGAGACCTCCCTGTACGCCCAATGGTCAATCCGACCCTGGACAGTGGCCACATGGTTAGGAAGGAAACGCGACTCAGTTTCCACTTTGTTTTGTGTGCAGTGGGTGCATAGTCTGTATTCTCTCACGTCCGTCTGTCTGCGTGCATGCCTGCCCCCCTCTCTCTATGTCTCTCTCTGTCTCTCTCTCTCTCTCTCTCTCTATGGATGAATCTGTGTGATTGTGTGAGGTCACATTATAATACGGGCCTGACCATGGTTTAACATTGATGAATAGGCCATTCACTTCTGCAACATTTGCACACGCAACATTTGTGCACACAGCATGCACAGCTTTCCTTCAATGCTGAAGGAATTTGGTCAGACCAATGTAACGTTTGTCCTGTTCTGTTGGGCATACATAATTTGCATATTAATTTCATTTCCCTTAGACCAGGGGTTTTCAACAGGTGGTTCGAGGACCACCAGTGGTCCTTGAGAGGGTTCCAGGTGGTCCCCAGTTGGTTAAATAGATGTAACTCTTGAGAACCAAATGGACCCTTGCGGGTCCATTTGGTTTCATTTTTACCCTCTCAAGAGTTAGAATATTAGCCCAAGTCTACACAACTAGAAGATTGATGGTCATTTTCTTCTGTATGTTTGACTGTTTGGTTTCCCCAATCCAGCCTGGAATTGTGGACAAAAGCAAAATAAATCTTTAGTTTTGGGGTTTCTGTGGGGCTAAAGTGTCCTCAAATGGTGGTCCGTGGCTCAAATTCTGAATAAATGATGGGCCCTGGTATGAAAAAAAGGTTGAAAACCACTGCCCTAGACAATGTGCTGGATTCGAGCTTGAAATCGTGGCTTACATTTGAATGTAATTTAATTCATTTGAGTTCATAATTCGTTTAAGCTTGTTAGGATTGTTGTAAGGAGAACCTTCCCCAATGCTAGATACTCACATTGTGTGCAATGGGTGAGTTTTTGGTTGACTTTTTCTCGACCCAGTACTAAGCTGGGACCATCAGATCTTATGCAGGCTGCAGGCCAGGGTATTTTGGAAAGAGATACAACCCTTTCAGATGAGTGTTATTAACTTTTTTGTTATGGTCATTGCTGGATTTGCATACATATAGTTGTGGACTTGGATGTGGTGGTGGAGGCGGGTGTAAACGACGCCACAACAACGTGATTTCCAATACAGAGCTTTACTTGTCAGAACGTCGGCAGAAACAATACAGAACTCACAGACAGTCCGTGGATTACTGGCCCTTATAATTCTGGTAGGTAACTCACTTTAATACAGTCTTTCGTCGCTGTGGTTGGTCCCTAGTTCTCTGGTGGAGACGGAGGATGAACACTCTGAACGTCTACACACTATGAAAACCGGAACACAACTGACTAAACTGGCGGGCTGACCCCAAACTTACCCAGAACCCCCTCTAGACTGAGGCCCAATCAGAATGCATCATGTTTAGTAAACAACACACATTATAGGCTGAACGCCACACAAGAAAAGGTCATAGGGTGGTGATTGTTCCCTCTTTACACTACCCCCCCTCTAGACTGCTGAGTCCCTTCAGCATCCCAGTTACTTAATCACTTCAAAACAAAACATTTCAAAATAACACAATAGCAGAACACAACAACAGCATGTATGCAATAACTTTTCAGGAAATTTCAACTTCAATAACGGTACTTCAGGTGTCAATCACAATTCAGACAAAACTCAAAACTTCACACCATGACACCCTTAGAACTTAGGCTGTCTCAGGTCTATTAGTCCTCCCCATAGCGGGCAGGTCTCTTTACCAGTCTGCCCTTTTTTGTTGTCGGAGTAGGCAGGGTAGTCTCTATGTCTGACTCAGAGCTGGAGTCAGTAACGGAAGCAGGCAGAGTCGAGTCAGTGGTAGCTGCTGGCTGTGACGGTTTACCAGTGGGCATGTCTGGCTGCGACGGCTCACCGGTGACTGGCTGCGACGGTTCACCGGGCCGGGACGAGTCACCGGCGGATGCAGGCTGGGACGAGTCGATGGTGGATGCAGGCTGGGACGAGTCGGCGGCGGATGCAGGCTGGGACGAGTCAGCGGCGGATGCAGGCTGGGACGAGTCGATGGTGGATGCAGGCTGGGACGAGTCGGCGGCGGATGCAGGCTGGGACGAGTCGATGGTGGATGCAGGCTGGGACGAGTCGATGGTGGATGCAGGCTGGGACGAGTCGATGGTGGATGCAGGCTGGGACGAGTCGATGGTGGATGCAGGCTGGGACGAGTCGATGGTGGATGCAGGCTGGGACGAGTCGATGGTGGATGCAGGCTGGGATGTACTTTCGAGTTGCAGTTGCTCCACTTGATCTTGGAGTTGTTTGATCTCACTCACCATTTGTGCTTCCCTTTGCCTCGCTTGATCTTGGAGTCGCTTGATCTCATCTGCCATTTGTGCTTCCCTTTTCCCCGCTTGATCTTGGAGTTGTTTGATCTCATTCGCCATTTGCGCTTCCCTTTGCCCCGCTTGATCTTGGAGTCGTTTGATCTCATTCGCCATTTGCGCTTCCCTTTGCCCCACTTGATCTTGGAGTCGTTTGATCTCATTCGCCATTTGCGCTTCCCTTTGCCCCACTTGATCTTGGAGTCGTTTGATCTCATTTGCCATTTGCGCTTCCCTTTGCCCCGCTTGATCTTGGAGTCGTTTGGTCTCATTCGCCATTTGTGCTTCCCTATCCCTGAGTCGTTTCACTTCTGTGTGCAGGTCCTCTTGTAGTGTTGCAGATGCTGATGGGGTTACCATCACTTCAGGATTCTCGTCTGCCCAGGCAATGCGTCTGACCTCCCCTCTCCCTTCAGAATCTCGGCCCATGGTTGCCACATAGTTGTATTCATGGACAGCCACTAGTCTTTGAGCTTCGATGAGTGTAGAGGGATCTTGGTTCATGACTTCGTAGGCGATGCGCTGGTTTCCAAGCCCTTTCAGGAACGCGTCAGCGGCCAGACGGTCCTGCATTACTAGATCGACACCAGGGTAGGCCAGGGTGACAAGTCGGCGGACTTTTCCTGCAAATTCAGCGGAGGACTCCTTTTGCTGACGGAGCTCACTGAGGCGGCAGCGAACAGCAGATGGATCAGATTGGCCATAGCGTTGCTTCAGTTGTTCAATGAGTAGTACGTAGTCCTCTCGTTGATGTTCTGGCAGGGAACAGACAAAGTGCATCGCAGAGCCCCTAAGTCGTTCATAGAGCTCATCCAACCTCTCTATTCGGTTCCACCCTAGTCTCTGGGCCATTCCCTCAAAGGGCACGAAGAATGAGTTCCAGTCATCGGTTCCATCAAAGGGGGCAAGGAGCTTGGTGTTGGAGCAGCGTGACTGGGGTCTTGCATAGCCATAGTTCTGTGACATGGTCTCCTCTCTTGTTGTCTTCTTCGTTTTTTTTTTTTTTTTTTTTTTTTTTTTAACTTTTTACTTTTTGCCCTTACTATTTTTATTTTATTTTATTTTTTTCAGATTTTGCCCCGTCTATCCAGGCAGCGATAACGCAGCGACAGCAGTCACTTGCGAGCCTGTGGCGGTGACAGTATGACAGTGTCTTGTGGATCTGCTTCTTTTATCCGTCGTTATCTTCGGACCGGGCTGCGGTCACGTGACACAGACAGTAGGTTTATACTTCGGCAGTAGAACGGTAGTTTACAGGAGAGTTGGTTGGTCTTCGTCCAAAATCCCGTTTCTGACACCATTTGTTGTGGACTTGGATGTGGTGGTGGAGGCGGGTGTAAACGACGCCACAACAACGTGATTTCCAATACAGAGCTTTACTTGTCAGAACGTCGGCAGAAACAATACAGAACTCACAGACAGTCCGTGGATTACTGGCCCTTATAATTCTGGTAGGTAACTCACTTTAATACAGTCTTTCGTCGCTGTGGTTGGTCCCTAGTTCTCTGGTGGAGACGGAGGATGAACACTCTGAACGTCTACACACTATGAAAACCGGAACACAACTGACTAAACTGGCGGGCTGACCCCAAACTTACCCAGAACCCCCTCTAGACTGAGGCCCAATCAGAATGCATCATGTTTAGTAAACAACACACATTATAGGCTGAACGCCACACAAGAAAAGGTCATAGGGTGGTGATTGTTCCCTCTTTACAATATACTTATTTAGTTAAGCTACCTTCATTTAAACCAGGGGTTGTCAACCTTTTTCATCCCAGGGACCACCATTTATTCAGGATTTGAGCCACCGACCACCATTTGAGGATATTTTAGCCCCACAGACCCCACATCTAAAGATTTATTTTGCTTTTTGTCCACAGTTCCAGCCTGGATTTGGGAAACAAAACAAGCAAAACATACAGTTCATTTCAAAATGGCTAATTCAGATGATGAATATTTTAACTCTTGAGAGCGTAAAAAATGAAACCAAGTGGATCCGCATTTGGTTTCATTTTTACGCTCTCAAGAGTTACATCTGGTTAACCAACAAGCTGGGGTTGAAAACCACTGATTTAAACCCTTGATGATGTGAAGTGTGCAGTATAAAAACATAATTGAGTGTGATGAGCCTACTACAGTCTCCTCCAAATGCAATATTCAGGAATATATATTACGTGGCACATCTCTGTCGCTGTCCCAGCGTTGACCATCATTGACTGAGATCTAACTAGGCCAATTCATGCTTTGAGCAATTCATGGAGCATGAACGAATGCCTATAGATTTTGTCAGTGGGCCCTGATCTATATGCTGCCAAGGCCTATGCCAATTTTCTTGCTGTCCTTGTGTTTTTTTCCTTAACTATTATTATAATTATTTACTAAACATAACCATTTGCCTAGCATTAGCCAGATTGATATAACACGTATTCACTAACATGTTGCTGAACTTTGCTATTCATTGTTGCCGTTAACCTTAAAGGGGAACTCCACCCATTTTCAACATTTTAATACGTCATTAATATACCTTTAGAGATGTTGTGTGGACATTATGAAAAAGTTCCCCCATTCTGTGTTCCCAAGAAATGGAGGTCTGAAGAAAGCCACTAACATGGTGAAACATCTTGATGACATCATCAAGATGTATTTTCACCATGTTAATGGATTTCTTTAGATGCTCCTTTTTTTTCCGAGAGCGTACAAACCCTAACGGGTTCGTTTGGTTCCATTTGTACGCTCTCAGAAAAAAAATGTTAAATGGGTGGAGTTCCCCTTTAACCACGTATGATAAACTAATGTGTAACTTGATTGTATCCAACTTGATTTTTTTTGGGTGGAATTGTTGTCAAAAGACTCTAAAACATACAAAAAATGAACAAAAACGTGTGGTTTGATGTCACAATCCCTTTAAGCAATCCCTGGCTGTAAATCCTGCTGAGATGCAGGTGCATATCGCAGGTCTATATTGCCATAATGGCTATGACATGTTTTGTCACAACAGCTCACAGATATTGCTGCTGTGTTCACACGTTGTTGCTGAGTTCGTCATAGTCATAGTCTCACGGTTGGTCATAGTCTCAAACTCACATTGAGTTGTGTGTAATTTGTAAGAAGTACAGTATGTGTCTCTGACGTCTTAGTGGGCAGGTGGTTAGAAAGTATAGCTCTGTTTCCCCCACGTTTTGTGTGCGGTGGGTGCATACAGTAGTGCTGGGGTCTGTGGAGGCCCTTCTTTACTGCAAGGCTGTGAGTCTGTGTCTGGTCAATGTTTTCCAAAGTTCTGGGTCTTTTAGCATGCTGCTGGTGTTCAACCAAAGTATAATGTCTTTTATTTTAGTGATAGTAGTCTTGGGCAATATACCGGTATTACCGTTTATCGTGATATTGCAAATCAATATCGAGTAACATCGTTGGGTCTATAAAAAATACTGAATACCCAACACCGTCAAATACTGATACTTATATGTCAAATACCGATACTTATACTGTATTATATTAAAATATGAGCAATGAGACTTTTAATTGTAACTATACAAACAATTTTCATGTTACACACATGCCTAAAATAGCCCTTATTTGGGCTTTTTTGGAAACAATGTATTTCCAACTCCAGTTTGTCCCTATTTAGGCTGCTTGAACAGCAGAGCACTCAGTTTCTGACCCCTCAATGTCGCATTTCTGAGAACTAGGTGACTGGTGGAACGTGTCTGACTCTGACTGCACGCTATTGTGATCTAGTGGTCAATACCGATAATATCGAATATCGAGCCAATTAACACGTTATCAATACCGATATTAAAAAAAATCAAGACTAAGTGATAGCATTCCATTTTGCTTTGGTTTTGGGTAGTCTCTTTCCAGTACATAGTCCCTGGACCAGCTGGCTAATAACTTCTAGATCCGCGGGCCTATGTGAGCGCCATCATTCGACGGAAGCATAAACCAGGTTTATGCCTCATCTTTCTAATTCCTACTCGTCACTTGTTCTGGCTGCAGAAACCCACGGTGGTGCCGTCCAAATCAAAGATGGCCACTCTGGGTTTGCCCAACTGGAGTCTTCACCACCAGGGGACTCCACCAGCCTATGGGTGACGTCGCCGTCACTGCGTCTGCTATTGTTTACCGTCTATGTGCCGCCGGACAACAAGTACACACACAGCTACACACACAGGGGCACTGAGGCTATTTGTTTTGGGGATGGGGACGACCTGCAGCCTGTCGACCACACCCTTCAAGGTAAGTTTGCAGTGATCTACATCACCTAAAATAGCACTTATTTGGGCTAGGCCTTTTGGAAACAATGTATTTCCAACTCCAGTTTGTCCCTATTTAGGCTGCTTGAACCGCAGAGCGCTCAGTTTCTGACCCCTCAATGTCGCAATTTGAGAACAAGGTGACTGGTGGAACGTGTCCTACTCTGATTGCACTCCATTGCCATCTAATGGTCAATAACGGTAATATTGAATATCGAGCTAATTAACACGTTATCAACACCGATATTAAAAAATCAATAACGCCCAAGAATAACAGACTAGGCAGTTGCCTATAGGGCGCCTTGAGGGGAGGGGGCGACCACCAGACATGCTTTAAAAGGATCCCATGCTAATAATAGCCTCATATGGATAAATACATTATACCTGTCCTCTATAACTATATAGAATTGAACATTTAAAACACATATAATATGTTATTTAGTTTAAAAATAATTCATAGTTTTATCCCTTGGGCGGTGCCATTTTACAGAAGATTTTCCCTGGAGCCCCCCCTTACCAAATGGATCCGTAAGGGTCCATTTGATATGGGGGGCTCCAGGGAAAATCTTGCCTAGGGCTCCAAATTGCTTAGAAAAGGGCACTGCATTTCCCAAATGGGGGGAAGGCGAAAATGGTATGGGATCGACTTCATCGCACCCATACCAATTTTGGTTACAGGACTTATATTAGGCAAGTAAGCAGCAATAATAACATTAGTTGTTGTTGAACTTGCAGTCCTGCAACAGACACGCAGCATGCATAAAGCTAAAGGTCTGACTCAGAGAGTTTGCTGTTTTGATTGATGAAATGGTGTTGGTTTAGTGGTGCCACAACTGTAGTTAGTTAGTAGCAGTAGTAGTAGTGTTTCAAATAATTTTAATTATACACTCTTTAATGTGAAATATCTTTGAAGTTTGGATTGTTTTGCATGCCATCATGTTTGGTTTGACTACAAGAGATGTGGTGAAACAGATTTGTTCAACACAAAATACTGTGTTCGGTACTTCAGCGGGGGGGAAATGCAATTCTGTTGTATTTGCATTTCTGCATTTCTTTGCAGTTACTGTAGCTTTCTGCACACAGCAACATTCACTGGAGCCATGGAACTGTGACCCCTATGTTGTGTTGGTTGTACACAGTAGCCTACTTGTGTTGCTTGCTATAAGAATATGTGACTGTTTCTGGAAAAGGTTGTCATTGACTTTTGTGAAAGCAAGGAATCCTAACTTCAAATGAACATATTGGTTGTTCAGTTTGACACACCAGTGTGTGTGTGTGTGTGTGTGTGTGTGTGTGTGTTTATATAGTCTGTATTGCGACCAACATATGGTGCTGTGTACAGTGCACAGCATGAGAGAGAGAGAGAGAGAGAGAGAGAGAGAGAGAGAGAGAGAGAGAGAGAGAGAGAGAGAGAGAGAGAGAGGGAGAGGGAGAGGGAGAGGGAGAGAGGGGGGGGGAGGGAGAGGGAGAGGGAGAGGGGGCGGGGGAGGGAGAGGGAGAGGGAGAGAGAGAGAGGGGGGGAGAGGGGGAGAGAGAGAGAGAGAGAGGGAGAGAGAGAGAGGGGGGGAGAGGGAGAGAGAGAGAGGTTGACAGAAAGAGGGAGATGGAGACAGAGTGACATCATTTAGACATAATATTCATATCTTGCTAGAGTGAAACACACTTGCTCTAGGTGTATATAATCTGGTTAACACTTTAAGCTGCATAAACGGAGAACTCTGTTTAATCCTACCTTACTGCCCCATGCAGGGGCCACACCTACCTTACTGCCCCATGCAGGGGCCACACTTACCTTACTGCCCCATGCAGGGGCCACACCTACCTTACTGCCCCATGCAGGGGCCACATCCACCTTACTGCCCCATGCAGGGGCCACACCTACCTTACTGCCCCATGCAGGGGCCACACCTACCTTACTGCCCCATGCAGGGGCCACACCTACCTTATTGCCCCATGCAGAGGGCCACACCTACCTTACTGCCCCATGCAGGGGCCACACCCAGCTTACTGCCCCATGCAGGGGCCACACCTACCTTACTGCCCCATGCAGGGGCCACACCTACCTTACTGCCCCATGCAGGGGCCACACCTACCTTACTGCCCCATGCAGGGGCCACACCTACCTTACTGCCCCATGCAGGGGCCACACCTACCTTATTGCCCCATGCAGGGGCCACACCTACCTTACTGCCCCATGCAGGGGCCACACCTACCTTACTGCCCCATGCAGGGGCCACACCTACCTTACTGCCCATGCAGAGGTCCACACCTACCTTACTGCCCCATGCAGGGGCCACACCTACCTTACTGCCCCATGCAGGGGCCACACCTACCTTACTGCCCCATGCAGGGGCCACACCTACCTTACTGCCCCATGCAGAGGGCCACACCTACCTTACTGCCCCATGCAGGGGCCACACCTACCTTACTGCCCCATGCAGGGGCCACACCTACCTTACTGCCCCATGCAGGGGCCACACCTACCTTACTGCCCCATGCAGGGGCCACACCTACCTTACTGCCCCATGCAGAGGGCCACACCTACCTTACTGCCCCATGCAGGGGCCACACCTACCTTACTGCCCCATGCAGGGGCCACACCCTCCTTACTGCCCCATGCAGGGGCCACACCTACCTTACTGCCCCATGCAGGGGCCACACCTACCTTACTGCCCCATGCAGGGGCCACACCTACCTTACTGCCCCATGCAGGGGCCACACCCTCCTTACTGCCCCATGCAGAGGGCCACACCTACCTTACTGCCCCATGCAGGGGCCACACCTACCTTACTGCCCCATGCAGGGGCCACACCCTCCTTACTGCCCCATGCAGGGGCCACACCTACCTTACTGCCCCATGCAGGGGCCACACCTACCTTACTGCCCCATGCAGGGGCCACACCTACCTTACTGCCCCATGCAGGGGCCACACTCTCCTTACTGCCCCATGCAGGGGCCACACCTACCTTACTGCCCCATGCAGGGGCCACACCTACCTTACTGCCCCATGCAGGGGCCACACTCTCCTTACTGCCCCATGCAGGGGCCACACCTACCTTACTGCCCCATGCAGAGGGCCACACTCTCCTTACTGCCCCATGCAGAGGGCCACACTCTCCTTACTGCCCCATGCAGGGGCCACACCTACCTTACTGCCCCATGCAGGGGCCACACCTTCCCCATGCAGAGGGCCACACCTACCTTACTGCCCCATGCAGGGGCCACACTCTCCTTACTGCCCCATACAGGGGCCACACCTACCTTACTGCCCCATGCAGAGGGCCACACCTACCTTACTGCCCCATGCAGGGGCCACACCTTCCTTACTGCCCCATGCAGGGGCCACACCTTCCTTACTGCCCCATGCAGGGGCCACACCTACCTTACTGCCCCATGCAGGGGCCACACCTTCCTTACTGCCTATATGCAGGGGCCACACCTACCTTGCTGCCCCATGCAGGGGCCACACCTACCTTACTGCCCCATGCAGGGGCCACACCTTCCCCATGCAGAGGGCCACACCTACCTTACTGCCCCATGCAGGGGCCACACCTACCTTACTACCCCATGCAGGGGCCACACCTACCTTACTGCCCCATGCAGAGGGCCACACCTACCTTATTGCCCCATGCAGGGGCCACACCTACCTTACTGCCCCATGCAGGGGCCACACCTACCTTACTGCCCCATGCAGAGGGCCACACCTACCTTACTGCCCCATGCAGGGGCCACACCTACCTTACTGCCCCATGCAGGGGCCACACCCACCTTACTGCCCCATGCAGGGGCCACACCCAACTTACTCCCCCATGCAAGGGCCACTGGGCAGTAAAAAAAAGAAAATAAAAGTCACTAAACACGGCTAAATTTCACCATGAAACCTTCTAACTATATGGATGTGTGCAGGGAAACAAACTCGCATTCTATGGTGTCACGTCAGACATCAGCACCATGAAAATTGCAAAAGATACAATCGTCTGGGTGAAAATCAGCCGGAAATCAGTAATGTTTAGTGTTCTGGGGCTAAATAGGTGATTACCTCAACTGTAAATAATGAAGAAAAACAACAACAACAACAACATAAGGACTTCATGGATGCAGAAATGCAGACATACACAAGAGGGCGCTCAAGAGACAGAGAGCTATAAGGCAGAGAAAGGGAAAGAGAGGGGCTCCCCTATGTTGAGGGAAGAAAATAACACACGCACACATACACACACACACCCCGGCGCACACATACAGTACACTGCACACACCACTCACACTTACATTCAGTGCTATAGTCTAGTCCAGAGCGCAGTCAGCCACAGAGCGGAGTGCATACATAGAGGGATATAGGAGGAGAGATTAAAGCAGCTTTTTTGTTGTAACGAGAGAGAGGACATATACATCCAACCAAACCAAAAACCCGCTGCAATGGAGGACAACATGGATGATTCACAGAGCCAGAAGGGTAGGAGAGAGAGAGAGAGAGAAAGAGAGAAAAATGTCTCTGTGTCTTTGTGTCTTTTCATCATGTCCCATCTGTCATTTACAGCGCTTTAAATGCACCCCCACTTACACCCCCCACCCACCCCCCGCCGCCGCCCCCCCTCTCACAGGCTGGGCGCACTCCCTTTGTGTGTGTGTGTGTGTGTGTGTGTGTTTGTGTTGCTGTGAGGGAGGGAGGGAGGGAGGGAGAGAGAGAGAGACTGTACATATATGATGATGACACTCTGGTTTTTATGATAAAACCTCACATTGTCTCATTGGTTATCATTGGGAAAACTGAATGCTACCAAATAAATCTGTGAATTGAGGCCCATGCAATGCAATTCATGGAGACTTGTATAGAAAATCAGCCGCATCTTTGCTGCTGCTTCCCCCTCCGTCCCTCGCGGTGATGCACCTGCTTTTTGGTGGGACGGACGGACGGACGGGCGGGCGGACCGGCGGACAGATGGAGAGATCGATAAACAACAGATTGAGAGAGGAGAGATGCCAAGCTTCAGATTGGACAGGGTTGTTTCGGTGGATGCACGGACGGATGGATGGATGGATGGATGGATGGATGGATGGATGGATGGATGGATGGATGGATGGATGGATGGAAGCGGGAGAGAGAGAGAAAGAAAGAGGGGAGAGAGAGAGAGGAACAAGGAGGGGGAGGAAGGCAGGAGTTGCAGGGAGGTGGTGAGCAGAGAGGGGAGGAGAGGGGAGGGGAGGCAGGGGGGGGCGGTGGCAGGGGGGAGGGGTAGAGGTGGGGAGAAATTGAAATGTTGATTGAAAATAAGCAGGAGAGAGAGAGAGAGAGAGAGAGAGAGAGCAGGCGGAGGCACGGAGAGAAAGAGAGGGAGAGAAAGGGGAGGGGGAGGTAGTGGTGATTAATGCCCCCCAACCCTGCTGGCTTCTTTGTGAGCCTCCATTGTTAGCGCTTCACGCTTGTCAGAATGTTTCTATCCCTGCCTTTCTTCTCCTCCTGTGTGGAGCCATGTCTATACTACCACCACCACCACCACTGCCACCACCTCCTCCCCCCCGTTCTCCTCCCCATAAACACTGCAAGACCCCAAAGATGAGTGAATACAACTGAGAATGCACAGGGGGAAAAAAAGGAACCCAATGGACCCCGCCATGGGTCCATTTGGTCCCATCCATCATCCATTCGCACACTCTCGGATCGATGGATGCCGTCGGTGTCCATCGTTTTAAACCGTTATAGACGGACGGATTGATTCAAGCCCCTTATATGGGTCTATATCCTGTCTTCGAGACCCTCCCTGTATGTACATGTCTGTCTTCCACTCACATATCACACACTCCCTTTTTTCTCGCCGCGTCGAGCCCATTTTATTTCTCCCGTCGTTGCACAATTAACGGCGTCGCTCGCTCGAAGAAAGTATTTTTATTTATTTGTTATGTATGGGGTGGGAGTGACAAGTGGCTGAGTCTAGCATCAGTCATGCCATTTTTCTAATTTTTAAAATGTATTTCTTTGGTTCAAATTCTCTCATTTCCCGAGCGATTTCCTTCCTTCGCCCCGTCCATTTTCGCCTCGCCCCGTTTCTTGGCGCTTGGAGGCACAGCATCCGCCTGGTTGCCACGGCAGCACACCCATGGTGATGTTATTGTTGTTGATGGCGGTGAAAAAATGGGCGTGTCCGCGCCGTTTGGAAAACACCCCCCCCCCCTTCCCTGATTGTTTTTAAATGAAAATACAAATGTCGTGTTTAGCGTCTGATATGAGACGATGTTACACGAAAAAGCAACCGAATTCATTGTCGATTGTTGTTGGTGACTGACATCTGTGTTCATTTTGTATAGGGTTTTATTTATTCATGTCTTGGGCCGCGGGGAGAGGGTTGGGGGGGGGGGGGGTTGACAGCGCCTTTGAGAAGGGTGCCGTCGTCTATTGTTGCGTGAGCAGATAGCGCAGTGATTTCTTTCTGGAGGGAAATTGCTTTGGGCCAATCGAAAAAAAGAAGGAGAACCGGACGATGCGTTCGTTTGTTGTTTCAACAAGATTCTTTGTCGCCTCACACACCCTTTTCCCATATATATATTTCATCCCTTCTTACAACCATCCGTGCATCTATCCATCCTTGAATCCATGCATCTATATCCATCCATACATCCTTGCATCCAGGAATCCATGTATCTATCCATCCATACATCCTTTGCATCCAGGAATCCATGCATCTATCCATCCATACATCCTTGCATCTAGGAATCCATGTATCTATCCATACATCCATACATCCTTGCATCCAGGAATCCATGTATCTATCCATCCATACATCCTTGCATCCAGGAATCCATGTATCTATCCATCCATACATCCTTGCATCCAGGAATCCATGTATCTATCCATCCATACATCCTTGCATCCAGGAATCCATGTATCTATCCATACATCCATACATCCTTGCATCCAGGAATCCATGTACTGTATCTATCCATCCATGCATCCTGAGCTGGACTCAACCCTAGTTAGACCACCTTTTACCTGTCTATACAGTATACTGTACACTGAATCAATATTTTAGGCAAACCTCCGCCCATAATAGGGTGGCTGGGTTGGGTGTTCAACTGGTTCATGATTCTTCTGTTATTTCATCCTTCTGTCTCAATAATACATGTCATTAACATAATACAAAAGGGGAAAAAGGGAAACGGTAGATATTTCCCTCCCCCTGTGGTCTCCCGATAGATGTTTACAGGCCAGTTTTGGAACAGACCAGTGAATTTTGGGTACTAGAATCAGGGGTGGATGTAACATGTCCCATTTGGGGGGGCAAGAGAAAATGGTATGGGGGCGGCCCGTGTCGCTTCGTGCCACGGGCGATGAAGTCGCACCCATACCATTTTCAGTTACAGGACTTGTATTAGTCAAGTGAAGCATCAATAACAACATCAGTTGTTTTGAAGTTGCAACAGACACACAGCATGCGTAAAGTTCTGAGAGTTTTCTGTTTTCAATGATGAAATGCTGTTTGTTTAGTGGTGACACAGCTGTAATAATTAGTTAGTTAGTAGCAGTAGTAGTGTTTCACATCATTTTAAACATAAGCACTTTGAAATTTGAAATATGTTGGGTTGTTTTGCATGGCATCGTGTTTGGGGGGGGGCAAACTGGGTATTTAGGGGGCATTGCTCCCCCATGCCCATACCTAGATCCGCCCCTGACTAGAATGATAATTTCCCTGTGTTTGTACTAAATACGCGAAGGTGCCTGCAGATCATGTTCACTCCCTCTAGTGCTGTGGCTGTCAATCACTTTGTAGAAGTATTGATAGTTTTGGTATTTGGTGTATTGTTGTTGCATCAGCGTTTGTATGTTGTTGTAGTTGTGGTGTCAGTGCCTTAAGTGAAGCAACTTTGAATTGGAATTGCAATTCCTACATTGTAGGAGTGTAATGATATAGAAACTTTAATTATATTGTCCTGTAAACAGAAAATATCATGTTGTATAACGTTTAACTTGGTATCAATTTGCAATGGACAATATTGGTATCAAATCGTTACCAATACA
>CM076973.1:49707008-50228579 GCA_039105355.1 Benthosema pterotum
AGTTGCATGATAAAGGGGGAGGAGTTAGGGGAGGGGCTGAAAACGTGATGTCACTATAGTGAAGTTTTTTTCATTGGCATGTTTGACTGGAAACGTTCAGCCCCCAGGAAGAAACCCTAAATACAAAGGGAAGACATCATTGCACATAAAAAACACACCAAGGGGTCTATTTACATACTGCCACCTCTTAAACATGTACAAAATTGGAAAAAAATACAAAAATCACGGCACCCCCACTTTAAGTGATTAAGTAAGGGATAACACCCGACGAACCGGTGATTTGTTTCCTATTAACTGACCGAGGCGCAGCCGAGGTCAGTTAGTTAGGTCCCGCTTATTACATGGCTTACGTCAGTTGTTTTCAACCAGTGGTCCGAGGACCACCAGTGGTCCTTGAGAGGGTGACGGCAACGGCATGTAAACAACCAAATACGTAGCTAACCAAATGGACCCGCTAATGGCACACTGGAACTAAATGCAGAAGGGCAGCGCGGATTGATATGAACACAGCTGTTTGCACTTTGGGGACCTTGTTTATGCAGCGGTCCAATATAGCGCGGAGCGGTGATTATAGTGTATTATGTGACCGCTCACATGACCAGAATGCTGGCTTCTGATTGGAGCATTCATTCAAGCCATGTAATAATTGAGATTAATTAATTACACCAACAATAACACGGTTAAAAAATTAACATTAATCATAATATTAATCATGCATTGAATGTTGCACCTGGGCGAATTTCAGCCGTACCGATCATACCGGTGCACGCAATGGGAGAAGAAGCCAATCAGGGCAGCCTGCCATTGAACCTGTCCTCCCATTGGTCTGAAATTACCAACCCTGTCTCAAACACTTAACCTTCAACATAACATGTCACAGTGTGGGCTTAAAACAAGGCGGCCGGACTAATGGGACTTACTGTAGGATCTATCCATGCCAATCAGGCAGCCTTGCTTGACCCAGTGGATGATGGGAAATTCTGATTTGACCATGAGCCCAAACCCAAAAATGCTTCTCAGGCACCAGGTCAAATATTGACGTTAGATTAAAATAGATTAATTAATTTCAAAGGTTCAAATTACAATGACTCTGACCGGCCCGGGGACCACCAGTGGTCCTTGAGAGAGTTCCAGTTAAATATGGAGAGTTGGTTAACCAGATGTAACTCTTTGAGAGCGTAAAAATGAAACCAAATGGACCTTGTGGGTCCATTTGGTTTCATGTTTACACTCTCAAGAGTGTAAAAAATATTCATCATCTGAATTACCTAGAATCTACACAATCAGATGATGTAAAAGAATGGTCATTTTTGATCTATGTTTGCCTGTTTTGTTTCCCAAATCAAGCCTGGTATTGTGAACAAAAACCTTTCGTTTTTAGTTAAATCTTTAGTTCTGGGGTCAAATGGTAGTCCTCTGTGGCTCAAATACTGAATAATAGAGGGCCCTGGTATCAAAACCGTTGGTCTTACGATTACTTTCATCTTGAAATTAAGTTAATGCTACACAGACTTTAGTTCAGTGTTTAGTGTTGGCCCTCCACAATATTTTATGTATCTCATTTGGCCTCTTGGGAAAAATAATTGCCCACTCCTGGTGTATACAGTTGGCCTCTATACATTCACTGATGGTGGAACCTGCTCATGATGGGGTGCAATCAGGCGTTGAGCAGCATTTTGCTCAAGTACACTTCAATACACATACCAGGGGAGACTGGGATCAAACCGGCCGCTCTACCGGCCACTATGAGTCACTGCCGCCCCGTACTCTACATAATGGGCAGGAGGCCTGAGAGTTTGGCTCCAAAAATATATGAATACATACCGAAGACACTCACAATGCTGCAAAGTCTGGTTCAGAGGGGCCATAACTATATGTGCCAAACTGTATGGGTATCGGAAAAGTATCAGTACCTGCCCTTATTTGTCATTATCGGGTCATTATATTGGTACATATTGGTATATTGGCATATTGGTCATATTGGTATAACCAGTGATCAGACACAGGGGGAAGGGGTTGACACTATGGTGAATATGCCAGTCTAACCAGTGATCAGACACAGTGGTAAGGGCTTGACACGATGGTGAATATGCCAGTCTGACCAGCCAATCTGGAGTTTAAATGTATTCCTTGAATTCATGGAAGCCAGTAAATAATTTGATGACAAATTATAGAAAATAAGTCATTATTTAACTTCTCCAGTTGTCAAGATAATTTAACAAGAACACTTGCAACGAGACAGATTGACAGAAAGTAATATTGAAAGTAATGCAGTAATGCAGAAAGAAAAGTATAATATATTATTTTTTTTTTTTGTTAAGTAATATATTTATATTACAAGTTACTGCATTTTGGTAATATATTATGTAATATATTAAGTTACGTAGTGCACATGTCCCAACACTGCTAACCAGTGATCAGACACAGGGGTAAGGGGTTGACACTATGGTGAATATACCAGTCTAACCAGTGATCAGACACAGGGGTAAGGGGTTGACACTATGGTGAATATACCAGTCTAACCAGCGATCAGACACAGGGGTAAGGGGTTGACACTATGGTGAATATACCAGCCTAACCAGTGATCAGACACAGGGGTAAGGGGTTGACACTATGGTGAATATACCAGCCTAACCAGTCTACCGCAGACATTGTGCTAGCGGTCTTGGATCGGAAATGAAAAAAGTGGGTTGGGACATCCCTGACATTTTATTTAACTGATACAGTGGCAATCACTTACCCCTGTGGCGAATCAGTCGTTACACTGGCATATTTGTCAATACGGCAAACCCGTGGATGACAAATAAGGGCTGATACTGACTTTTTCCAATACCAATACAGCATTTCCCGATAGCCTACCTGCCCCAGCTACGTCCTCACAACGAATTGTGCTTCCATCTGTGTCTGGTCTCGCACCCGTTGACTCTCATTACAAAGAACTCACTTGCCAAGTTGTTGATTTTCAAAGTTGGAGACCAATCAAATGGCTGCGTTTGAGTAAACACACCTCACGTCTCCTGATAGCGCTCCTGATTGGTGCGCTGATGGCTAGTGATTGGTTAGAGGAATATGAGACAATATTATAAAAACACACACGTTAATGAAGGTTAGATTTTTTTCTTCCTTTTGGTAGCCTTTTTTCAATGCCATTTTTTGTTTTGTTTTGTTTTTGCTGCTAGTGTATTTACAATAGTATTTAGTGAAAAGGCTTTGTTTAAGTGTTATTGTTCAATAGTTTTATTCAAGGCTGAGATTCAAGAAGCATTGTGTCTTGTGTGTGTGTGTGTGTGTGTGTGTGTGTGTGTGTGTGTGTGTGTGTGTGTGTGTGTGTGTGTGTGTGTGTGTGTGTGTGTGTGTGTGTGTGTGTGTGCGTGCGTGTGCGTGTGCGTGTGTGCGTGCGTGGGGGCGTATCTGCGCTTATGTGTGCATGTGTTAGGTGTGTGATTTGAGCTCTAATGTACACTTCTAGTCGCCATGGCGACGCTACAGTCAAAGTGGGTCAGTGGACTGTGGCCACACCCCGGTTGGCATGGCAACAAGGCCCAGTCAATTAAACATGAGCACTGCGATGAGTCATACACTAACACCACGCACACGCCTAAACACACACTCACGCACATGCACGAACGTACACACACACACACACACACACACACACACACATCACACACACACACACACACACACACACACAACACACACACACACACACACACACACACACACACACACACACACACACACACACACTGTTGGTACTGAAATCATTTCGATGGAAATTATTGGTATTTTTTTTTACATTTTTCTTGTTGCCATCGTTATTTACCCAAATTGTGATCTTGTAGATCGGGTGTTTTCAGGCCACGCAAATGTCAACCCTAACTCCTCGTAAAAAAAAAAAAATCTGATGTCTATAATGTTTAATTATAAGCCTTTAACCCCAACCTGAATCTCTTTGCTAATCCTCCTATAAACCTATAAATCTAAAAATATGTTTCATTCGCTGAGGATGTGCGTGTGAGTGCGCGTGTGTGTGCGTGTGCGTGTGCGCGCGCGCGCGTGTGTGTGTTGTGCGTGTGCGTGTGCGTGTGTGTGTGTGCGCGCGCGTGCGTGCGCCTGGCACTCTGAGGAAGCTCATCTCGTATTCAAGTCACACCCCGTCGCTGTCGTGTGGAAACCTTGTGCGTGTGACTGTGTGCAGGGGCGTTTTTGCCATTAGCCGGATTAGGCAGTTGCCTAGGGCGCCATGAGGGGAGGGGGTGACCACCAGATATACTAGGCTAATAAGCCTAATATGGTAACACATGTAATATGTTTAGTTAGTAATAGTTCATTATTTTATCCCTTGTGGGGTGCCATTTTACAGGAGATTTTCCCTGGAGCCCCCCCTTACCAAATGGAAGAATGAATGGAATGGTAAGGGGGGGGGGGCTCCCGGGAAAATCTTTCCTAGCCTAGGGCTCAAAATTGCTTAGAAACGCCACTAACTTTGTGTGTGTGTGTGTGAGTGTCTGTGTGTGTGTGTGTGTGTGTGTGTGTGTGTGTGTGTGTGTGTGTGTGTGTGTGTGTGTGTGTGTGTGTGTGTGTGTGTGTGTGTGTGTGTGTGTGTGTGTGTGTGTGTGTGTTGTTCTGTTTAGAGATATGAGGCCTACTTGTCACTGACTGCCTTATGACATACAATATACACACCTACATAATGTGTAAATCAGTGGTTCTCGACCAGGAGAGCGTTCCAGTTGGCCCGCAGCTAAATGATGGAGATTTGGAGACCAAATGGATCCTATTAGATCTTTAATTCTTAAAGGGGGGGGTGCCGTGATTTTTGTATTTTTTCCAATTTTGTACATGTTTAAGAGGTGACAGTATGTAAATAGACCCCTTGGTGTGTTTTTCATGTGCAATGATGTCTTCCCTTTGTATTTAGGGTTTTTTTCCTGGGGGCTGAACCTTTCCAGTCAAACATGCCAATGAAAAAAACTAAAAAATAGTGACATCATGTGTTCAGCCCCTCCCCTAACTCCTCCCCCTTTCTCATGCAACTAAAGCTGTGGGTGTGGCTTCAGTTCAGCTGGATCTCCACCCATCACCACCCACCAGGCAAACCAGGCATACTTAATGAACTGGTAGGGTGGAATCATAAAAATGACAGTTTAACAAACACTGTTCATTTTTTGGGGAAAAATCTTACTTTTCATATAATATTAATACCTGATGATCATGTTTTAGGGTAGAAAAAAATCTTGCCACCCCATCTTTAAGAGTATACATGGTAAAATGATACCAGCGGGTCCATTTGGTTTCATTTTGCACTCTTTGGGTTTACTGTAATTTGCAGAGGTCTCTGCAGCCACCATTGTTGTGCAATCTTACTTAGGAGAGTAATATGTTACTTATTACTCCCTAAGAAAATCATTAATATTGCATTACTTATTACTTGGAATCAAGACTAATACCGTATGTTACATATCAGTTTTATATTACTTTTTTTTCTCTTTATTATTTTTTGCACAACCTCACCTACGAAGACAGACAGACAGACAGACAGACAGACAGACAGACAGACAGACAGACAGTCACAGACAGGAAGAGCAAGGAGAAATTAACTAAAACAGAAATTTAAATATATAAAATGCACAGTGTTGCTGTGGTTCCAGGTACAACCACCTAGTTCCCAGAAGGCTGTAACTTTAACAGCTACAGAAACTCACAAGGATATAGGTGAAGTTCAAGGCCATATGCCAGGTGGTCAGGCCTTGTCCAACATGGTGGATTAAGGTTCATCGTTTGATCTGACAAGACTCCTGTCAAGACTGCCTGCTTCCCTATTTCTTGCTATTAGGCATACTTGTCCTGCCTTACAACTCTTTTTGCAGCTCTTAACGTAGGTTAATGTTTCATGTAAATTCATGTTGAGTAAGGTACAACTTTTAGCTCTCTATTCAAAGATAAAACCACATCACTAAGACTTTGTGTCAACCCTAGTCAAAAAATCTTATAGGATTTCAATAGAACAATCCTATATCCAATGGGATTCCAATAAAATCCTATAGGATTTTCCCAAAAATTCCTATTGGAAATCCAATAGGATTTGTTACAAAATCAGAGGGGATTTTTCTATTGGACTTTTCTCAAATCATATCAGATTTTTTACTAGGTATAGGGAATATTCTTGTACATCCAGTTCCTCTCACATTGTGTCACGGATTCATTTAAACTGTAATACATTTCATAGATAGCTTAAGACTTCTTTGAAAGCAACCATCGTCATTGTGTAGTGTTGTGTTGGATTCATGTTAAAGGAGCAGGATTTGTTTTGTTTTTACCATCCTGTTTAAAATTACACCCCAAAAGGTTTTTTCATATATTAACAGTCAGACCTACTGTATATTGAGATATCTGTGATTTTCTGTGTGTGTGAATGGGCACGCTCAGATTTCAAGATCCAATTTAGTGATGTCACTATAAATTTCCCTAAGTCGATGGTATGCATGGAATCCACACCCCCCTCTCAACGAAGCCCAATGAAAGTGACTGAAAACATGCCTACTGCACCCAAATAGCACACTGAGAAAACATGAAAAATAATTATTTGAGTGGTTCTTTATTCTAAAATGTGTATAAAAATGTATTTAATGGCAACAGTTATATGATACATTAGATTTTAAATTCATGGTGGACCCCTTAATGTGTACTTTCAGACATTTAATTACATAAAACCTACATTACAAACACGCTAACTACATTACAAAAACGCTTTTGCTCTTTGCCTGCATGCTCTTCCCTCTACCCATACTATATATATAGTATATTTTGTCCAAAAATAGCCACGCTTGTAGATCTTCCACTTTTGGACAGGGACGCTATCAGCATCCAGCATGGTTCATGTAACCACAGGTAACCACCGGACACCGCCAATTTCCTGCAAGCTGATTGGTGTACAGATCCCCCCGGCTGTGTGGAGAAAGGCCCAGTCTCCTTAAGTAGCCTTGAAACAGCATATGGCTGAAGGGCGTTTGTCGAAAGAATGCCAATTATCTCGATATTGTTCAGGCGAAACCAGGGGTGGATCTAGGCATGGGCAGTCTGCCCCACAAACCACGATTGCATGCAAAACAACCCAAGATATTTCAAATTAAAGTGCCTCTATTTAAAATGATTTCAAACACTGCTGCTACTAACTAACTGTGGCACCACTAAACCAACAGCATTTCATCATTGAAAACAGAAAACTCTCTGAGTCAGACCTTTTTGCTTTATGCATGCTGCGTGTCTGTTGCAACTTCAACAACAGCTGATGTTATTATTGATGCTTACTTGCCTAATAAACGTCCTGTAACCGAAAACCGCTTCGCACCACAGGCAATGAAGCTGCCCCTGTACCCCCCCCCCCCCACCCCCCCCCTCCATTGGGAAATGTTACATCCGCCTCTGGGCGAAATGTGGACTTGAGGCCATCTTCTTTTTTTGTTTCACATGTTTAATCAATTCCGCAAAAAGCCGTTGTACAACCACTCAACGTTCCTGTTGATGCCCTTATATATCTATAGAAAAGATGATTTTGTTCAATGCCCTTATCTGTAAAGGTTTCTTATGTTTCCCCTCTGCTGTGCAGCTTTAGATGTGCGTGTAGACGACGGCGGCTCTCAGCCTCCCACAGTGCATTGGTGTTCATGTTGCCATGGCTACCATAATCGATCCATCTTCATATGGAACAAACACACGGCAACCATGGCTTGTTGTACCCGTCCATCTTAGAAATGAGAGCACATACAGACCATCGTTTCGGTCAAGCTCATGCCGTGTGTGTGTGTGTGTGTGTGTGTGTGTGTGTGTGTGTGTGGGTGTGTGTGTGTGTGTGTGTGTGTGTGTGCGCGTGCGCGTGTGCGCGCGTGCGCGTGCGTGCGTGCTGAAGCATTTGACCCCGACCTCCCATTTTTTCTCTCAAAAATAGCACATCTACAAGTTTTAAAATAGGAAAAATACTCTTTGAAGATGGAGTGCCATGATTTTTTTCTACCCTAAAACATGATTATCAGGTACTACTGTTATGAAAAGTAAGATTTTCTTCCCAAAAAGTGTACAGTGTTTGTTAAACTGTCATTTTTATGATTCCACCCAGCCAGTTCATTAAGTATCCCTGGTTTGCCTGGTGGGTGGTGATGGGTGGAGATCCACCTGAACTGAAGCCACACCCACAGCTTTAGTTGCATGATAAAGGGGGAGGAGTTAGGGGAGGGGCTGAACACGTGATGTCACTATATTGAAGTTTTTTTCATTGGCACATTTGGCTGGAAAGGTTCAGCCCCCAGGAAGAAACCCTAAATACAAAGGGAAGACATCATTGGACAAGAAAAACACACACAGGGGTCTATTTACATACTGTCACCTCTTAAACATGTACAAAATTGGAAAAAATACAGAAATTACCGCACCCCCTCTTTCAAATAGGAAGTTCTGCTATATTTTGTGTAACAGGTGTTTTTTTTTGTACTCTAATCGAATTCATGTAATAAACATGAATTTGATTATTATCACTGTTGCATAGCTGTGTGTGTGTGTGTGTGTGTGTGTGTGTGTGTGTGTGTGTGTGTGTGTGTGTGTGTGTGTGTGTGTGTGCGTGCGTGCGTGCGTGCGTGCGTGCGTGCGTGGTGAGATCAACAGTTCTACAGTGTGTGGAGCCTCTTTAGTTCTCATGAATAATTAACATCACCATCCATCTACTTAAAGGTAGGGGAAGTGATTTCACTTTTGTCAGATATCACCCAAAAAATATTTTTTTTCTGTTAAAATGCTCTATTATAAGGTGTGGAAACCACATATGGAGTTTCCCCCTCCCCCACGTTAGCAGAGGAGCTAATAAAAGTTCCCCAGGTCACCACCAATTCTCCTCCAATCAGGAGCGAGCAGCAGGTTCACATAGTGTAGCTACTGTTGGGGGCCCCTAGTGCACCAGGCTGGTACTACACCATGAATTTCAAATCACTTCCCCTACCTTTAATGTGTGTTGTTGTGATTGGACAGCTTCCCTCTTTGTTCTACGTGTGATTTCCTGTGCGCGTGCTCACGTGATTGTGAGTGTGTGTGTGTGTGTGTGTGTGTGTGTGTGTGTGTGTGTGTGTGTGTGTGTGTGTGTGTGTGTGTGTGTGTAAGAGCATGCATTGTGTAAATCATATCATGATTGTTGTTGAAGACAGATATTTGCAACGTCTAGGCATGTCATCAGTGTCCAGGCGGGGTTGGTGAAAGGGTCTTTCTGTGTGGAGTTTGCATGTTCTCCACGTGCCCCCTATAGGGTAGATACCCTCACAAAAATACTTCCCCCTGGCCAGCCGGGTTGCCTGCATGGTTGGAATAATGTGTTCCTTCCACGCACTACGTCCAACCAGGGAAACTCCCCCTTTTTCATTTAATTATATTATATTTAAACATCTGAATTACGTATTTTTCATCAATCTTCACATTTAGAAAATGTAGAAGAATTGCTATTTTGACCAACATTCCGCCAGTTATTTCTCCTAAATTTCAACATAAATGGTGGTCCGCGGCTAAAATGCAAAATAAGTAGTGGGCCCTGGGATGAAAATGGTTGCATACTAGTGCATTTTGGAAGTGCCGAAATACTGGCATATACACATAGAAAAGGTTAGATCGGGGCAAACGTTTGAAGCAAAATTGATAATATGTTCCACTTGCACTTGTACAGATAATTCTCTGTGCAGACAGGATAGGAACACATACGTACATACGATTATGTAGTACTAAGAAGTAATCCATGAATCCGCCTTAAAGAGATGCTATATCTAAATTACATTGAAAACGTTTGTGGCGACAGAAAACAAATAACAAGTGACAGAGATTAGAGATATGGCTGCACAGTAGCCATATCTTGGTGGCTTGGTCGCAGGCATCAATCAAAACAATGAAGAGAATAGTCTTCAGATTACGGTCGAGTGAGCGCACAGTTCTGACTGTAATTGGCATTTTGCTCCACAGTTTGGGAGGCAGGAGGAGCGCAGAACAGTGAGAGGAGGGTTTGTGAGACGACATGCAGAGCCAAGAGAAATGGATTTCCACATTTGTTTTATTTTTTAAGAAATATTTGTGTCAGGGAGTAGGTCAACTGCAAAGGATTTATTCTCCCAAAATCATGATACACATGGGTAGAATAAATGAGTACTGAAAGCTCAAGGAAAACAGATCATCAACAGCATGATGTTAGAGAAATGACAGCAAGTGAATGAAGCCGCACCCATGCCATTTTTGGTTACAGGACTTATATTAGGCAAGTAAAGCATCAATAACAACATCAGTTGCTGTTGGAAGTTGCAACAGACACGCAGCATGCATAAAGTTAAAGGTCTGACTCAGAGAGTTTTCTGTTTTCAACGATGAAATGCTGTTGGTTTAGTGGTGCAACATTTGCAGTTAGTAGCAGTAGGACTGTTTCAAATAATTTTAAATAGAAACACTTTAATTTGAAATATCTTGTGTTGTTTGTTGTGGGGCAGTCTGAGCATTTAGGGGGGCATGCCTAGATCCGCCCCTGAGGTGAACACAGCTGTTCCAATCAACAAAGGGATAGCGGCTATGGGGCTAACAGGACACAGGTGTTAGAATGAGATAACTAATGTTCACATAGGGACAATACACAGCACTGTAGCCTCACAGAGACGCTCTTTGATTATGTAATAATTGTGGCAGGCCCTGACTGCAATGAGGGCAGTTTCCCTGGATTGGAGGACTGCATGGTTCTAAGAGAAAGTTGGTTGGAAACAAGTTAAAGATAGAGTGCCATGATGTTTTTCTACCCTAAAACATGATCATCAGGTATTAATGTTATATGAAAAGTAAGATTTTTTTCCCCCAAAACGTGTAGTGTTTGTTAAACTGTCATTTTTTATGATTCCATCCTACCAGTTCATTAAGTATGCCTGGTTTGCCTGGTGTGTGGTGATGGGTGGAGATCCACCTGAACTGAAGCCACACCCACAGCTGTAGTTGTATGATAAAGGGGGAGGAGTTAGGGGAGAGACTGAGCATGTGATGTCTAACCCAACCCAACTGTTGAAAAAACGTGCTGTAGCCTATCCACAACTTTCCTACAACCCATAAGTCTTTGCATTTGTGTGTGCAGAAGTTCCTCTGTGTTGCCAGGTTTGCAACAGAAACAAGTGGACAGGACTATAAAGACCAGCACAAATCAAAATAGCTGATCTACAACCTCAAAGTGACATATTGTGAGGTTGGATATATGTCATTTAAAAACACTTAGAGAATAAAATGAAATATTTTGAGTATATTTTAAACATTTGGCATAGACATTATTTTCTGGTGGTTGTCTGTGGACAATTGCATATTAATCTGGGGTTCCTTGACACTGGTTCCTTGAAAACACTGGTTTAAGCTTTAGATTAGAATGTAAGCTCTAATAAACAACTACTGTACACTTTAGAAACAAGCCCAAAAAACTTCAACCAGCAACTACCAAATGTATTTGTAAGTGATTCCCTACATGAAAAAACGAGGCAAAGGTTGCTTATAATGAGTGGACATGGCAACACTGTATGGATGTGTGTGTGCTCTGTTTCCGGTCCCCTCCGGTGCCTTGGCAGGGAAAATTGTGGATAGGCATTTAACAGTAAAGGGATGCTTCATATTTTTTAAAGTTATGCTGTATGAAATACTTGGCATTAATGAGCTGGTTGCTACTGTATTAATTGATTTCCAGAGTCCCGTGGTGGGAGTTCTGCTCTCATTTTGGTGAAATACGAATTACTTCCGGTCATTTTGTGGAGGTTGGGCACTTTCCAGATGGGCTCATTTATTCCAATGTAATTATCATGGACATTACACACCAAATACTGGCTCATTGCTGGAGCCAGGCCTTTAGGACTCTTGGTGGAGAGGTTTGTCTGTCACATGTTATGCTATGCCCTGCACAGGATTGGACCATAGCAGTTTAGAGAGGGGCTTATGGCAAGGCCTATTACCAGCAGTGTTGGGAGATGTGCACAATATAAATATATTACTTAACAAAAACAATCTAATATATTATACTTTTCTTTCTGCATTACTGCATTACTTTCAATATTACTTTCTGCCAATCCGTTTCGTTGAAAATGTTCTCGTGAAATTATCTTGACAACTGCAGAAGTTAAATAATTACTTAATTTATATCATTTGGCAGCAAATTATTTATTCCGGAGTGACTTTTTTCAAGTTGTTTTCCTATGTATTTGGCCAGATAGCCAAGTGTGCTTGCATTATTGTAGGTATGCCACTGGCCTACGCAATGTTTGATTAATAGTGATACTAAATATTTAATTATACATTAAATATAGTAATATTGTAATATAATATATTGCTTTAAAATTAAGGTAATAATTAATAAGTAATATATTAACAAGGTAAAGTAATATTCCCAACACTGATTACCAGGGGCTGAGCAAAAAAAATGTTTTCCAACACTGCTGAAATTTAGTGTGAGCATCCAGCCAGTATAAAAATACTAGCAGCATTTTTAGACTTACCAATGGATGTATACCGCAAAAAATCTGCCTGTGTTTCACTTGAAAGCTCTGAGCAGCTGCAGCTAATAGGGCACTGTCATATTTATATTTAAGTGCATCAACATTATTCACATTATGTCATAGACAGTGTTTGACCTCCTTTATGTCAGTGATTCCCAAGTGTAGTCCGGGGACCCGGACCCAGGGGTCCTTGAGAGAGCTCCAACGGGATCCCCACGTCCCCAGGTCCCTTTAATTTGTGCACTCTCAGAGTTAAAAGGATGGTTGAGTCGAGTTAAACAGTGTCAGAGGCTCTGTGCTATGATGATGAGGCTGGTTACTAGGGTGACCTGATCCGACCTGTTCATTTGAGGGACAGAAGTACTGCATCTGTGGGGAAACGTTACAGGACGAAACAGGGTTAGCAAATTATTAATATCTCTATGTTATAATAAAAAATAATTCTGAATTTCAATTCAAGTAAATCAAAAAGAGTTGATCTACAAGCTCGCAGATCAACTATTTTTTTTTTTATAAATATGACACATCGATAGGCAGGAAAGGAGACAACAGAAAGGGACACCTAAAAAGTCTTGGAAATGAGGGACTGTCCCATGCAAAGAGGGACAGCTGGTCACCCTACTGGGTACACTTGTCATGTAAAAACAGCAACAGCTGCTGATATGTGTGCATCTGCACATTCTGTATCAGTACAGCTGTCTTTCTACAGTTTCCAGTGAGCCAACATACAGTACTTGCACGAGAGCAGAAAGGGAATACAACTAAAAAAATAATGAAGGATGAGCTAATATTTTAGAAATGGACCAACAATAAATGATGTTTGTTTTTGGAATTCATTTACTTTTACTGCATGGCCCCAGCAACGTCCACAAAATGACCGGAAGTAATTCGTATTTCACCAAAATGAGAGCAGAACTCCCACCACGGGAAATCAATTAATACAGTAGCAACCAGCTCATTAATGCCAAGTATTTCGTACAGCATAACTTTAAAAAATATGAAGCATCCCTTTACTGTTAAATGCCTATCCACAATTTTCCCTGCCAAGGCACCGGAGGGGACCGGAAACAGAGCACACACACATCCATACAGTGTTGCCATGTCTGCTCATTATAAGCAACATTTGACTCGTTTTTTTCATGTAGGGAATCACTTACAAATACATTTGGTAGTTGCAGGTTGAAGTTTTTTGGGCTTGTTTCTAAAGTGTACAGTAGTTGTTTATTAGAGCTTACATTCTAATCTAAAGCTTAAACCAGTGTTTTCAAGGAACCAGTGTCAAGGAACCCCAGATTAATATGCAATTGTCCACAGACAACCACCAGAAAATACTGTCCGTGCCAAATGTTTAAAATATACTCAAAATATTTAGTTTTCTCGAAGTGTTTTTAAATGACAGATATCCAACCTCACAATATGTCGCTTTGAGGTTGTAGATCAGCTATTTTGATTTGTGCTGGTCTTTATAGTCCTGTCCACTTGTTTCTGTTGCAAACCTGGCAACACAGAGGAACTTCTGCACACACAAATGCAAAGACTTATGGGTTGTAGGAAAGTTGTGGATAGGCTACAGAACGTTTTTTTCAACAGTTGGTCCTTGGACCACCAGTGGTCCCTGAGAGGAAATGTAGAAGAATCGTTATTTTGACCAACGTTTTGCCAGTATATCTCTCCTAAATTGTGGACACAAACTAGAAAATCCTTGGTTTTGGGTCAGAGAGACTAAACTCAGCTAAAATGTAGAATAAATAGTGGGCCTCGATATGAAAAAGGTTGAAAACCACTGCTATACAGGAACCATTGTTGCTGTATCTGCGACTTCAGCCTTGTTTTCCTGTAAAGTCAGTTATGCATGCAGTTTGGCAGGGGAAGGGAGTCACCGGGTCAATTGTTTCTAGTGTAGTGTAGCTTCTTATTTGGGTGAGCTTTGTATTCCTTTGTATCAGAACCCCATCTGAAAATATATACAGTTGTTGGTTGTCATTGTTAAAATGCTTTGAATGTGCATTTTTCATTATGTTATATGAAGTTATGCAGATATCAAGCTAACTGAGTGTTCTATATTGATGGGTTGCCCACATCCTCTGCTGGTCACAAAAAAATGGCTTTGGCCACAGTTACAGTATCTCTTTTTCATGAATTAGCTGACAGCTTGTAAAGAGTCCATATTTGCTGTGGGTGTTGGCAAGAAGAAGTGAACTTAATGAATTGCTGAAAAGTACATGCTTTAGTGTACATGAATTATCAGCTGTAATCAGACTTAATGGGGATTTGAGTCTCGCGTTTGACTAGCCTGGGCAGCATTCCTTTACGTGTTTATGATCCAAATACCATTAAGTCATGTTGTACTCAGCCTATATGTTCTATATAGTCATCACGCTGAAACCATTAATCTTTCTCACAAGTCGATTTTTCAAAAGAACGAGTTGTTATTCTTCTGCCCTAAGGGAAAGGAATCATACCAGTAGTATCAGACCAGGCTTGGTCTGGTGGTGCAATGTTATTTAGGTGTTGACTAGCACTATCCCATAATCCTGAGGGACAGGTGCATTGTAGTTGGCTAGCCACTGGTGTACTGTAGAGTCCATAACCTGGACTAGCCTGGGTTCAGCCCACAGGCCCCGCCCACTCAGCTGGGTTCTGTGGTCTGGTGTTGTGATGAAGAGTTTCGATTTATCTCGTCCGGAAAAACGGCTCGGCCAATGAGCTGGAGTTGGAGGCGGGTCTAAAAAAATAGCCAATCAACACCGAGGATCATCTAACTGCCACAACAGAACAGTTTCCCATAAAAAAACAGCACACATCCATTCAGTTTCATTGTAACTAAAGTTTCATTGCAACTAGAGTTTCATTGTAAATAGAGTTTCATTCTTTAATACTGCATTTAGTTATAAATAGTGAAAATGTCCGACGCCAACTGCACTGCTAGTCAGTTAACTGCTAGTTAACTGTTGTTGTCGACTGCAAACAACGTCTCCAGTGATTGGTCGAGGGAAAATCAAGGGCCCGCCTCCTTGTAAATCGGTTACAATGGGGCTAATGTCAGACTCTTGAGCCATGGCTCAGAGTCTGACAATCAGGCTAAACCTGGACAGGTCTTACCAAGCGTTTTACATAGGCTGTGCACTGCATTCACCCAGGCTGAGGAAATGTTGCCAGCTCACTCTTTGAGTGGACTGAGTCTGACCAGGTTATTATTTTATTGTAGTTACTGTATTAACTTTGTTTGTCTATTTATTTCCAAATCAATCTCTGGGATTACAAACAGGGTTTGGTTGTGATGGAAGATTATTGTACGTCCTTCCTGTTTGTTTTTGCCGCTGCTTTATTGCTGTACTGTATGTTGCACGTTGCACCCTGAAGACCCCCTCTAAAACGAGTTGCTGCAACTCAAGGGAGTATCCCTTGAAGGGGAATTCCACCCATTTTCAACATTTTCTCTGAGAGCGTACAAATGGAACCAAATGAACCTGTTAGGATTCATTTTCAGAAGAAAAAAAAATTGTCTAAAGAAAGCCATTAACATGTCATCAAGATGTTTCACCATGTTAGTGGTTTTCTTCAGATCTCCATTTCTTGGGAACACAGAATGGGGGAACTTTTTTTTATCATGTCCACCCAGCACCTCTAGGGTATACTAATGACATATTAGAATGTTGAAAATGGGTGGAGTTCCTCTTTAATTCCTCTGAAAACACTGAATGCCTAAATTGTAATTGTAAATTGTGATGAAATTTCTAAATAAATAATCAGGGGGTCAGAGAGAGCCTTCCTCAAGGACAACGTCAAAAACGTATCATTTCAATCCAAACTAACGGTTGCTGTGTGTTTTTCGCTGTGTTTCAGGCTGTAAGGAGTGCTGTGAGCGCTGCGTGGGCAGCCTCCCCTGGGCGTCGCTCATCGCCACCGTGCTGCTCTACATGGGCGTGGCCTTGTTCTGTGGGTGTGGCCACGAGGCGCTGTCGGGCACCGTCACCATCCTGCAGAACTACTTTGAACTGATGCAGGCTCCAGGAGCGACCCTGGACGTCTTCACCATGTGAGTCACTAGGGACTTTAAGATTTAAGCTAGGCCGTGGACAAGACGAGGGCATGTGGGCGTGGTCCGTCGCCGTTGCAACAGAAGCCCAACATGGTTAAGAAAGCAGCCGACGTTGACGAGGCCACACCCTTCCCAATGATGTCACTGGTTCCCATAGTGACACGTCTATGCAGCACGTGACAAAAGTGATTTCCGTGGTGACTCCTACACAGCACGTGTCAAATGTAAACAAAAAAGAAAGAAAGAAAGAAAGAAAGAAAGAAAGAAAGAAAGAAAGAAAGAAAGAAAGAAAGAAAGAGAAAGAAAGAAAGAAAGAAAGAAAGAAAAAGAAAGAAAGAAAGAAAGAAAGAAAGAAAAAGAAAGAAAGAAAGAAAGAAAGAAAGAAAGCAAGCAAGCAAGCAAGCTTATTGGATTCCCGCTGGATAGCAAATAGGATTTGTTCCAAAGTTTTATAGGGGAGTCATATAGGATTTTCTTTTAACTAATATCATTCTATGAACCATGTCTTGAATTAACAGAAAGGACGATTTAAGGAAATCCATTAATTAGGACGAAGTGAAAATTACCACACTATAATTTGGGTGCTGTGAAAAGATCTAATTTCACTTTTGGATCACAGGCAAAAAGTATATGATGTCCACTGGCCAGTAGGTGTCATTATATAAGCACATTCCATGCAAACAAACTAACAATCCATGAATCTCACTCACCTCTCGTCCATGTTGTGACACGACGCCAAGAGCTGCGTTTTGCCGTCCTAGGAGAGGGTCGGACGGCCGCGAGGCTTATGTATCGAGCACAGAGCGATTGATTACGTCGGTCGTAGGCCTCACGTTCCCCCAATCTTAAATAGTCACTGACTGCTCTCCAGTGTTGAGTATCGCGCCTGACTATAGGGTGTTTATGATCCAAATACTGTTCATGTTGTAGTCATTCATTCATTGTTCTATAGTCATCACGGCAGAGCCATTCATCTGGAACTCCAAAATGCACTTCAAAATGCACTATAGTGGCACTTCCAAAATGCACTAGAATGTGCTAGAGCAGTGGGTTTTCAACCATTTTCATACCCAGGGCCTACTATTTAATCTGCAGTTTTGCCACGAAGGACTACCATGTGATGTTGAGTTTAGTTTCTCTGACTAATTTAGAAAGAGAACTAACTGGTAAAACGTTGGTCAAAATAGACCAAAATAGACAATCTAAAAGGGTCCATTTGGTTACCAATGGTGCTTTCTAGGAAGGAAGGAGGACTCTATCATAGGAGGAGAAATGGTGAAAAACAAGGGTTTTATCTCTGGCTCCTGTCAGACGATTTCACCCCAACTCACCAGCAAAAAAGCACCAGATTTTCAGAGTTTTTCACTAATTTTGGCGCTACGAGGGTCTGAAAAAAGAAGCAAAATATAGTGACGAATCCGCCAAATTGGAAACACTGCTGGTCTCTATTTACCTCCATGTTAAAGCCTCACTTGTATGTCAGCTCCTATGGAGCTGTGCAGTCCCGCCTCCTAGTGATGTTGCCCCTGTTCCAGAAACGGACTCCCCATTCATTTTTTCTCATAGACTTTTCGAAAATGATTCACATAAAGACGATTACGCCGTGGACAAAGCCAACTCGGGTCGTGACAAATCATGATGACACACACAATCTTTTGGGATAATCAAATAATTTCTATTGCGTTTTTAATAACCATTTTCGAAAAGTCTATGAGGAAAATGAATGAGGATTCTGTTTCATGAAAGGGGTGCGACTGCGCAACTCTACTGTATAGCAGCCAGTGTTGGTCAATATTACTTAGGAAAGTAACTTCTTTACTTTACTCGTTACTCCTTAGACAAAGTAATATCATTACTTTACTTATTACTGGAATCAAAGAGTAATATATTACATATTACATTATTACTTTCCCAAGTTCTCAACTCCTACATTTGAAAAAAATAGAGATGTACAACATAATCTGTTTAGCGAGCTCTTTTTAGAACTGAATCCAATTTATTGGAATAATAGTCTCTTTGCCTCTTTGACTTTTTAAACTTTCTCACAATTGTTTTTAAAGACAGTTGAGGTCTTGTATTTAAAAATAAAATACAAAATAAAGCAGCAAGCGATTTGTAGTGTACATAACTGTGCGCAGGATGCAGCGTGTGGACTGGATCTACAATCTACTGCACATCTCTGTTGTTACAGTACCTGTCGATAGCTTGTAAATCTGTTCTATTTTTGCATGCAACAACAATCTCATTTTAAAAGTAACTTGGCGTTACTTGCAAAGTAATGCGTTACTTATTACCCATTTTTGCAGAGTAATCTCGTTACTTTACTTTTTGGAGCAAAAGTAATAATATTACAGTAATATGTAATCTAAAATTAGTTACTGCCCAACTCTACTGTATAGCAGCTTTGTTTCATGTGCGTGCCATGCCGATGATTTGACTCACTTCAGATGGTTGTGATTGTTTACAGAATACTGTAAAAGTAAAAGTTGTCCAATTCATGTTAGAGTATGTTAACACTCCTATAGATCCATTTAGATTGTGTCAAATATCCTCTCTCTATTACACAAATAAAATACTGCTCACATACGTTGAAATATGGAGATACAAGGTATTTATATCCAACACCAATGATATGATGATTACAGATTATGGAGGTGTGAGATGGCTGTTGTTAACATACCGCTACATAAATTAGCAGTTATAAGACAAAACAATGCTGCCTCCAATCTGTATGTGTCGTTCATCTAATTAATATGTAGGATGGTAATGTAGGATGAACAAACACAACAGCACAATATTCTCAGCATCAGGTCATTTAACTCATGCACTGCCATTGATACATTCATTTGAATCCAATTGATTGTACAGATATTCCCAGTGTTCCATTTTAAAAAGTAAGGAGTTATTAGGGAAAAAATATTTTCCTAACGACAGTGGTCCAGTTGTTTTAACACTAGCATGCCTGAGAGGTCATTTTGGCCGGAGGAGTTTTTTTTTCCTTTTTAGATTTTTATTGCATTATGATACAATGTGGGTAACTACTGACTCACCCATTGAAAACATGGCTTAATAGAACACTGAATAGGAAAAATGTAAAGAATTACTGCAAAAAGTAATAGTACTACAAAGAGCAGCAGTATGAAAGGGCATTGCTTGTAAGAGCGTTAGTCCCAACACTGAATATGCTTATCTTTTACAGAGTAATGATATCCCAAATTGCAGACTATCCACTCTGACAATATGAATGCCCAACAAACGTTGATAGTGTGTGGTGGTGACTGTTGTATGAAACCCATTTTGCGATCAAACCGGTGAGTGGGCCATTCTTTCCCAAAAAATGTTGGCAACGCATGCCCGCTTGAGTTGCCAATCCCCATGCATCACAGCTGATTCTGTGTGTGTGTGTGTGTGTGTGTGTGTGTGTGTGTGTGTGTGTGTGTGTGTGTGTGTGTGTGTGTGTGTGTGTGTGTGTGTGTGTGTGTGTGTGTGTGTGTGTGTGTGTGTGTGTGTGTGTGTGTGTGTGTGTGTGTGTGTGTGTGTGTGTGTGCCTGTGCGTGTGCCAGGGGCGGATGTAACATTTCCCAATTGGGGGGGCAGAAGAAAATGGTAAGGGTGCAGCTTCATCGCCCGTGTCGCTTTGCGTCACGGGCGATGAAGCCGCACCCATACCATTTTCAGTACTGTTTCAAATACTTTTAAATATAAGCGCTGAAATATCTTGGGTTGTTTTGCATGCCATCATGTTTGGTGGGGCAGACTGGGCATTTAGGGGGGCATTGCCCCCCCATGCCTATGCCTAGATCCGCCCCTGGCGTGTGCGTGTGTGTGTGTGTGTGTGTGTGTGTGTGTGTGTGTGTGTGTGTGTGTGTGTGTGTGTGTGAGAGAGAGAGAGCGAGAGAGAGAGAGAGAGAGAGAGAGAGAGAGAGAGAGAGACAGAGAGAGAGAGACAGAGAGAGAGAGAGAGAGAGAGAGAGAGAGAGAGAGAGAGAGAGAGAGAAAGAGAGAGAGATTTTGGTGTAACGCCACCGTGAGGATTTGAAGCCTCCTGAAATGTCTCCAGGTGGTCCCAGAATGCACCTGCTCCCCCCCCCCCCCCCCCCCCCCACCCCCCCACCCCTATTCCAGAGAGAGAACCAGATTAGAACAAAACAGACGGGCGTTCGGTAGGAAGACAAACACAGGAAGTCAGAAAGAACACACACACACACACACACACACACACACACACACACACACACACACACACACACACACGCACGCACACAGGAGGAGGTACAGTGAAAATATGCTGCACAATCACGAAGGAAACTGTGAGCAACACAAAGTAACCCAGATATTAGGGATGCACAGGATGGCACATTTTTGACAGTTTTCTGTCAAAAAAAGAGCGGCCAACCTTATACTGTCCAAAGCTATACTTGATTGTGGAAAAAGGCACGATTATGGCGAAACTACAGATCAGATCTGCACTCAATAGAGAGTACAAGTAGGACATGGTTTACTTGTGCACAAGCAAAGCAGGCAACCAGAGATACTATAGAGTAGACATGATGCATGTAAGCTTTGGCCTGACTGTGTGTCGTGTGTTCGAATCCAGTTCATGGCGACCATGGCTGCGTGTCTCTCCCCTTCTCTCTGTCCCTCTTTCATATCTATCTACATTTGAATCTATAAAATCACTATTATGGGTCCATAAAGCGTTTATTCGGCACTTGTGAATGCATTAATTGCATACCGCTGTTGTATATTTGGTGCCAAGAGTACAATATGCCAAATCACAGACAGTATTCAGTCTTAATGATATGGTAATGTTGATGCCCTGCCTAGGACAGTCAGACTGTCTGTACCCTACTGTACTGTAGTCACTCTGTGTTGACCAATCATCATCATTTCTGGGAGCGCACCATGTCAGTTTACATAAAATGGCATGGCATAGGCAGGAGGAGATTTTTTTTTTCCTTTTAGATTTTTATTGCATGATGATACAACGTGGGTAACTATGACTTAATAGGAATACTGAATAGGAAAGAATTACTATTATGGGTCCATAAAGCGTTGATTCAGCACTTGTGAATGCATTAATTGCGTACCGCTGTTGTATATTTGGTGCAGCATTAAAAGGATCCCTGGCTGATAAGACAAATATGCATTAAAACACTATACTTGCCTTCTATAACTAAAACATGCATATTAAGACACCTTCAATACTTTATTCCTTTCATAAATAGAGAATCTTTCACTCAATAGGAGGTTCTCCGGTCGCATGATGATGATGTCACATGAGCATGTTCACCTATAAATTCCATAGAGCTAGACCACACGTGACATCTTCATCCTGCACCAGGAGCAGTTCCTGTTGAGTGAAATATTCTCTATTTATGAAAGAAATAAGATGCCATTGCTGGTTTTTATTCATTTATTTTAGTTATAGGGAAAGTATAATGTTTTAAGCCATGTTTGTCTTATTAGTCAGGGATCCTTATAACAAATATACAAATAAAAAAAAGGATTGAAATGGGAAATGGAACTGAAAAACGAGAAAAATAAATAATTTGATTTAGATAGATAGATAGATAGATAGATAGATAGATAGATAGATAGATAGATAGATAGATAGATAGATAGATCTGCTATAAACTTCACAGTGCTTCACAACAGACCTGAACTGGTGTAAACCAGGGGTCTTTTCAGGCCAAAGACCCCATTGAGAGTATTGAAGTATGATGATGAGATGATTAATATCATATAAAATGCAATGATGGGTGTAATAGCCATCGCCAGTTGTGAATCACAGAGCACTGTGTGGTTCAAGATGCTTCGATCTGCGTAGGGATGTCCTATTTCCTCAATATGTGGTGTGCAGAAGAGAAGACATTGTATCAATTTAGCTCTAACCGCTGAGTCTCGCATTTCCTAACTGTCAGTAACAATTAACATCAACTGTCATCAGAGTTCTTCTTTGCTGAGAGGTGTAATCCAAAACAGAGGAAACAATATGAAATAATACACACACAAAAAGCATTATCAGGTATTACGCTATAACACTTTCATAGGAGTACAGCTAATTCCACTCGAAGAAGAGAATTATGATTGTATATCTCCTCAAATCTGACACAGAATGCCGTTACCGTATGTTGGATATGAATGAGAATTGATTCTGCTTCCTGCAGAATCAATTGTTTTTGTCATAATAAACCTTGGGCCCGATTTTGGTTACATTAGCCCTTATGCGCAATTAACGCACATAGCATTGGGGAAGAGGCGTTCCCACACTAAAGTCGCTAATTTCGTAACCATGCCATCTCCCTTAAACACCTCCTATACCCGTTAAATTATGCATAGGTGTGGTTTGGGCGTTTTTAGCTTTCATCCAATCCGTGTTGGTCTTGCCATTCCCTTTAATTCATCCCTTATCTATTTCCCTTATCCCTACTGCTATGTCTGACCCTCCGAAGCACGCAGCCTGGCTGCGGGCTTAGGACAGACGCCTATTCTCAAAGATCATGCTCTCATTTTCAAACAATTATAGCTCGGTCAATTCTCAATCATTTCTTACCATTCAACATGTTATGTTGAAAAAACATGTTCCATGTTTTTTTGCTGTATGTGGCGTGCATTTATCCCAAGTCTGCGAAATGTTATAAAGTAAATTGCAAAAAAGTCGGCAATTCGCGGCAAAAAAAAACGTTTTTTTTTTATCATTGATTTCTCGGCCAATTCTGGACCATTTTTTACATTTCAAAGTGCAGCGTGACGGGAAAAGCCTCCTCTCTCAGATGCTGTATAGTATATGTGGGTAGGTCTTCTCTACGATGCGGGATCTAGCAAAATGTAAGTGTCGGGATTTTGGTGGAAACGGTCCACCAAATCCCCGACACTTACATTTTGCTCGATGCGGGATCATGGAGAAGACATACCCACATATTCTATACAGCATCTGAGAGAGGAGGCTTTTCCCGTCATGCTGCACTTTGAAATGTAAAAATGGTCCAGAATTGGCCGAGAAATCAATGATCAAAAAAGGTCTTTTTTGCCGCAAATTCCAGAGTTTTTTTTTGCAATTTACAGCATTGCGTCACAAGTTAATTAATGTATTTAATTATATTATATAGTGTACATTACCTGAACACAAGGAAGTGACTGACAGCAGGCAATCTGCAGCTGTTTATAGCACAATCCATAAATAAGGAGATGAATTGAACTGGCGCCTTTCCACGTGGAGTCGCACTGTGCGCATGTGGCTCTGCCTTCGCGTATCGGTTAACGGGTGGTCTGAGCTGGCCTTATCTAGTTCCCAAATCTATTTGACGAAATTAGCAACTTAAGGGACTGCGCAACAAACACGCCCATGACCACACCTCCAGCCACAAATAACGGTGTCGGCATAAAGAATAGTGGCTAAGGGAAGAGAAAAGGTGACCAAAATAGCAATAAGGGAATTCGCTGCGGGTATCGCATAACGTTAGGGACAAGGGGTGGAAGGAAAATCGCGCCCCTCATGTAAGTTTTACTGTATATATTTTGACCAGCTCTGTGTTCCTTCCTTCCCTCTTTTTCCATCGCCTTATTCTCCCCAGATTAGTCATTAAACACTGCTGGTCACTTGGAGACTGCCCATAAGTCTAACATCCCATTATTCTGACCTTTGTGGCTGGTTAAGACCGAGGTTAGGCTTAGTGACCGACGTGGGTGGTCTTAGTGACCGACGTGGGTGACTGAAATTCTCACCTGCCGAATAAATAGTGGTGTCAAAAAGGTTGAAAACCCCTGCTTACACGATAAACGTTGTAAACATGTTCCAATGCGTGTCCTCTTCACAGTATTGACATTCTGAAGTACATCATCTATGGACTGGCGGCCGGCTTCTTCCTGTTCGGCGTTCTCCTGCTGGTGGAAGGATTCTTCACCACCGGAGCCATCAGAGATCTGTATGGAGAGTTTAAGATCACCGCCTGCGGACGCTGTCTCACCGCCTTTGTAAGAACGATATGAGTTGATGCTGTGGATTGGGTTAAATGGGAAGGGGAAGTCCACCCATTTTCAACATGCTAATATGTCATTAGTATACCCTAGAGGTGCTGGGTGGACATGATGAAAAAAGTTCCCCCCATTCTGTCCCCAATAAATGGAGGTCTGAAGAAAAAAAAAACACTAACATGTTAATGGATTTCTTTAGGAGCTTCTTTTTTCTGAGAGCGTACAAATGGATTTGTACGCTCTCAGAAAAAAATGTTGAAAATGGGTGGAATTCCCCTTCAATTGCTTTTAAAGGTTTTGCGACATTCATTTTCATTTATTTTCATTGTTCAATTTTATTTTAGGGTGTGATACACCCAGAAAATCTGAATGCTGAACATTCATGGATTCTTGGTGTATGTTCTGGACTTTTCTGTGGCGTTTGAATGAATGAATGATCTTTATTGTCATGATGACAAAATGTACAACAAAACTTTGTTCACCTGGTTTGGACCTGGTTTTGGCTTTTGAGCCTTAGTGGAAACAGTGACATTTGCAAATCCCTTTGACATAATGGTGATTTGCAGAATATGACATCACATTCAGCAAGAAAATCAGAACACAGAAAATACAGTGTATATTTAAGACTTTTATTTTTTTGAATGTCACAATCGCTTGAATGTTGTACACTGTATACTGTCCAGTGGTGGACAAAGTATAGCAGTCAAATATTACTCAACTACAAGTGAGAGTTGCTCAGTTAAATTCATACTTGAGTATGAATGAGTATTTTTGTTTTTTTGTTAGTTTGTTTAAACACGATGATACTGACAGTAAATGCACTTAAAGACATCCACCAAAAATTGCTTATTTCCAGTGTCTCCAGAAATATCATTATATTACTGCCGGTCATCATTTGGTTCGAGAGTGCGACCAAAAAAACTATTAATTCTATTACTATTACTATAACTATTACTATAACTATTAAATGGTCATGAGACTAAAATCGGGCCGAATATAGCCTATTGTATGTCCAAAGGTTTTCATGATTCAAAGTCAGAAGTGTCAAAAGTATCAAAAATAGCATATCTACATTCTACAAGCTGGAAATGTGTCACAATGCACCGATGGATTCAGAACCGGCACATGACGTCTGTGCAATAACAGTAGACCAGCAGCACTTCATAGGCATTAAAGCCTATTCTAAAGTTGAACATGTTCACGGTAGCAATGCCGTGATTGGTCAATTTGAGTGAAGCAAGCTGAGACGGTGGCGACACGTTAGCAAGTACAAGTTCTGTTCCAATCCTCAGAATCACCGCGGTACTCGTGCCCTCCCGTCCTTGGAAGTATCGACAACGAGTCCTAGTCCGTACTCACTCTAGTCTGAACCCTAGTCATTATATTACTGCCGGTCATCATTTGGTTCGAGAGTGCGACCAAAAAAACTATTAATTCAAGGCTTCCTATCAATTGTAGCCCAATCGTGCTGTAATCGTGGTATTCAAAAGTACAAATTGCATTCTTTCTTCCCCTCTAGCTGATGTTCCTGGCCTACCTGTTCTTCCTGGTGTGGTTGGGGGTGACGGCGTTCAGCAGTGTTCCAGTCTTCATGTACTTCAACGTGTGGTCCATGTGCCAGAACACCAGCCTGGTGGAGGGGACCAACTTCTGTGTGGACCTGCGTCAGTTTGGTGAGAGAGACCGTAGATCAGGGGTGCCCAAAAGGTAGATCATGATCTACCAGTAGATCACACAGACCATGCAGGTAGATCACATGACAGTTCCCCCAGCACTTGGACCCTTATAGATCTGTAACTCTTGACGAGTTTTCTCAAGAGTCCGCACAATTAGAAAATGGACATTGTGGACAAAAACGTGAAGGTTCTTAGTTTGGGGTGCAAGAGACTAAACTCAACATCACAAACTGTCAACTCAAACCTCAAATACTGTTTTCAAATGTCAGTAGTAGCATATACAAGAAAACCTTCCAATTCTCCCCCTCTATTTTTCATTTTAAGTGTATTATTCTTAAGCGCTATAACAGTAAGTAAAATCATCACCACTATTTCAAAGCACAAACTTTCCAGGGGTCCTTGAAATGGATTTTCAGTAATAGAACAATCACATTGTTGATGTGTAGATCTTGTTGAGCCGGTCATTTTGAAAGTAGCTCTCAAGTAAAAAAAAGTGTGGGCACCCCCGCTCTATTGATTGATTGATTGATTATTTTATTAGACAATCAACTGCAGTAAAAGAACAGTACAGAGTACAGTCACACACAGTAACAGTCCAAAAGGAATCACCGAAGAAAGACCTGGTGGTCTTATTTCCATTTGGAAATAAATCCGCACACTCATACATTCATCCTCCTCATAGAATGGAAAATACATTTATAAAATTGATTAAAAGTGGAAGAGGTAAAGAATAGTATAAAATAGTAACAGTAATATACAGTATATACTGTATTATATACACATATATAAATCCCTTTCAGGCCGGGAATCCATATTTGGATTCTGTACAGTATGTACAGTATTCCATAATTAACTTTATTTGATGCTGAAATATAAATATTTCAGGTTTTTCAAAAACCTTAGGTCAGGCTTAAATGGGCTAGCTAGACATGCATACATACGCATACTGTACATGCATATATACACGTCCACATGCACACATATACACATATCGTACACATCCGCATATATACAGTATATACACAAGAATGACCATGAGCGTTGACTACTACAGCTTCAATGTACAAGTACAGTTTATTTGCCTATAGCTTACTGCTGTCTCCTTGGATGAAGAGCCTCTGAGAAATGCCTGACTTGCACAACGTCAATTGTGAACAATTCATCTGAATAAATGCCTTCATATGAGAGAGAAACCAGGTTTTGTCATCCATCAGGCATGGTGGCCATCTCTGAGGAGAAGAAGGTGTGCACTGGAACCGAGAAGTTCTTCAAGATGTGTGAATCTAACGAGGTGAGTGTGTTTGTTTGTGTATGCGTGCGTGCGTGCATTCGTGCGTGTGTGTGTTTTGGCAGGGGGACCGTTGTTTGTCACAGTCCCTTAAAAGTTGTTAATTTCGTCAAATACTGTAGATTTGGGAAATAGATAGAGGATTTTCGCTACCATGAATCCAGTTTGAGAAGGCACTGCGTGCATGTGTCTCGGAGCTGTCCAAATGGAACAGCTGCTGCAGTTCACTTCATCTCCTTATTGATTGTCTGATAGCAGATTAATTGTCCTACAGCAGAAGTGATTGCCTGCTGTCAGTCACTTCCTTGTGTCCATTGTGTTTAGGTAGGCTGTAGCCTATAATTGATTGTAGTCAAAGACATTATTTGGCAAGTGACACATGACATTGCTGCTGATGATTCAGTTACTCACCATGAGTGTGGTTTGTTGCCGATTTCCTGACAAATACGTTTCGCTTGATCCCGTTTCTTAGAGAAGACCCGCACACATATTCTACACAGCAAATGAGAGATTGATATGTGACAATCACGCAACACATTTTAAATGTAATAAATGATCCAGAATTATTCAGGCTTTTGCTTATCAAAAAAGACGGTGCCTATACTATAGGATTTACCGATTTCTGTATGCAATTTGCTTCATAACATTTCGTAGACTTGGGATAAAGGCACGCCCCCGACAAAGCAAAGGAAACATCGATATTTGCTGATCATATAGCATTTTGAAATGTAAGAAACGAGGCTGTGGGGAGAGTGGGAGAGGCAGCACAAGGCAGTCACGCATCACAAGCCGTTAAGTGAGGTTATGAACCAGGACTGGGCATAACAGGAAACCATAAGGGATGTTTTAAAGGCATTGGCAAGATCACCATGGATTGGTTGAAAGCTAATAACACCCAAACCACACCTCATATGGGGATCAAAATAACTTCTTTAGTGTGAGAACGCCTTTTCCCCAACCCTACATGTCCAAATTATGTGTAAATGGTCATGAGACTAAAATCGGGCCGAATATAGCCTATTGTATGTCCAAAGGTTTTCAGGATTCAAAGTCAGAAGTGTCAAAAGTATCAAAAGTAGCATCTCTACATTCTACAAGCTGGAAATGTGTCACAATGCACCGATGGATTCAGAACCGCACATGACGTCTGTGCAATAACAGTAGACCAGCAGCACTTCATAGGCATTAAAGCCTATTTTAAAGTTGAAAACATGTTCACGGTAGCAATGCCGTGATTGGTCAATTTGAGTGAAGCAAGCTGAGACGGTGGCGACACGTTAGCAAGTACAAGTTCTGTTCCAATCCTCAGAATCACCGCGGTGCTCGTGCCCTCCCGTCCTTGGAGGTATCGGCGACAACTCCTAGTCCGAACTCACCCTAGTCTGAACCCTAGTCTGAACTCACTTGCCATTAGGGCATTAACGACTTGAGATTTTTTCAAGTCGACTTGTCAGACAGTCAAGTCGAAGTTGTATCGATTTATCGTTTTATGGCGCGGGGGGGGGGGGGGGGAGGGGGGTCCGTCGTGGTGGTTCCCCTTAATATGAAAACAATATTGGCACACAGCTGCACATCGTCCACTCCCAGGCCAGCCATAAAAACACATAACATTATCAATACGCAGCAGCCCACACGTTAGAACGCAGAATACGATCCATTTACATGTAGCCTCCTCCTCCTCCAACACCACCATCGCGCCGCTTTTCTTTTCTGATTCATTCAGTAAATTAATGAGAATGACGCGGACAGAAGCATGCGTCCCGTGCGGTAGCCTAATGCGAAACGAAGAACAAGACGGTCGCTGTAGCACGGGGAGGTGTTGGTTGATGAAGTTCTGTATTCCTCTGACACTGTTTGCTGTTCGATCTGATCCGTGTATGTACGTAATGATCAGCTGGAACGCCGCGCGCCCAGAGCGCAAGAGCGCAGCTGCATAAGATTGGTAGGCCTAAATTAAAGCTTAACTCCGATATATGCAAAGGAAACTTCAAAGGAGACTTCTGTCCGTGAGTGACAGTAACCAATATTACATTTGAATTATATACACACGCGTCGCACACATAGAGAAAGAAAAAAGGGGAAAACAAAGGTAAATGTTTAATTCCTCCACTTTACTCCTTTCCTTCGGAGGAAGGGAAAAAACAACTTATCGACTCGGGCTTTTTGGAGTCGACACGTGTTATGCAAATCGATGCATCGATGTATCGATTTTTTGGTTAAAGCCCTACTTGCCATACTTACCAAGTATTGAAAAACGGTACTGTATATATATAAAATGTGTTTTGTGTTCCAGCTGGACCTGACCTTCCATCTGTTTGTGTGTGCTCTGGCCGGAGCAGCAGCTGCTGTCATCGCCATGGTGAGAACCTGTCTGTTGTTTTCACACACATAGATCGTAAGGCTAAGGCTGCTCACAACTAGGGTTAGGATTCAGAACCCGAAGGTCCAACATTGGACAACATGATTGGACCGTTAAAGAACCAGAGTATCACATGCCAAGACCTCTTACACCGGTAGCTCTGTCAGGCTTCACATGTTTTATACATGTTACATGTGTTGTTAGCAGTGTTGGGACATGTGCACTACGTAACTTAATATATTACATAATATATTACCAAAATGCAGTAACTTAATTTTAATAGAAATACTTCTATTAAAATATTTCTATTTTAATAGAAATACATTACTTAACAAAAACAATCTAACATATTATACTCTATTATACTTTCTCTGTTATTCTTTCTGCATTACTGCATTACTTTCAATATTACTTTCTGCCAATCTGTCTCGTTGAAAATTATGAATCTTGTGAAATTATCTTGACAACTGCAGAAGTTAAATAATTACTTATTTTCTATAAATTTTTACACAGGAGTGACAGCAGATAGCCAAGTGCGCTTGCTATTGTAGGTATGCCACTGGCCTACGCAATATCTGATTAATAGGGACACTAAATATTTAATTATATATTTTGTATTTTTAAAGTAATATTAATATATTACACTTGCTGAGACAGTATTATTGTAATATAAATATATTGCTTTAAAATGAAGGTGATAATTAATAAGTAATATATTAACAAGGTAAAGTAATGTTCCCAACACTGCTTGTTAAGCTTTAGAATAGATTATTTAGCAGGGAGATACTGTGACCTTACATCAGATGTGACATTTTCATTTTGATCATACCAGTGGAGTAGGCCACGCCTACTCCCCAACTAATATAGTGACTAAAACGTACATATCCAACTGGATGCCACTATACACTGGTCTAGTCTGGTCTTGCTATAGTTACTACATGCTATTACCACCGAAATGATAAATATATCACAATTGTTGTTGTGAGAATAGCAGATCTGCAACAACACGCCACAAAGCAAAGCTTTGTGAGTTCACAACATGGCACATCGCAAATTTGTTGAGAGCTTTTAGATTAGCTATGTTCAATATTTTGATGAGACACCTATCATTTTGGCTTCACAACCAATGTTTCCATGGAAACTGAAAGGAGAGAAAAGGAGAGAGTGAGTGTGAGAGAGTGTGAGAGAGAGAGAGAGAGTGTGTGTGTGTGCGCGTCAGGGGCGGATGTAACATTTCCCAATTGGGGGGGGGGGGCAGAAGAAAATGGTATGGGTGCGGCTTCATCGCCCGTGTCACTTCGCGCCACGGGCGATGAAGCCGCCCCCATGCCATTTTCAGTAGTGTTTCAAATACTTTTAAATACAAGCACTGAAATATCTTGGGTTGTTGTGCATGCCATCATGTTTGGTGGGGCAGACTGGGCCTTTAGGGGGGCATTGCCTCCCCCCATGCCTATGCCTAGATCCGCCCCTGGCGTGCGTGCGTGCGTGCATGCGTTCACAGGCATGACGTGATGCTATAAGGAACCATCTCACGAGAGAGTCAGGGTTCTAGAGAAAAATGCACTCTACAAATCTACTGTGTGTCCACAGTGTCAAACGTTTAAGATTTCAAATACCCTGACTTTAACAATCTTGTTCATTACAATGGAAACAAATTGCAACTAAATCCTGATGCAATTGAAATTATGGGGGAAAAAAACTTCAAGGTAACTGAGAAAATAAACACAATCAACACATTCCAGAACAGGGAGAGGCTTTGACATTTTTAGAATATACTGTATATTCTAATGTAATGACTCAAATCAGCATAATCTAGGTTACGCTAATTGATGGCAGATGAAAACACATCATTGATATAAAGACTGCATAGTTTGCAGATTGTACTTTGTGTAATACGGCTTGCAAATACAGTATTGTTAAAAGCATAACAAAATGCTGGGCAGTTTATTTCCACTGTGGTCTCACTCTCATGTGTGCATTCAATCCAATCCATTAAGACATTTAAATACATAGTATAATATACAAAAATAAACAAGACATGCAGCACTAGGCACTAGTAGATGTGGACATATATATTATGTACATTATGTGGTGAATGCATGAATGAGAAGTTGAAGCATTGCTGTTTCTTTATTTCATTACGTCATGGTGAATACACCAGCGCCACTGCAGCACACTGCACAGGTGGCAGCACAGCCATGACACCTACTGGGTGGTTAGGCTCACTACAAAAACATCTACATAGAATTCCTGCAGTCTGAAAACAGGAACAAAACAACTAAGTCTGAGCTGTGAATATGAACATTTCTAGAAACCTAATAACTAACATAATTCACAATTCACAGCATTTTATTGAGCATGCATCAATAATATGCAGGCATCAGGCACATCCTCAGTTCCAGTTATCTGATGCAACAGTTCTTCTAAGAAACATGTAAATAAAATGTCGGAGGCAAAACTAATTAATGAATACACATCTCTTCACATCAGTTTATTGCCTAGGTCTAGATTTGGTCAATATTTTGCCCTCTGTGCAAGAACATCCGGACCTTGTGACCCGTATATAACATATACCAACGTTTAAAATGATTGTTGAAAACCCATGCTAGGGGGCACGGTGGCACAGTGGTTAGTGCTGTCGCCTCACAGTTAGAAGGTCCTGGGTTTGATTCCTGCTAGGGGCGCTGCTGTGGGTGCTGGCAGCGTGTCTGCTCCTCTGCGTCATCAGTGCCCATACCCGAGGCGGGGTTGGTGAAAAGGACTTTCTGTGTGGAGTTTGCATGTTCTCCCCGTGTCCCCTATAGGGTAGATACCCTCACAAAAACATGCACTAATCCTGGACTCTAAACTGCCTCCCCCTGGCCAGTCGGGGCGCCTGATGAAGGGAACTGGAACTGGTTGGAATAACGTGTTCCTTCCACAATGCATTACGTCCAACGTGGGAAACTCCCCCCTGTCAGCTGAAAAGAAGCCAGCTTGGATCCTCATGTATTGAAGGAAGCATGAGGCCAGTCCGCTGCCTCCTCAGGTTGGCAGAGGGTGTGTAGAGCCCAGGATCACATTAGGAATTGGCACTGTGTGAAAAAATGGGTTGCAAAATCGTGGGATAAAAAATGATTTTGAAAACCCATGCTATACACAGGTCATATCACCATATCACTGCCAGCGATAAATAACTACAAACTGTAATAGAATGTAAAAACCCTCTGTTGACATTGTGTTTCTCTCCCCTCCTATCCTCTTTCTAACACTGTGCTTGGCCACACCCCCCCCTCCCCCCAGGCCTCGTCTTTGATGGCATTAATATATAACAGTGTGCTGCGATCCTCACACAGTCACAGCCGCTACTGTACGCGCTTCTGACTTGACAATGTAATGTTCAACACATTCTACGCCAGAGGATACGAACCAAACAATGTTCTGCACATTCTGACTGACTAGAGAATAAAATAAAATACAAGCAATGCTCTTCAAAGCAGTCACAAAGGACAGGACTGTGTGTCATGCATGTATGTAAGCCTTATCGACTTCCAGCTTCCATGTTTTACATGGTCAGGGCAAGTCATCTACGTATGTACACAGACAAATACAGTAGGTCTGCGGTGCAAAGGCTTGGTCTTGTCAGTGGCAAAATGTTTAGATTTTCTGCTGTTTCTGCCTTATTTTGACCTCCAGGTTTTCTTGGGAAGTATGACGCTGATTTAGTATGGCATTATGGCATATTAGTTGTCCATCAGTAGGCTAGTAGGCTTGCAGATTTCATTTGCAAGGACGCGTGGTTGTGGCGGCATGACGTCATATTCTAGTTCTTCGGTGGTTGCAGTGATCGACAAACAAATCGACAAAGATCGACAAATTAGTCCAGGCTTCCCGTTTTGGCGCAGCACGGACGAAAATGAAAGCCTGGGTGTCGAGGCTGTCGAAAATCAAACTCTGAATAGTCCAGGGTCATGTCATCTAGCTTCCACGGCTTCATGATGAACCAAAGATGACTCCATGCTAACTGTACTAGTTTGTGTGTGCGTAACTGCTGAAACTTACAGTAACACATTTTTTGGGGTGTATTAATTCAATTACTTCTGTTCTAAACACACAAACTGAAAGGTTGAATTCATTTCCTCTCTAACTACGCACTAACACTGCGCTAACTCGCCACTCCTCCTCCTCCTCTCCTCCTCCTCCTCCTCCTCCTCTCTTCTCCTCTCCTCCTTCTCTTCTCTTCTCTTCTCTCTCTTCTCTTCTCTTCTCTTCTCTTCTCTTCTCTTCTCTTCTCTTCTCTTCTCTTCTCTTCTCTTCTCTTCTCTTCTCTTCTCTTCTCTCCTCTTCTCTTCTCTTCTCTTCTCTCCTCTTCTCCACTCCTCCTCTTCCTCCTCCTCCTCCTCTTCTCCTCCTCTGCTCTCATCAGGTTCACTTCCTGATGGCACTGGCCGCTAACTGGGGCTACCTGAAGGACGCCAGCCGGCTGCAGAAATACGAGGACATTAAGTCCAAGGAGGAGCAGGAGCTGCACGACATCCACTCCACGCGCTCCAAAGAGCGCCTCAACGCCTACACATAAACACACACTCACACACACGCACGCAGGCAGGCGCGCATACGTGCACGCGCACCGGCGCATGCACGCACACAACATACGCACACACACACACGCACACACACACACACACACACACACACGCATAACTAAGCTAAGTAAGCTAATGTATGTGTACATATTCATGTAGGTAGCGGAAACAAATGTGAATTGGTACACACACCAACGTAAGGTGTAAAGTGTTCATGTATTATCGCGGAGAAACAAACACGCACGCCATACAGACGACGACATAATCTGATGACCTTATTTCGGACGCAAAAATAAATTATAGGCCTACTAATAAGCTTGCCGGAGAGAAATAATAGCCGATTTTACGTTAGGTAGTACTTCCTTCCGCGCCAAATGCGGAGGTTGACAGATGTAAACCTCAATAACAACTACAGATGGCACTGAATGACACAACACACACACACACACACACACACACACACACACACACACACACACACACACACACACACACACACACACACACACACACGTACATAGATGTTGAATCTCTGGAATCGTGAGGGTTGTGGTCATGTCACGCTGTGTTGTCGTCTTGAATATAATACATTCCCTGTAAAAAAGAAAGTTCTGCGCCCTCTGCTGGCCGTATTTCTACACTGCAGTGGCCGTTTTAAGTTCTTAAATATAGCCTATACGTCAGCTTCTGGTGTGGGCGTGAGAGTTAAAATGTCCTCCGCACGATGAATACGGTCAACAAGAAGAGCGCAATCTTTTTCTTGCATCAAACTGTAGTATTATACTTCCTTATAACACCCAGCCTACTCCACTACTCCTGTCCTTTCCTAGATAGTGTCCTAGTCGTGGCTGTGTCCTCCTCTCCTCACCTCTCTCAGCAGTTTCCCTGACCCCCCCATCCCCTCCCCACCCCGTTTTGATGCACGTGTTTTAACAACTTAGATATATTCTTCACCGTTCACGACAAATATCGAAAATAGCGTATCAACGAACCACGTTGTTAGCCGTGTAGATATGCTATGTGTTCGCTGTTGAGTTAAGAAAATGTCTTTTAAAGGGACATCTTTCCATGCAGACATTTGTTTCGTCTCCCCTTCCCCCACCTGTTTCACTATAGTCTCTCCCCCCTCAATTGTTTACCGTTTTGACGCACGTATTTTAATCTTCAGAAACAGCACAACATCTCCACGCTGCAGCTAGCTGTCTATGCCGTGTGTGTGTGTATGTGTGTGTGTGTGTTTGTGTTACATAATACTTTTTATTTTATATTTTTACCAATATTTTAAACCACATTGTTTGCCAAATGTTTATTATTATTATTATCTATGTGTCATTTTGGCATGCAGGGCATTCACGGGGTTGGGGGTTTGTATTTATTATTATTATTATTGTTATTATATTTTTACATTTGTGTGTAATGAATCAATGTTTCTATATTTCTACACACATGCACACCATTTGTGACATTTCTTTCACTTCAATATTCAATTGTTTCTATTTTTCCATTTTAATATGTGTAGGAGCTTATGTGACCAAACTTTCACTCTCAAAATTGAATTTCATAAAACTTAAGATACTTATACTACTAATGATGGATTTCTACGGTAAATGATGGTGGTTGTTGTTTTATTTTGTTATAGTAGGTATTTCTAGTCGGGGAGGGTGAATGTGTGGGACCATCGTGATCTTTCAGTTTGACTGAACTGTGGTGCTTGTAGATCTACTAATCGCACATGTTTTCATATATACTGTTCAGGGTCGTATTGATGATGAACTATCATTCCATAAAACAACACATTTTTGAAACTGATTTCATTTAAAATGACGTTTCGTATAGTTTCTGTAAGTGCGTTCCAGTCGCTCCCGTTCAATCCTCATTTAGTAGGGAGCTAAGCATCAACGGTGCATTGGTAACCCTCCTGACACATAATTCCTACTAAACTTGAAATGTGTCATCTGAAGAGGTTATCTATAACTGTAAAGGAAATTGTGGTCTCTAAAAATAAAATAATGGTAGCAATTTTTAATTTTTTAAATTTCAGACCAAAGGTGTTTGACCACCATCAAACAAGCAAAAGCTCATTGACCGAATCTGGCCTTTGTTGAGGACATGGTGTAAACATGGTGTCCAAAGAAATGCGACTTCTCATTTGGCAAACAAACTTGCACCAACTAGCGACGGCGTCCATAGTGTCTCTGTCCAGCTTACGTAACAAAAAGAAATAGAAGCAAAATCCACAAATCACAATGTCTCCCTTGGTGCTTGAACCCCCCAGGTTTATGACTTGCAGCTATATTTATTATTGACACAAAAACATCTGGGTTGATATTAGAACAGCACTGCATCTTGCTTAAGACGGCGAATCGTAAAACGGGACGACTAATCTACTGTGAACAAAAAACACCAGGACACTTCTTTTCTTCATCAGCACAACGTTGACCCGTTTAACACTATAGTCGCTCAGTCTAGAAAACGACTTACCGTATCATCGTGTGTGTATTGTGTATACGTTTGATTGTGTGGACTCCACCATTCCTATGGCAGTAACAATGATGATTTATGGTGCTGGTGGTGGTGGTGGTGCTGCATGGTGTTGGTCATATGATGATCATATCATGATAGATAGGGATTTGATGTGGTTGTATGAACACACACACACATACACACATACTGTACACACAAAAAGCACACGTGTGCCGAGCACACAATCACATGCAAATTACCTCCTTCACTGCCATTACCATGAGCCATGGTGTGTTTCTTATTTTCCCTCCGACAATTCACACATTTTTCCACGTTTTTCATCTCTCTTCGACTTTTTTAAATATGAAATAATCATTTAAAATGGACAAAAAAATCAATACGTTGGGAGTATACAGCACTGTACATAGATAATTCTGTATAAAGATATTATACATACAGTATATGTGAAACACTTTGGGCTGGGCAGCCGAGATGATGGTTTCCCATTCGATACAGAGACTGGAGGAACACATTCTGTCACTCTGACGACGTGTGCGGCTCTTAAGAAATACGTTTTCAACAAAGATTGACAAACAAAAGCTCTTGCAGGAGGGAATGAGGCATCTGATCTCCTCCTAGCTGTCCAACAAAGTCCACAGTCTGCATATCTATGAAACTTTGTTTATCTAGAAACAGAAACTGACAGTATGCTCACAAGATCTGATGTTGACATGGATTGGCCACGCCCACATTGTGTACCAATCATACTAGTGGCTTGGCTATCAGGACTATAATGGGTAAGGCTTAGCTATATCTGTCCATATAGTAGCTTAATTTGATCAGTTCAGCAGCAGAATGTAACTTTCCTTTCTGCCTAAACTTTAAGGGACCATATTGAATGTGCTTTGTCTTTTTTTGTTGTTGAGACAGCCTTGAGGAGATCAGATTGCATTCCGTTAATTTCTTTATTTTACTTCCACCAAAGTACCATTGCATGGCATTAGAAGAACCAACACCAGCAATAGCCATGTTTCCATACAAGCATTTGCATGTGAATTGTGATATTATATTGCATTACCAAAGCTATACCAAAACAACTTCAATGGCACAAAGAAGAGGCCAGTTAAGTAGCTATTGAGTGATAATATTGCTATTGAAACAGGTCTGAAATGATCACATTTAGCTGGAATGACAAATCATGATAACATTTGCCTGCCGCCTCATTTGTTCGCTTAAAAGCCGCAGTTAGAAGCACATAACTCCACTTTGGTTTGCCCAAACTTCACTTGAACCAGTCCAGTATTAAAGTAATTTGACCTCAAACTAATTGCAATAGAACCGAACTCAGCTGATTTTGTATCTTCCGGTACCTTCAGGATATATTGAACATACAAAATCAGCTGAGTTTGGTTCATTTGCAATTAGTTTGAGGTTGTTCCTGTATTTTCCATAGATTTCTTGTACTTTTTCCTCTTCGATGATGGTTCATGCTCTTGTCAGTTGGGCAACAAGGGTCAAAGAGGTTCAGCTTGCATGGAAACATGACTAATGACTTCTAAAGAATGTGAAAGCAGCTCTGGGGCCCATGTGGACGTCCGTCTCAGCTGCCTGGCCCTGTTATTACAGTCTGTATTTTTAACGGTCTAGTTTTGCAGTAATAGTATTCTATCGTTTCATTGCCTGACAATGGTTATGTCTTGTCAGTGTTTTTAACCTCGGATTTGAAAAAAGGGAAAAAAGTTAGTTTCTTGTGCAATTATTGACCCATGGTGAGCTCTCTCTCTCTCTCTCTCTCTCTCTCTCTCTCTCTCTCTCTCTCTCTCTCTCTCTCTCTCTCTCTCTCTCTCTCTCTGTCTGTCTCTCTCTCTGCCCCTCTCTCTCTGTCTCTCCCCCCCCCTCTCTCTCTCTCTCTCTCTCTCTCTCTCTCTCTCTCTCTCTCTCTCTCTCTCTATTTCTCTCTCTTTGCCTCTCTCTTTCTCTCTGCCTCTCTCTCTCTCTCTCTCTCTCTCTTCTCTCTCTCTCTCTCTCTCTCTGCCTCTCTCTCTCTCTCTTTCTCTCTGCCTCTCTCTCTCTTATTCTTGATGTATAAGTGCATTGGAATCCCAACCGTGGGGACCTGTGAATAGTCTTGCAACATTGCATTGGTTATAACCAGAGGAAAAAAATGAAAATAAAAATAACGATGGTATTGATATTAATAATGATCATCTTGTACTAGGTAAAAAGAAAAAAAAGAAAAGAACAAAAAAAATGAAAGTGAATCTCGATGTTCTTTGTGGCATGGTTATGCATTAAATTATTAGTTATACGGAATACAACTAAACAAAAAAAAGCAATTTTCTTTGATTACGCGTTATTATTTTTGTTTTCTTACTGTCCTGCTTTCATTTTTTTGTTTTTGTTTGTTTATTTTCAATGTGCAGTATCGCAATTTCCTGTTGCTAACTGTTGTATATTTTTTAACACCAGAGGAATATTAGAGCAGTTTGATGAACCAAAACCTGCCCATAAGTTCTCGGATATAGCACCTGATGGATTTGTATGCCATATCGCGCATGCATGAATCTGTGATTGTAGAACTCATGAGGCATTTTTGTTTTGTGCGTTTTGTTTCCCAATGTTTGGCCTCAGGTTTGCAAAAAACTCCTGCATAATGTAATGTTCTGGCTAATCCAGTGTGTCCTGAGCCCAATGCAGTCTTATGCTTAATAATTGACACTCCATCCATAATGGGTATAGCGTTGCTCAGTGAAAATACAATATCTGTGATCTCACCTTCGAGCTTATAGATCAATTATTTTCAGCACTTGAACAAAGTATTAATCAAGGCTTTACATACGGCATGAAGTGTATCCTGCCTGACGTCCCAAAAAAAAGAGTAGTGTATATCACGATCGAAATGAGCTCATACATAAGAGGTTGGATTTCTTTCCGCTTACGGACTGTCATCTTAAGCGGGAAGTGCAGGTAATGGATTCTGAGGGCTGAAGGAAAGTCAGACGTCCAGGTGGCGAAATGAGAGCAAAAAAAACCCTCCTCCCCATCTCCTCCTCCTCGGGACATTTCACAAGACGAGAAAAGGCGTGAGCTCTTTTAGGTTGGGGGCAGAGGCCTCTCTTCTTCTTGGGCCCCTGTCCTCGCTGCAGTCCTCTAGCTGGGTGTGACGTCTGTTTCGTTTATGAGCCTTAATGCCTCTTGTCCTTTTGTGAAAGTGAATCTGTGTATCGCCATGTATTTTGCCCAGTGTTCCAAATAACCACGTGACTCTCCTTCTTGGCTCACTAGATGGCGCAAGACTCCCTCGTACCACTGCATGGTACCGACCAACCAACCACGCCATCGGTCCCACGTATGTCACTGGTACCAGGCCATGTACCTGTACTAGAATCCTTTTTCCAGAGAGGGTACAAATGGAACCAAATGGACCCTAGCGGGTCCATTTGGTTCACATTTGTACCCTCTCAGGAAAATTTTGAAAATGGGTGGAATTCCCCTTTAAGGGATCTCTATGAGTATCTCTTTAAGAGTCGGCAATGGTGATCTCTGATCGCTCGCTCTGCTCGTGCACCAGTAGGCCATGGCCTAACTGGACTCTGCAGATCTAGTTTTTAAATGTTATGAAAATGAATCAATTAAAGCACTTACTGCACACTTTGCCACACAATGGTGTGAATAGTGACAATAGTGGGTTTACAAGTTGGATGAACCTTTTTCACTTTTTATGAAATTGCTCAAAATGTAGGCGTATCGAATAATGAATAGATTTTTTTTAAACTGATCTAGAACAAGCATATCAGGTGAATACAATTTTCAACCCCATGGTTTCTCCTGACAGACCCTTGCTTACAAGTCAAAATCACAGATCGAGCGACAATTTGTACACAATCCAAGTAAAATTAATATTTTTTGATCAGGACCCCAGGGATGAAAATTATATAATAGGTGACTAATGCATATCAAAATGGTGGTTAAGAACCATCTATCGTGGCGTTATTATCATATTGGTTCAACGCGCAGGGGTGAGTCAGGGGTGAGTCTGGGGTGAGTGGTTGACCAGGGGGAGAGATGCTGGTGATTTTGGACACTGGGTTCTAAATGTTCTGTTCTCTCTGCAGCTCTCTAGGCTTTTTTGTATTTCACTGGAGTTGCTTACAGTAGTAGCAGGCTGTTATCATATGACTCAGTCCGTTTTTTTTGTACATAACTGTGCCAACCGCTTTGGACAGTGGCTTCTTTTTTTCCAACTATAGGAACGAAAACTTGCTTGCATAAACAAATAAAAACGAATAAAATACACTTGTGTACTTGTTGATGAGGAACCATGCTGAGCCTGTGTCTTTTAATTATGAGGTCACGATACGTTCATTGGCTGAGCAAGTTAATGGGTAGGCTACTAGAGTTCTATAATAGAGCTGCGCAGTGACGTCACCGCCCCTGTTCCGGAAGTCTTTTCCCAATTCATTTTTCTCATAGACTTTTCGAAAATAATTTATATCAAGACGATTACGCCGCGGACAAAGCCAACTCGGGTCGTGACAAATCATGATGACACACACAAACTTTTGGGACAATAAAATAATTTCTAAGATGAAAAACGAAACAAAAAGTCTTGTATCATGCCGTTTTCTACTTCTTCCCAATTATATATTATCTGACGATATTGTGTTTGTTGTCGTGATTTGTCACGACCTGAGTTGGCTTTGGCCGCGGCGTAATCGTCTTGATATAAATTATTTTCGAAAAGTCTATGAGAAAAATGAATGGGGAAAAGACTTCCGGAACAGGGGCGGTGACGTCACTGCGCAGCTCTATAGAGAGTACTGCCACTCTCGTTGACTCCCAATGCTACGGCTGAACAGAGATGCCTATTGGCTCAAGGAACGCGTGGCGGCGGCTATTGGCTGAAAAGCGCACGTGACTCCTTTTGAGTTCCAAACAAACCACCTATGATAGTTCCAAACAAACCACTCTTCTCGTCCATCCACTTGCATTGACAGCAGAGCTCCAGTGCAGGGCACGAAGCACGAGACAAGAGATCAAATCGTGTCAGTACTCTCGTTTATAGTGCTCTAATGGGTACATATTGAAGATATACAGCTGCGCAGTCCCACCCTTTTATGACGTTGCCTTTTCCTTATAGATTTTTCAAGAATGATTTATCTTGATGATTATGTTGCAGACAATGCCAACTCGGGTCGTGACAAATCATGACAATAAACACAATATTTTGGACTGATCAAATAATTAGTGAGAAAAAAAACAGCTGGATACAACACTGTCAAGCAGTCTCCAGCAGTTTCATAGAGTTGAGGTGAGGTGGAGTTAGATTATGTTTTTGAACAAACACAGTAAAGTTGCCTCTATTACCTTTAAAGCTATAATATAAACATTTTATGTCAGTTGTCTCCATCTATTGACGCATTGATGTAACTGCAACAGTAGGCTACACCGCCACATGAATTCCAGAATACACCCCAGAATAATGCTGCCATAGACTCGCACCCCCTATGAAAATAATAAATAAATAAATAAATAAATAAATAAATAAATAAATAAATAAATAAATAAATAAATAAATAAAATCACTCTTGAAAGTGAGAATAAAGTTACAATAGATATGGGAACCCCCCCAGACAATAATAGGCCTATGCATATAAATCGTGCACATTTGTTGGACATATATCATGTGGTCCACAGTAGCCTACTCAATATAATTACAGTTAGTCTATCCCATTAACCCAGAAATAGTGATTCATAGAAAGAAAGAAAGAAAGAAAGAAAGAAAGAAAGAAAGAAAGAAAGAAAGAAAGAAAGAAAGAAAGAAAGAAAGAAAAAGAAAAAATAGGCAAAAAACTAGCCAACTTCTTGTGATACTGAATGGGTGGAGCCTATATGACACATCATAGTACACACGTCCGGCCCCCACATACATCTGATTTATATTTTGAAGCCTGTCGCCTGTGGACAAACGTGATTCAGTCACAGATAGACCATAATACTTGCTCAGCATAATTCTCGGAATTCTCCAACAATTTAGAATGGAGAGACGTCACTGCACGTTGTGACGTATCTGCATTCTCTGCCACGCCCTCCCTCCTGTTCGACATTCTTTAAAAACATGAAGTCACTTAGTTTATGATCATTTTTACTCGTTGGACAGAGGGATGCAGCCAGGTAGCCTAAGCGACTGCAAGCCAAGCCAATTAGTTTAGAACAGTTTGCTGCGATTTGGATTTGGATTTTTTGGACCAGCAGCTGCGCTGGATTTGGAATTCTTCGAGTCACATCATTTTCTGTTCAGACAGGTAAACCTGCGTTGACGGTGTGTGTGTGTGTGTGTGTGTGTGTGTGTGTGTGTGTGTGTGTGTGTGTGTGTGTGTGTCTGTGTGTGTGTGTCTGTCTGTCTGTCTGTCTGTCTGTCTGTCTGTCTGTCTGTCTGTCTGTCTGTCTGTCTGTCTGTCTGTCTGTCTGTCCGTGTGTGTGTGTGTGTGTGTGTGTGTGTGTGTGTGTGTGTGTGTGTGTGTGTGTGTGTGTGTGTGTGTGTGTGTGTGTACAGAAGATAAACATTTAGGCTATGAGTGCATGCATCAGGTATCATAATTATGGTGGTTCCCCAGATAGCAAAATGCATTGATTCAACGTTGGATTTTGCTTATCACTGTCAAAACCTTGAAGGGTGTTAGACCTAAGACCTATACTTACTGTCATTAAAGGGAAACTCCACCTCATTTTAATATATACCTTAGAGATGTTGTGTGGATATGATACAAACGTTCCCCCAATTCTGTATTTCCTAAAATGGAGGTCTGAAAAAAAAAAAAAAAGATGTATTCCACTACGTTTCACTACAAATGGAACCAAATGGACCCGCTAAGGTCCATTTGGTTCACATTTGTACCCTCTCAGGATTTTGTTTTTAAAAATGGGTGGAGTTCCCCTTTAAACAACATTAAACTCTCCAACATTGGACTGTATGGAAAGCTTTCTATCTGCTGCAAAGTTTGTGTTTCATAAATTCCACCCTAGAAACATTATGAACTATAGTCCTAACATTTGAAGCAACTTCTGGGCTTGTACATTTTTGATACAAATTTTATTTCATTGAGCTTGCAAAAAATCTTTGCAAATAAAGTTTTCAGGTGTGCTATAGTGTCAATCTCCTCCAGATACATCAATACAACCACATTATAACCATAACCGTGAAATGAATTTGGATATAAATGCGGCAATTCATTAAAAAAAAAAAAAGACTGGCAAATTATGAGTCACTGAAGTGGGATTCATTAAATACACCCTGCCTGCATCCCGGGACTCATTAGATTGATAACTTATTTACAGGACTGCACTGTCTCCACACACACACACACACACACACACACACACACACACACACACACACACACACACACACACACACACACACACACACACACACACACCACACACACACACACAGTGTCACATCAGTGTTGTAGTGGGACTTTTAGAAGTGGGGGGAATTCCACCCATTTTCTTTTTTTTTTCTGTCAGAAAAAAAGGAAACTCATTAACATGGTGAAATACATCTTGATGATGTCATCAAGATGTATTTCACCATGCTAATGAACTATGGGGAACTATTTTTTTACCATGTCCACGCAACATCTCTCTAAGGTAGATTAATGACATAGTAAAATATTGAAATTGAGTGGAATTCCCCTTTAAGACACGTGCATGCACGCTTGCATTTGCATGCACATTTGTGTGCACCTGCACAACACACACAGACACGCTATTAAAAGTATAGCATATTGAGAAAGATTGTTTACAATGCATAATTGTATCATTTCCCATTAGGGCATTAACCAAACACGTTTTTTGCTAGTCGAATCGACTACTTTGGTAGTCGAATAATTGTCGACTAGTCTATAGTGATATATATTTGTTTTTTAGCTGATAAAATGTGTGATTCTGGACTTCCCATTGAAACAGTGCATGTCTGTTACACTACTGTAACTCAGTTACAGTATGACATGAAAAATAAGCAATCAACCAACAATCACTGCCAACACCCCAGCACACATCCACAATGCCTGCTGCAGAAAATTGAAAAATATATATCAAAAATTATTATTACCGAATAACGAATAATGAATTAATAGTGTCGAATAGTGTTTTGCTAGTCGAATAATCGACTAGTCGAATATTTAGTTAATGCCCTAGTATCCATAAAAGTAAATGACAAGACAAAAAACATATGGTAGGCCTACTTTTGCTCCCAAAATATCTTAGTTACAATGAGAAGTGTGTGCGGGGGGTGGGGGGGCTGGGGCACACACCTACACCCCTCTCTCACACACACACACACACACACACACACACACACACACACACACACACACACACACACACACACACACACACACACAGTACGTGACTGCCAGCCACAAACAGGAAGTTTCTGCCCTTCCTGTTTGCCCTCTCTTGTTTATTTATAAATGACAAACATGTTGGCATGCGTTACTGTTCTTCAGAATTTTTCTTCTTCAGCGTTTTCTCGTCCCATCATCGTCATCTACTGTACCGCCATGCTCCTGACGCCGGTCAGTATGGCGGTGTGTCTGAGCTCCATGGGGGTGTGCAGGCTGTGCTCCCTCCCCTGGCTGTGGAGTCTGTTGGCTGGGCTGGGGCTCAGCATGACCCTTGGAGGCACCTGGAGGTTCCTCTACGCAGCTCTTCGAACCATCAAGAGAGACCTTCAGTAAGTATGTTTGTGTCGTGAAGGGTTATAATAGTTAACTCAGGGGTCAGCAACCTGCGGCTCAGGAGCCGCATGCGGCTCTAGAACACAGCCCTAGTGGCTCAGTGGCTGTAGCATTATTACATACACACTGGGGTGATCCACACCAAAATAATATAAACATTTCAGTCACCCAAAACGTGTTGCGCTGTCTGACAGTTGCCAGTTAAAGTGGCACTTGGCCATGTCAAAAAAAGCCCAGCAGTTATCAGAGGTGGAGCTTTCAGTCTGAACCACCCATTTTCAAAGGTTTACTCAGTTTACTATGTCATTAATATACCTTAGAGATGTTGTGTGGACTAGAAATGGAGTTCTGAAAAAACTGCTTTATTTTTTTTTAGAAACTCCATTTCTGAAGAAAGGTTGTGTTTTACCATGTTAATGATATTTTTCTTTGAGGACCTTTTTTTCTGAGAGTGTGCAAATGGAACCAAATGGACCCGCCAGGGTCCATTTGGTTCACATTTGCACTCTCTCAGGAAAAAATAATAATAAAATGCGGCTCCAGACAGATTTTGAATTTAATTTTGGGTCGAAAATGGCTCTTTCAACATCTTGGGTTGCCGACCCCTGAGTTAACTAAAACTAACTAAAAAACGAAAACTAAAGTTAACTGAACCCTAACCCTAACTAATAAAAACTAAAAATGAATGCAAAAAACGAAAACTAAACTAAAACTGTAATGTGGGTTCAGAAAACTGAAAAACTAAAACTAACTGAAATGATACCCAAAATACCCTTAGTTATAGTTTTTATAAAGCTTTTAAATCCAAAATGTGTTGGTGACCAGCATGAGGAGGAGATGCTTCTAGATCTTCTATCCACTACTGAGTTCCATAAACACTGGGGGTAAGAATTGTGTTCTTGTGGGAGAGTCAATCATCCAATCTACTAATAAACTCAAAGCAAGGGTTGATTACCAACTGTTTCCTACTTTAATTGGCACATGTAATCCTATACCTGACAACCAAAGCACAGAAAATAATAAAATAACTAAAACTAAAACTATAACTAAACTAAAAAATAAAATGTCAAAACTAACTAAAACTATAAACTAAAATGAAGAATCCATAACTATAATAACCCTGGTGTCTTGTCACACAGGTGTGTGTGTGTGTGTGTGTGTGTGTGCGTGTGTGCGTGTGTGTGTGTGTGTGTGTGCGCGCGTGCATGCGTGTGTGTGACTGCACTTGCATGCTTTCTACTGTGTGTGCATCATGTTTATACTCACATTGTGAACACATACTGTGCTTCTCTTGTCGTGTCAGTTGTCTGGTTGTGATACTGAGGGTGAAGTTTGCCCTCAAGAGACTCCTTCGCAGCGGCAGCACCATCCCTGCTCTGTTTGCCCAGACGGTGGCGCTGCACCCAGACAAGGCTGCCCTGGTGTGCGAGGCCACAGGGAAGGTAAGGGGCCCCAGCGGGGCACATGTACCGGTAGATAATGCCTATAATATTTTTTATTACATGGCTTGAATGAATGCTCCACTCAGAAGCCACTGTTCTGGTCACGTGAGTGATCACATAATATAATTCACCGCTCCACTCTATAACGGACCTCTGCATAATCAAGGTCCCCAAAGTGCAAACAGCTGTGCTCATATCAATCCGAATGGACATTTATTTTATTTCACGTTTACATTCTCAAGAGTTAAAATATTCATCTTTCGAAATTAGCCCAAGTCTACACAACTAGAAAAAGAAGATTAATGGTCATTTTGATCTGTATGTTTGCCTGTTTTTGTTTTCTCAGAAATCCAGTCTGGAACTGTGGACAAAAACAAAATAAATCTTTAGTCCTGGGGTCTGTGGGGCTAAAATGTCATCAAATGTTAGTCCGTGGCTCAAATTCTGACTAATAGTGGGCCTTGGTATGAAAAAGGCTGAAAACCACTGCTTTACAACCATGACAATATACCGTAATTTCCGGACTATAAGCCGCTACTTTTTTCACATGCTTTTGACCCTGCGGGTTATACAAGGGTGTGGCCAATCTATGGATTTTCCAGCTTCCAGGTGGGCCCCGCAGACTAAACGATGGAAAGTTGGTTAACCAGATGTCCAGATGTAACTCTTTGAGAGCGAAAAAATGAAACCAAATGGACCCTAGCAGGTCCATTTGGTTTACACTCTCAAGAGTTATGATATTCACCATCTAAATTAGCACCACTTAATTAATAAGTCATAAGTCATGTTCATTTTGGTCTAATTTTGATGTCTTGCCGCTCTTTTTTTTTTTTTTTTTTTGCAAAAATCTATCCTGGAATTGTGAACAAAACCAAAAGAAATCTTTAGTTTTGGGGTCTGTGGGGTGAAGATGTTGTTTAATTGTGAAAAAGCTGACTATAAGCGTGGTGCGGCTTATGGTCAGGTTTGGCTTATACAAGGAAAAATCTGTATTTTGCCCCAAATTTAGCTGGTGCGGCTTATATTCAGGTGCGGCTTATAATCCGGAAATTACGGTACACATCATCAAAACAATGGTATCATATTGATATACTCATGTCAATCCCATGCACCAGGTATGGAGTTTCAGGGAGCTATCAGAGAGGTGCCACGCCGTGGCCCACTGGGCTCTGGCTCAGGGCTGGACCCAGGGGGACGTGGTGGCCTTGTACCTGGAGAGCCGGCCGGAGCTGGTGGCTCTGTGGCTGGGCCTGGCCATGGTGGGCGTGGAGGCAGCTCTCATCAACCACAATCTGAGAAAGGACCCCTTGCTTCACTGCCTGGAAGCATCCAGGGCCCGGGCGCTGGTGTTTGGGACAGAGCTGTCTGAAGGTAGGAATCAGTATTGTTTTTGTCGACTAAGACTAAGACTAAGACTAAAGACTAAGTCGACTAAGGTTTTTGATATTTAGCCGATTAAGACTAGACTAACAAAAATGAATTTCAAAAGACTAAATGGGGCTAAAAGATGTGTGTTTTCAAAAGACTAAGACTAAGACTAAATCATAACCTAAGACTAATGGAAATAGGACACATTTTTATCTTCTTTTTCTGTTCTTTTTAAATATTTAAAAATGTGAACATATCTGCAGTATACATTGCATACATTTCAGGAAAGGAACTTATTACTATTGCAGTAATTTTATACAAGAAATAAAACGAGCCATGTTTGATACTAAAAACTATAAATCTGTATAACATATATAAACCAAGACTAAACTACGTAAGACTAAAAGACTGGATAAGTCTAGTCTAAATCCTTTTTGACATTTCGTCGACTAAGACTAGACTAAAAAAATGAATTTCAAAAGGCTAAATTGGACTAAAAGACTAAATATGCTTTATTGAAAAGACTAATGGCTCGATTTTCGTTCCACGCGAAGTCCCTAACGTTACCCGATACCCGCAGCGAATTCCCTTATTGGTATTTTTGTCACCTTTTCTCTTCCCTTAGCCACTATTCTTTATGCCGACACCGTTATTTGTGACTGGAGGTGTGGTCATGGGCGTGTTTGTCGCGCAGCCCCTTAAAACCCATTTAGGCCTGACCTAAGGTTTTTGAAAAACTTTAAATATTTACATATCAGCAGAAAAACAAATTGAATATTTGAATACTGTACATACTGTACAGGATCCAAATATGGATTCCCGTCCTTAATGGGTTAAGTTGCTAATTTCGTTAAATAGATTTGGGAACTAGATAACACCATCTCAGAGCACCCGCTAACCGATGTGAGAAGGCAGAGCCACAAAATGTGCGCCTTGGAGACGTCCACGACTCCACGTGGAAATGCGCCAGTTCAATTTATCTCCTTATTTATGGATTGTCCTATAAACAGCTGTAGATTGCCTGCTGTCGGTCACTTCCTTGTTTAGGTAATGTACAGTATATAATATAATTAAATACATTAATTAACTTGTGACGCAATGCTGTAAATTGCAAAAAAGTCGGGAATTCGTGGCAAAAAAGACGTTTTTTTTATCATTCATTTCTCGGTCAATTCTGGACCATTTTTTACATTTCAAAATGCAGCGTGACCGGAAAAAGTTACTCTCTCAGATGCTGTATAGAATATGTGGGTAGGTCTTCTCTACGATGCGGGATCGAGCAAACTGTAACTGTCGGGGATTCGGTGGACCGTTTCAACCGTTTCTAAGGAAAAAGGGGTCTGAAAGAAAAATCATTAACATGATGAAATACATCTTGATGATGTCATCAGATGTATTTCACCATGGTAATGATTTTTTCAGACCTTCAGTTTTAGGAAATACAGAATTGGGGGAACTTTTTTATCATCACCACACAATATCTCTAAGGTATATTAATGACATATTAAAATGTTGAAAATGGGTAGAGTTCCCATTTAACTTTTTCATGTTACATAGAACCTAAGTTCCAAAATTCGGAACTGTCCCTTTAAACGTTCTCATGGGTCATATTAACAGTATATTTTTGTGTATTTGGTATCTTCCTAAGCCGTGTCAGAGGTGACTGATTCCCTGGAGCCCTCCGTGGTTTTGTTCAGCACTGGGAGCCTGAGCGACGATGAAGACAAAACGTCCAGCATCATGAGCGTACAGAACCTGGACCCATTACTGGCCTCGTCGCCCACACACCCTCCAGCACACACACTCAACAAAGGATTTAATGGTAAGGCTTGGATTCATTTGGCACATTGTGATTTAGTGCAGATACTGTGGGCCAGGGGTAGGCAGCCTTTGGCACCGGTGCCAGCATTAACACATCAGACGGTGATCACTGGCGCAAGTGAGAGAGAGATGAGTTTTCATTTAAATTTAAAGGTATACTCTTTTTCATTTTGACTGGTGGTCACTGCAGCTTCTAGATCGAGTCCTACATTTCCCAGCATCCCTTGCGTGTTTAAGTCGCATTCTGATTGGTCCTCCTTGTAATCAAGGAACAATCAGATGAGTGTGACGTCATATTCGCAGAACCCATGGGTACCACAGTACCCCCATCACTTTTCGATAAAAAAACATATTTACTGGTAGAACCACCCTGGGCGCCTGGTACGTTTTTTTGGTTGTGGTTGTGGTTGTGGTTTTGTTTTTTGGTTGTGGAATTGTTAACAGCCAAGCCTGTTCTGTGTACAAATAGAACCAAATGGATCCGCTGGTGGAAATTCCCCTTTGAATATTAAAAAAGTTGTACCATTGAATTACATGTAGGTCCACTCACAAATACAAGTAAATTGCCTCCTGCACGTTCATTCAGACTCACATTCAGTGAATCTGACTGGGGAAACAGTGATCATATTAATAATGGGGTCTAATAATCAGACATCCTGGAAGAGAATATTTCTGAAGATGAAGAGAAAACATAAATGTTGCTGTGTGTATGGACAATCAAAATCGGATGAAAATACAGTATATATGTTTGATATGCATTGCATAATTAAACATGTCGATATAGACTATCAATAAAATAAAGACGGCACTTCATCTCGAAAATGTTGCCTACTCCTGCTGTAGGCTATGCAGGTACGGGCAATTACCTTAATAATGATCACAACACATGTATATTTTATAAACTTTTAAACAAGCCCTTGCATGTCAGAGTGTGCTGGCTGCCTCTGGGTGCAAGCCTTGCTCCTCCTCCTCTTTCCACCAAAACAAATCTCTAGAAACACTCTGTTATTAATGAATAGGGTTGCAACTAACGATTGCATCATCATAAACACTTCATCAGGCGATTATTTAAAACCGTGGTTTTCAACCTTTTCCATACCAGGGCCCACAATTCATTCAGAATTTGAGCCATGGACCACCATTTAATTACATTTTTTTTATCCCCTCAGACCCCAAAGATTTATTTTGTTTTTGTCCACAATTTCAGGATGGATTCTGGAGAAAACAAAAACAGTCAAACATACAGATCAAAGTGACCATTAATCTTCTACATTATACATCTAGTTGTGTAGATTTAAGGCTAATCCAGATGATGAATATTTTAACTCTTGAGTGTAAACATGAAACCAAATGGATCAACAAGAGTCCATTTGGTTTCATTTTTACACTCTCAAAGAGTTACATCTGGTTAACCAACTCTCTATCATTTAGCCTGGAGACCACCTGGAATCCTCTCAGGGACCACTGGTGGTCCCTGGACCACTTTTGAAAACCACTGATTTAAACGATTAATCGGTTAATCGGATTGTGACGGTTATTTAGTTGTCACCTTAAAAATATCTTAGGTTATTTTATATGTTCTCCTGACAAAGAGCCAATTCGTTCAAAAATGCATTTGCTTTGCTGCTGATACGTTAAGACAAGCAGAATTTTAATTACCCATATGGAAAATGTATATGAAAGTTGCTCCTTTCAATACAAGAGAATAAAGTTCATTCAAGATCCATAGCATTTTTTATGGTTAAACATTTTGTACATTTTGTAAATTACAATTTTGTAATTTAGAAGAATTATATATGACATTTAAAACAGATATAAGATCCATAGTGTTTTTGAGCTTGTATGAAACACTGTTACATTCAAGAGTTTGCATATATACGAGATATATGCCAAAAAATCCATATGGGCTATAATTAAAGCAACTCATGGTGCCTTTAGGCTTATTCAGACTGCATACATTTGATTAAAGAATAGCTGCACATGTGTCAGTCTAAAAGGAACAGTACTCTTCTGAACTGAAATAGGTCATTTAAAAATACATGTTCAAGCCATGTACTACAGTACAATCAAGTTGCACATCACATTTGGCTTTGCATTTGCTAGTGAGCGTATGATTCATCAGATTATAAAGGAAGCTCACACCTCTTTAGTTTGTTACTCACAATGAGAAAACTATGGTTAAACCATGATGAATTGGAAATAATCAATTTGATTACGATTAATTGTTGCAGCCCTATTACTTAATCAGACTGCACTTTTTTCATTGACAATTCCCTCTTTGTCATAGGAGTGTGTGTGTGTGTGTGTGTGTGTGTGTGTGTGTGTGTGTGTGTGTGTGTGTGTGTGTGTGTGTGTGTGTGCGTGTGCGTGTGCGTGTGCGTGCGCGTGCGTGTGCTTGCAGGCTTGACGTGCTTGCCAGCACAAGCACGCGTACACGTTTTCATGTAACATTCCTAACAATGCTCTTCAAGCCTTCGCATGTACAGCTACTGACAGGATGAGGGGAGGGATAGATACTTACTGGTATAGGGAGTAAGTATGTGACTGCATACCAAGACCAAATATGAAGACAGATCTATGATCTAGGACCATTTTTTAACACTCTCACTCTCTCTCGCTCTCTCTCTCTCTCTCTCTCTCTCTCTCTCTCTCTCTCTCTCTCTCTCTCTCTCTCTCTCTCTCTCTCTCTCTCTCTCTCTCTGTGTGTGTCTCTCTGTCTCTCTCTCTTTCTTTCTGTGTACAGATAGATTATTCTACATCTACACCTCTGGTACTACAGGGATGCCAAAGGCAGCCATAGTGGTACACAGTCGGTGAGTTTGCAACTGTACTCAATACTCATCTGTGCTGCTCTCATTCGAAAATGAGGCCGGCGTTGTTTGTTAAACGTGTATGTATGATACCATTCCACGCACTTGTCAGTTAAAGTATGAATATATTTATTATCAGTGACGGGCAGTAACTTGTTACAAGTAACTAAGCTACATAGCTTACTACATTTTCCCGTAGCTAGTAGTGTATCTTACTGCATTTGTTCTGGGAATAGCTTGTAGTGAAGTTACACTACTTGTTTCGAGTAGCTTGTAGTGAAGCTACTCTACTTGTTTCGAGTAGCTTGTATTGAAGCTACACTACTTGTTTCGAGTAGCTTGTATTGAAGCTACACTACTTGTTTCGAGTAGCTTGTAGTGGAGCTACACTACTTGTTTCGAGTAACAAGGAGTGTAGCTTACTACATTTTCCCACACACATTTTTGAATTCCGCCCATTTATAATGGGTAGAAAAACCTCTCATATACATCCCAAAACTTAGACATGCCACCATCCTATATTCAAACTTGCCCCTAGATTATTATTGTTATGATGATTTTTGTTTATATCATTTTATTATTATTATTTAGAAACTTGTACATTAAGTTGAGATGTATATTTTTATATATAGCGTTGATGTAGCAAGCTGCTTTTGTCACGTAGCGTGTAGTGTAGCTTAGCTACATTTTTTTTTTAGAAATTAACAGGTGTAGCTTCCTACATTTTTCCAGTAACTGTCCCATCACTGCATGTCAGTTAAAGTATGATTATACTTATTATAGGGAGCTATAATGTCTTTCAGATATTACCGCATCGCAGCCTTTGGCTTCCACTCTTTTGGTCTGCGTCGTGACGACGTCATGTATACCTGCCTGCCCCTATACCACTCTGCAGGTACTGACACTCCCGTACCACTACTCATAAGTTACACAATAACACAATGCACACTGTTATGTTGCTCCAGGACAGGGGCAAGAGAAAATGTTATGGCCGCAGCTTCATGAAGCCGCACCCATGCCATTTTCAGTTACAGGACTTTTATCAGTGAAGTAGAGCATCAATAATAACCAGTCAGTTGTTGTTGAAGTTGCAACAGACACACAACATGCATAAAGCTAAAGGTCTGACTCAGAGAGTTTTCTGTTTTCAATGATGAAATGCTGTTGGTTTAGTGGTGACACAGCTGTAGTTAGTTGGTAATAGTAGTGTTTCACATCATTTTAATTATAAGCAATGTGAAATATCTTGGGTTGTTTTGCATGCCATCAGTCAGGGCATTTAGGGGGGCATTGCCCGCCATGCCCATGCCTAGATCCGCCCCTGCTCCAGGATAGAATGTAGCAATCAAGTCATCAGGACTTTTGTTTTGACTGAGCATGCATGCGTGTGTGTGTGTGTGTGTGTGTGTGTGTGTGTGTGTGTGTGTGTGTGTGTGTGTGTGCGTGCGTGCGTGCGTGCGTGCGTGCGTGCGTGTGTTCTAGGTAATATCATGGGTATAGGCCAGTGTTTGCTCTTCGGTCTCACTGTTGTGGTTAAAAGGAAATTCTCCGCCAGAAACTTTTGGCAAGACTGTGCAAAGTACAACTGTACGGTGAGTGCACTAAATACACACACTCTGTGGGGTGTAAGAGCACAGACCCAACACACCAGTGCAGTAACTGTCTTTGTTATGCCATTCGGGTCACCAAAATGGATGTTTACACTTTTAGACTTGAATGGACACTGCTCAGTAAGCAGTGGTCAGGACCGGGACGAATTACTGACGTCTTGATTGTGGCCATATCAATGGCAACCAATACTAGTCAAACCTGATTTCAATCAACACAAATCCTGTCCACTAAAGATGGACGTCCCTGGATGAATCAGTGAAGTTTGAGGCTAGACTACCTTAGATCAATCATAACTAGTCAGATCTGGCCCAGAATAATATTATTTCAATGGGCGAAGGCGTGCTGGAAATGATCATGGGGATGATCTGTACGACATTTCCAGGACCAGTTGAAATCATTTCACCAGTTGAAATTATAATAGCTCATCTGGGCCAGATCTGACTAGTTATGTTTGATTTATGTCTGGCCTCAATCTGACTCACTCTGATTCAGCCATTGACATCCGTCTAATCTTTAGTGATAGGAGATATTCTGGGCCAGATTTGACCAGTCTTGGATTGCCTTGATCTGGCAACCCAGTCTCTTGAGGTTTAGGCGAATATGCACGGAGGTGCCATTCCCTCCATACTCGCCTAGAAAACGCAAAAATATGTGTTTATTATCGCAATTCTTAATGCCACAATGTCAATATCGATCCATCAGGTTCAAAAACGATTTTTTTAAAATATTTATGTTGGCCTATTCATTAATTTGTTTGTGTCAGAGAGGCTGGCTGATGTTATCAGGCTGCAACTCTTTTATTTATATTGTTTAAAATTGCTTTATATATATTTTTTTTGTATCGTGAGGTAAGTGAATTGTCCCACCCCTAGCTTTACTGGGTGAGGATTGTAACAGTGCAGGAATAACTGCTGCTAAGCTGCTGCTTCTCTTCATAGTCAGGCGCCAATGTCAATCAACAGTTTTAGTTTAGTGTCGACTTGTTCTGTTGTTGCGCTGCCAGAAATGCAACCAATAACAAATATGACAGAACAGCTAGCGGTGACTCATTAAAGTATGTGTGTGTGTGCGTGTGTGTGCATGCGCATGCGTGCCTGCGTGTGTGTATGCGTGTGCGTGCGGCTTTTTTTTTTTACAGGTAATACAATACATAGGTGAGATCTGCCGTTACCTCTTGGCTCAGCCTCGGCATGCGGCTGAGGCTCAACATTGTGTCCGTGTTGCCATTGGCAACGGCCTCCGGCCCACCGTGTGGGAGGAGTTCGTAAAGAGGTTCAGAATACGGCGAGTGGGAGAGTTCTACGGAGCCACCGAGTGTAACTGTAGCCTCATCAACATCGATGGAAAGGTGACCAGGTGTCCCTCTTTGCGTGGGACAATACCTCATTTGCAATACTTTTTAGATGTCCCACGAATTGAGACCCTGCTTGTCCCACATTGTGATTGGCAGTCATCAGTGTTTGCTGACTTTCATTTGGAACAGAATTGCAGCGACAACTTGTTTTGTTTGTCCCATTCGAACCAAATGAACCTGTTAGGGTTCATTTGGTTGCATTTGTACACTCTTAGAAAAAAAAAGTTGAAAATGGTTGAATTCTCCTTTAAAGGAGGATTCCACCCTCTAATATTTTCGTAGCTTTATTTGCAATTGATTTATTTCCCCCCAAAAAGTGGTCCAGTTGTTATTTTGTGGAAAAAAAACATGAGGTTATAATGGGACTATGGAAAATTGTTCACATGTGAAATTCACATCCATCACTCTAAAGTTGAATTCTTTCCTATATGTTCTCTCTCCACCATGTCAGTAGTGTGTTTCACTTTAGTTTTAGCAGTGGTTCAGCCATAAACTGTGCATCACGCCCCCCACCTTTTGAGACAGCTGAAACACTGTTTTAGTGCTTAAATTGTAGTAATGGCATTAAAAATGACGTAAATTCAACTATTCTGTATATGAATGTATTTTGGGACTTGCTTCATGTAAATCCCTTTGGATTAGGAGCATCTGCTCAATGCCTACTGCCTAAATTGTAACTTCGACACCCAGGCTTTCATTTTCGTTCGCCTTGCGCGAAAACGGAAAGCCTGGACTAACGCACGTTGGAAAGTGGCCTTCAAGTGGGAGTGAACCTTCCGTGGTGGGCGTCGCTCTAAATAATGTGACGTAGAACAGCAGTGGACGGGCGCGGGAGGGGCCGGAGATGACGACACGTTAGTGAGATCAAATCAGAGCGCAGCACTTCCGCCGTGTGGATCCCACGACACCCCCGCCCCCCAAGGCCAAAATCATTGAGGGCTAGACCAGGCTACCTAAATTGTAACTTGTACAGTGTAATGTCTGTGTGTGTCCAGGTGGGGGCGTGTGGATTCAACAGTTGCATCTTCCCAGGCTTCTATCCCATCAGACTGGTCAGGGTGCAGGAGGACACCATGGAGCTGCTCCGAGACAAACAGGGACTCTGCATGCCCTGTCTGCCTGGTGAGGAGATTATGCAGGCATGTATTTGCACAGGCAGATACATTAATGTCCATGTAGTCAAGGATTGATTCAGGTTTTCTAGCCAACAATTATGCCAATCACGACACCAGAATCAGAAAAGTCCTTTTAAAGTTTTTTAGGCACAATAGGGGCCTCAGATTGTGTGATACTACATGAGGAATAACATCATCAAACATAAATCAGCATTAGTACAATATTCAGTATTTAGTCTTTTCTTTAGACATAAACAGTACCACCTTGGTCACCTTTAATGTAACTAGGTTTACTGTAGCAAAACAAACCTAAGCGAACATCATACAGCCGCAAAGGGGAACTACACCTATTTTCAACATTTCACTCTCATTAATATACCTTTGATATGTTTTGTGACAGAGAAAAGACAACCCCTGTACTGAATAAGCAATCCATTAAAGACACCTGGCACTCAGAGCCTTTGAATAGACTTACAAATAGAGTTACGCTTACTCCATTCTGCAGGGGGTAGGCCGCTCGCACTCCTGGGGGAATGCCCCCCTAAATGCCCTGACTACCTAACCAAACAAAACCCAAGATATTTCAAATTAAATATATTTAAAATGATGTGAAACACTACTACTGCTACTAACTACCTACAGTTGTGTCACCACTAAACCAACAGCATTTCATCATTGAAAACAGAAAACTCTCTTGAGTCACACCTTTAGCTTTATGCATGCTTTAGCTTCATGCATGTCTGTTGCAACTTCAACCACAACCGATGTTACTTATTATTAATGCTTTACTTGCCTAATAAAAGTCCTGTAACCGAAAATGGTATGGTTGCGGCTTGATCGCCCGTGGCGCGAAGCGACACACACATACCATTTTCTCCTACCCCCGCAATTGGGAAATGTTACATCCGCCCCTGTCCAGTAGGCACTATTAGGCTCTCTGTAACCATGTGACTGTAACCACTCTGGTCACTCTGTGGTCACTCTAAATTGAGGCTTTGTTGTTGAGCGAATCACAGGGAGGTCACTCTGACCTAACTACTTGAACCTTCTGTACTGTCCATGTGATGACCACTCTGGCCTCCAGAGTGTTCAAGTGGCATTCAGCTGGAGAGTCTGGAACTTTTTTTTTTTAATAATAGACAGCTGCTACTGAGAGCCAGGGCAATTAGACGGGATAATGCCCATCCACTGTACCCAGACTATGTGTTGTTGCCGTCTGGGCTTCGATTTGTCGTCCCCAGGGCCACAAAGAACCGGTACAAGTTTTCTTTTGTTCCTGCCTCCATTCGTGCGGCCAATGCGGCTGGTGGAAGGTAATCTTAACCTTAACCTTACTGTAACCTGCAAGATGATGGTGATATTGTTACTGAACCTAGCACTTTATTTCGCTAGCACTTTTTTACCCATGGCACTTTAAATCACCACTACCTCTTCTTTGTCCTGTCTTGTTATGCGCATATTTCATATCCTGTTGTACTTTGCAGTTTATGTCCAGGTCCCGTGCTACTGTCTGTTGTTATATGTCTGTCTTGTATGTATTGTTCTTATAGGTCTGTCTTGTATGTATTGTTCTGTTTGTACTCTGTGCTTGTTGGCCAATACTGACTGGGCTGTAAAACAAATTGACCCACGGGGACACTAATAAAGACCTTGAACCTTGAACCCTCCCCTGGTTGGTCCTGCAGGTGAGCCAGGTGTGCTGGTGGGGCACATCGACCAGAACGATCCACTCAGGAGGTTCGACGGCTACGCTGACCAAGAATCCACCAACTCCAAAATCGCTCACAACGTCTTCAGGATGGGAGATTCAGCTTATATATCAGGTATACCTGTGGCATTTCTATAATAAGGTCACTCACATTTTCAAAATGAACCACATGGGGGCGTTTTAGCAGCATTTCAGAGATAGGCCTACTCTCTGTTTATAGCATACATAAATTGTGTTCCGGGGACCACCAGTGGTCCTTGAGAGAGTTCCAGTTAAATATAGAAAGTTGGTTAACCAGATGTAACTCTTTGAGAGATAGAGAATGTAGAAGATTAATGGTAATTTTCTTTATCCGTATGTTTGACTGTTTTGTTTCCCAAATCCAGCCTGGAATTGTGGAGAAAAAGTAAAAGAAGTCTTTAGTTTTGGGGTCTGTGGGGCTAAAATGTCATCAAATGGAGGTTACTCTTACAGTATCTTGAAATTAAATTAATTTTCCGCAGACTATAATTCAGCCTTTAGTCTTGGCTCTCCGGAATATTTTCTGTATCTCATTTGGCCCCTTGGGAAAAATAATTGCCCACCTCTGGTTTATACTACTAACATTAACAGTGTGTCTTTGACCTCAGGTTTTACTTGGTAGTAGGGTAGTTTACTTCATGTCTGTCTGTCTGTCTGTCTGTCTGTCTGTCTGTCTGTCTGTCTGTCTGTCTGTCTGTCTGTCTGTCTGTCTGTCTGTCCGTCCGTCCTCCTCCCACAGGTGACGTGTTGGTGATGGACGAGCTTGGCTACATGTACTTCCGGGACCGCACCGGGGACACTTTCCGCTGGAGAGGGGAGAACGTTTCCACCACAGAGGTGGAAGCTGTCCTCAGCACCCTGTTGGGACACACAGGTGTCGCTGTGTACGGAGTATCAATACCAGGTACTGACACAGGTTCTGGCCTTGACAGCACTATGCATTGCATCCAAACAGCCACTCACTATATGAATCAAAGAACTACAGTACAGTAGTACTAGTCGGGGTAGGACCAGGGCCGGATTTAGCCAGGCCTACTAGGGTGGGCTGGAAGTCCAACTCCAAAGTTTTTCATATAAAGCAGTTGACACCAGGGCTCACTCTTGCACATGTACAGTAATACCCCTCCAGTAATACCCCTACTCTGCCGTAGTTGTCATAGCTGTTAGTATAGTAGTGATTAGTTGTAGTATGTTATAGTATGTTAGATGTATAGTTTTAGTTGTAGTATTCCATAGTTGTAGTATATATTTATATGTGTCTGTTTAGCTGCTTAGTTGTAGTATGTTTTAGACTTAGCTGTATAGTTTAATTGTAGCATGTCTAGTTCCTGTCTAGCTGTCTGTTTAACTTTCACTACTTGCCACTTTATAATACCTGGTTTGTAATACCTAGCTTAGCACCTTCACACCACTTTATGCTGTCACAGTTGCACATTACTTTACTGCTCTAGTCTGTTGTTATTTCATCCCTGTATATGTCTTGACATACACTGGAGTGACAATAAAGAACCTTGAACCTATTTATTCGGCATTTGAGCCACGCCCACAGACGGCCATTTGAGGACATTTTAGCTATTTTGCTTTTGTCCACAATTCCAGGCTGGATTCTGGAAATAAAACAGTCTAACATACAGATCAAAATGACCATTAATTCTCTAGTTATGTAGACTTAGTTGTGTAGACTTACAGTAGTTGTGTAGACTTGGGCTGAACTTGCCTAAATGTGCTAACTAGGCCCATTTCTGGTATTGGAGTTTTTAGCCCAACGACTGTTGTTTAGCAATACAATTGCTTGGATTGATTCAGCATCAGTAAAACCCTCTAGTTAGACATACTGTATTGCTACATAAGACATGATGACGTTGTTGACTCGTTTGCCTTTTATAGGTTGATGGCAAATGGATTATTGTGCATCAACCATATCCGTCGATACCTGTCTGTTAACCGTCCTGTCCCTCTTCCAGGTGTGGAAGGGAAGGCTGGCATGGCTGCCATCGCCCACGCAGGAGGCCAGTTTGACTGCGGCGCGTTCCTGACCACGACGAAGAAAGCCCTGCCCTCCTACGCATGGCCTGTGTTCATACGACTCCTGACACAGATTGACACAACAGGTGAAGCATACTGTAGTGTAGAATTTACGGCTGTGTACATAAAATGCATGTCTGTGACTGGTCGTGAGCGCCGCGGCGCGACTGGCCCCCCATGAAGTCACATTAAGTCCAATGCCGCCCCCACCCCAAAATGACTTTGACACCACTGATCTAGACACACGCACACAAACACACAATCATCACTTTTTTCTCTCTCTTCGTCATCAGGAACCTTTAAAATTCAGAAGATGCGGCTGCAGAGGGAAGGCTACGACCCACGAAACACAAGCGATCCTATCTATTTTCTAAACAGCCGTGCTGGGCGCTATGAGGCCGTCACAGAGGAACTACACACTGGCATCACAGAGGGAAGGGCGTTTCTATGAAAGGACTGACATGCAGTGTTGTAGTGGTACTTTTAGAAGTGGGGGATGCCTCTTAAAGGGGAATTCCACCCATTTTCAATTTTTTTCTGAGTGTACAAATGAAAACCAAATGGACCCACCTTAGCGGGTCCATTTGGTTCACATTTGTACATTCTCAGAAAAAAACGAAACTCATTAACATGGTGAAACACATCTTGATGATGTCGTCAAGATGTATTCCACCATGCTAAGGTTTTTTTTCAGACTCCATTTCTAGGAAACACTGAATGGGGGAACTTTTTTTTTTTTTTTACCATGTCCACACAACATCTCTAAGGTATTATTTATGACATAGTAAAATGTTGAAAATGAGTGGAATTCCCCTTCAAGACACGTGCATACACTAAAACGCTAAAAGCACTAGACCTAGACCTACCTCATCCTACTCAGCTGTGGGCAGTTAACACAGGAGTTAAATGTATTCCCTGAATGCATGGAAGAACATGGAACTGCAATGAGACGGATAAAAAAAGATATTATATAACGTATTATATATTACAGGTTTCTTGATAGGTAATATATTATATTACAAGTTACTACATTTTGGTAACATATTACATAAGATATTATGTTACATAGTGCATATTACCAAACACTATAAGGTGAATGTTAGTTTCTGGTGCTGTACAGAAACTAACTCTGTTAAGCCTATAGTTTCAAGTTCCAACCAAATGTTTGAGTTTATTTTCCCCGTAGTTTCGTCCGATTGGCTCAGCAGCAGATTTGAACCGGAAACAGCACATGACGGTGTCGCGTGTCACGTTTGAGAAACCCCCAAACCTGAGACAATATTTGCAGACTCATCACAATTACACTTGTTGAAGCACAAGCGACGCGTTTCACATTTCATCCACAAATCGTGCCACTTGTAGCTCAGTTATTCTGTTAAGCTCATTAGCACATGCACACATTTTTTGCTGCTGCTTTGTTCACAAACTATACACTTAATTCACTTGGTATTCATAGCTACAGATGGCACTGAGAAGCCACAATGTTATTATACCCTGTCTTGTAGCAGAATGCATTACATGAAACACCTGGTGCTGTACCAGTCAGTACAGTGAAGGACCCTCCGAACTTTTAACTAGGTTAACATTATGTTCAGTTATACAATAACAAAGCATTATCATTCCCAGTGACACATTTTAATGCTTTTCATGTTTATTAATTCATAGTATACATTTTTATATTTGTATTCATCAGTTGTAACCTGTGCCTCCTCTTTTTCTGAGATTGTACCTGAGTGTCTGTCTGTCTGTCTGTATGTACTGTATGTCTGTCTGTCTAATCTAATCGAGTTAATCTAGTTTTTGTATTGCCATGGATAGACATGATGACAATGTAATGTCGAAGGAGATGGAGGGAGAGACTCGAGACTTGTGCTGTTTTTTCTTCAAATAAATCTGCTGTTTTTAATCACTGTGTTGTTTCGTTACTCATAGGCATTTTCTGAGACTTTATTTGACACGTCCTGTACATGGAGAGAGAAAGGAACACAGAGAGTTAAGTGACCATCGAGTTCCAAAAGGATAGAGAAGGGACTTGAGTGATTGAGTAATAGATTTCCATTTCCCAAAATCCATTCCACGGCCCCTTAGAAAATGGGAGCTTTGAAATAGCAGCAATGGTGTTACCCTTATACAGTGTTTAAGAAAAAACGCTTAAAATGAACAATAGAGCGGGAGAATTGTAAAGTTGTCTTGTAACGGTATATGCTACTACTTTCGTAGAGTTTGTAGGATAAGTTTGTAATGGCAAAGCCACCCCCTATTTTTGTGTTTATATTTTTTGTAAGCCATTCTAGAGACAGTGACGTCATTTAAAAGCGACAGGTTCTCTGTCTGCCGTCTCCTCTCTGCTCTAACATTATGGGTAACTTATTCAAGCGGCAAATTTTAATGTGAAACACGTTCTCTGTTGAGAAAACAAACATATGTAGTCCTAGACAAGTTCACAATGGAATTACAAGTTAAAATAGTTCAAAGGACAATAATTAAAAAGGATAACAGTTCATGCTTATGTGTATTTTATTTTTTGTCATTGTTTTATGTAATGGTTTAGTCCAGGGGTTTTCAACAGGTGGTCTGGGGACCACCAGAGGTCCTTGAGAGGGTTCCAGATGGTCCCCAGAAGAGTTGTTTAACCAGATGTAACTCTTGAGAACGTAAAAATTTTACACTCTCAAGAGTTAAAATATTCATCATGTGATTTAGTCCTAATCTACACAACTAGAAGATTAAATGGTTATGGACAGAAGCAAAGGAAATCTTTAGTTTGGAGGGGGTCTGTGGGGCTAAAATGTCCTCAAATGGTGGTCCGTGGCTCAAATGCTGAATAAATGGTGGGCCCTGGGATGAAAAAGGTTGAAAACCCCTGCTTTAGTCTATTTCTTGCCTGCCTGACAAGAACAGACAGTGCTGTAGCACCTTTAAGCCACAAGAGGGCAATACACTCCAGTGAGAAGCAGGTTACTGCCAGGAAGTCAATGAGGAAGTCAGTACACTCTGTTGTATTGAGTGCAATGGCTGGGCAGAACAACGTGTCTCATGCATGATGTGTGTGTAAAAACTGTCTTTTGCAGGTGAGATATAAGACCTTGGTTTATCTAAACATAACACATGACAGTATACAGTATATATTATGAGATGGCCATATTATTATGGGAAAGATAGATGACCATATGTGACCAGTGCATACTGCTTGGTATTCTGGTAGGTTAGCTCAGCTAATGCTAACTGAAGGGTAGACTGCACTGCAGTAGGCCGGGCCTAAGCTGTGTGTGTGTGTGTGTGTGTGTGTGTGTGTGTGTGTGGTGTGTGTGTGTGTGTGTGTGTGTGTGTGTGTGTGTGTGTGTGTGTGTGTGTGTGTGTGTGTGTGTGTGCGCGCGCGCGTGCGCGTGTGCGTGTGTGCGCGTGCGCGTCTAATGTGATGAATATAATATTCCCAACTCACTGATGGTAATATGCAGGCCTACTATTTGACAGACTGTAATTTTGTCATGACAACCAGATTAGTGATATGATTTATGTTTATGGATTATGTAGTTATGTCCAGTTAATTAGCCAGTCAACTTTATTGAGTCAGTCAGTACATTCCGTTGTATTGAGTGTAATGGCTGGACAGAATGTGTGTGTGTGTGTGTGTGTGTGTGTGTGTGTGTGTGTGTGTGTGTGTGTGTGTGGTGTGTGTGTGTGTATAAAACCTGTCTTGTTTCATTGACGTGTATCAATGAGTGTTCAACATGGCACTATATTAGGCGACTGCCATGTGATCTACTGGTAGATTTTTTATCCATCACTAATGTATCATCTCCCACACAACCACATTGGGTGGAATTCCCTTTTTAAAATAATTCTAAACAATCTGGACCATGACAAGATCAACTAGAACATGTTAAAAGCAATTTTAATTAAACAATATACTGTAGATAAGGAAAAACCTCAATCATAAACACATCAATGCATCCTGATGAGGTCAGTCTTTCTGACATGAACATAAATATCATAAAATCGAACCTGGTGATTTGATATTGGTATCATGGCATTAAGAATTGCGATACAATTGGCATATCGATATTTTTGCCCACCCCTACACAACAGGCATTTCTTTATCCAACCCCTCCTTAAGAGCTCTGTTCAGTGAAACATGATAGTTCACACGGAATTTCTTCCTCCTGCGGCTGTTCCTTTTCCCTCCATTCTTGGAGTTTGTATTATGCGTTTTTCCGTTGGTTTCTGACGCATGGATTTGTTCCGTATTGCTTAATAGGGGCGTCTTTGTGTCAAGTTTTTGGTCAGCAGTAGTCGTAGTTGTTGTCGTTGAGGTGTGATTATCACCTGCCCATCCATTGTTTTCGGACAAATTGCCATTGCTGGTGGTGGTGGTCGTCGTCCCGTTGACCGCCACACCGATCTCTCCCTTATCGAAAGATCCGTTTCTCGCCATCCAGGGTTTTCTCTGGATAGCCGGAGCTTCACTGGGGACAGTCACATTCACCTTCCGAGGCAACACTACCAGCTCCCCGTCGAGGGAGGTGCTTTCAAAGTAAGGGTAGACCTTCTCGGTAAAGCGGTGGGTGAACGAGAACAGATATGCCCCGGAGTCGGCGTCGCAAAACTTCAACTGCCCTCGGTCCCAGTCCAGCCTGACTCCGACTCTCCTGAGAGGCCGTGACTCGTCCAATGGCGGGTGGAGGAGCTGATAGGGCGTGGTCAGCGCTCTGAGCTCGCCCTCTCGCAGGCCGATGGCCCAAAGCCCCGCCTCTGGGCACTCCTCGAACGCCTCCTTCCTGCGCAGGGATTGGTCGGCCACGCCTATCGTCCAGTTGTCGCAGTCACCAACCTGTTGGTGGAGAGACAGAACGCATTACAGAGTGCAGTACATACAGTATGGGCTCCATTTTATTTTCATCGCCGCTAAACCCCTTATCCCTTAACTTCTTTGCCTATTAAAAACTATTAAAAAAGAAAAAAAATTAATAGTTTAAATGACCAGTCTACAAGCTCACAATGTGTCAATCGAGGCACATTGTACTATTCCAAAAAGTTTTTTCAAAATAGTAAAAAAAATGATAAGGCAGGGCTTGACACTAACACTTGCCCGCTTGCCCGGGGCAAGTAAAAAAAAATGGTGGGGCAAGTGAAGACTGCTACCTGGTTGCCCGATCGGGCAAGACCTCTGTGTCTTTCCCTGCTTTCTAGCCATCCACAATTCCAGGCTGGATTTGGGAAACAAAACAGGCAAATTAACACATCAAAATGACCATTAATCTTCTACATTCTCTAGTTGTGTAGACCTGGGCTAATTAAGAGGATTTTAACTCTTGAGAGTGTAAAAATGAAACCAAATGGACCCGCAAGGGTCCATTTGGTTTCATTTTTACGTTCTCAAGAGTTACATTTGGTTAACCAACTTAACTGGGGACCACCTGGAACCCTCTCAGGGACCACCTGTTGAAAACCCCTGGTTTAAAGCACCCAAGTAGGAAGTAAACTTAAATGCAAAATTTACAATATATTTTTGGAGGGCAAGTGACTATGACCTGAGGGCAAGTACAACCTGACTTGCACTTGCCCGATGGGCAAGTGCCTCAGAGACCTTAGTGTCAACCCCTGTAAGGGGTTTAGGATAAGGGCTTTAGATGGTAATGAAAATGAAGCCCTATGTGTCTGTCAGTGTCAGCATTGAAATTTGACTTTTTTGATATGTGGCTCACAGGTGTTTAGTTACACAGTTTATTATAAGCTAACATATATTGACATAATTTATTTGTATTACCCTTGTAGGCAACAAGACATCCACCAGGGGCAGATCTAGTCATCATGGGCATGGGGGGCAATGCCCCCCTAAATGCCCAGTCTGCCCCACCAAACATGATGGCATGCAAAACAACCCACGGAATTTCAAATGAAAGTGCTTATATTTAAAATGACTTGAACCACTACTTCTGCTACTAGAGTTGTGTCACCACCACTAAACCAACAAGCATTTCATCATTCAAAACAGAAAACTCTCTGAGTCAGACCTTTAGCTTTATGCATGCTGCGTGTCTGTTGCAACTTCAACAACAACTGATGTTATTATTGACACTTTACTTGTCCTGTAACAGAAAATGGTATGGGGGCGGTTTGGATGAAGCCGCCCCCATACCATTTTCTCCTGCCCCCCCCCCAATTGGGAAATGTTATATCCGCCTCTGCAGTTTTCTCTGATACATACATACCTCAATCTCCCAGCAGTGAGTTCCATAGCTGTACGCGTGTCTGGCCAGAACACAGGAGCGAGGATGGAAGCGTTCAGGAGTGTCCGGCGTGGGGACACTCACATCGAGGCCTGCTGAGTCCCTCCGGACGCCCCCAAGCCCAGTGGACACAACCAGAGACCGGTGGGCCGTCCGAGGGTCAAGGGTCAGCGGAGCTGGACAGTGGAATGAAAGGAAGAGGAAGAATTAAAGTAAGGATTTAACCCTTTGGGCTCCATTTTCGTCACAGCTAAACCCCTTATCCCTTAACTTCTTTGCCTTTTTAAACTATTAAACATTTTTCAATAGTTTAAATGGCCAGTCTACGAGCTCACAATGTGTCAATAGATAGGCGCATGAAACTATTAAAAGCTATTGAAAAATATCAGATCTACGAGCTCATATCGCGCCACCGAGTGGCACAATTTGAGCTTGTAAATCTGATTTTGTTTTTTTTGTTTTTTTTTGTTTTTTTTTAAATGTGAAAATGATGCGCAAATCCAAGAATATATTCTATTTGACCCCTGTTTGTAGTGTCTGCCACTAGATTCTAGTTTCTGACTAGTTTCTGTTTCTGATGCTAGTTTCTGACAGATTCTAGTTTTTCTGAAAAAACAATGTTCCTGTGTCAGTGATGCTTAACATATTTCATGCCAGGAAGAATTATCTATATTTGGCTGCGGACCCCCATCTGAAAACGTGTTGTTCTAGGGATCCCCCAGAAGCAACAACTTTTGTTCAAAATATTTGCTTCAGAAAGAATATATTCAAAGATTTGCATCACATTTTCACAATTTTTCAAATAGCTTAAGTGTAACATAATGCTTTGAACACCAAAACGCGTTCAGCACACAAAGGATTTAAAGATGGAGTGCCATGATTTTTTTCTACCCTAAAACATGATCATCAGGTATTAATATTATGTGAAAAGTAAGATTTTTTTCCCAAAAAGTGTACAGTGTTTGTTAAACTGTCATTTTTATGATTCCACCCAGCCAGTTCATTAAGTATGCCTGGTTTGCCTGGTGGGTGGTGATGGGTGGAGATCCACCTGAACTGAAGCCACGCCCACATCTTTAGTTGCATGATGAAGGGGGAGGAGTTAGGGGAGGGGCTGAACACGTGATGTCACTATACTGAAGTTTTTTTCATTGGTACGTTTGACTGGAAAGGTTCAGCCCCCAGGAAGAAACCCTAAATACAAAGGGAAGTCATCATTGTACATAAAAAACACACAAAGGGGTCTATTTACATACTGTCACCTCTTAAACATGTACAAAATTGGAAAAAATACAAAAATCACGGCACCCACTCTTTAAGCAATAATAGTAGTGAAACAATGGAAGAATGTGCAAAGCACATGCATGCGTAAGCTCACTGTAAGGCGCTAGATGTTTCATCTTGTCCCAGATATTGAATCGGAGGTTGCCCAGGTGTTTGCTGACATCTAGTACAGGTCCACAAGCACTGTCTGGAGGTGGGTGACGCCATACCCTGTAACAAGATTCACACATGTAATGGTCATTCCCATATGGGAAAAAAAAAAAAAAAAAAAAAAAAAAAAAAAAAAAACTTTATATGCAAACTGCCACCTTTCATAAAAAACACTTTACAAATCAATACTATGGGTCTTATATCTTTTTGATTGTCATATATAATTGTTATTAATCACAAAATTATATATATTTTTCATATATGTCTCACTTTACAAAGAAAGAGTATGGTCCTTATATTAACTTTATTCTTTTACTGTTTATGAAAGGTCCCAGTTTCAAGAGTTCGCATATATATTTTTTCCCATATGGTTTTACATTACACCCTGGGTTTTCAACTGGTGGTCTGTGGAGGTATTGCAATTGGTATTAGCAATGTACAACGTTGGAAAGTGAAGTATTTTAATATATTCTATTTGACCTCAGGTTGAGAAACTGTTCTGGTGATGCATTGATGTTGTCAGGTACTGACAAGATGGACGCCAAGAACTTCCACAGAAAAGTGAGTACTACCTGTAAACTACCGGATTGTGTTGTCAATTATGGGCACATTTCCTTAAAATGGTGAGTCAACGGCATGTGTCTGCTTGTTCATAAGTTAAAATGAACAGCAACATGAATTTTAATGTGGAAGGTTATTTTTGTCCCTCAACACCTCACCCACATCCTTCCCCGCCAAAAATGGTTGTGGTCCCCAGGATGGTGGTCCCTGTTTCAAAATCACTTGAAAACCCCTGCTTTACACCTTTGCTTTACAGACTCAAAACATGTGTGATTTTGGATGACAGGTGTGTGTGTGTGTGTGTGTGTGTGTGTGTGTGTGTGTGTGTGTGCGTGTGCGTGTGCGTGTGTGTGTGTGCGTGCGTGTGTGCATGTCGCTGCATCATATACTCACACCGTTTCATTGTGTCTTTGAAATTCTGTAAAAGAATAATATAATTAATTTTGGTTATTATACATTATTCATTTGTCCTTTTTCTTTTAGTAGCGACACCAGGGCTGCAACAATTAATCAATGAATTGTAATGGAATGGATTATTTAATTAATTGCCAACTAATTGACTAATTGGATCAGCCACTAATAGATTTTTCCCCCACTTAACCCTAGTTTTTCCAGTGTAACGAAACTAAAGAGCAGTAATCCATCTCTCTTCCATCTTCCATCTGATTATAGTGGCACACAGTAGAAAGTGCAAGGCAAAATATGACACATAATAACAATGATTATACAGTATTGTCGAGAACAAAACATATGACTTGAATATCTATTTTTAAAAGACATTTGAATTCAGAAGAGAACTCTTCCTCTTCCTAGACTGGTCCATGTCTATCTATTCCTTAAACAAATATATCTCAGAATAAGCCTAAAGACACCATGAATTGCTTAGCAAATTTCAAATTTATATATTCATTTATTTTTTTGTTGTTTTTTTTGTCTGAACAGCAGACTAATTAGTTCCCAGTCAGATGTATTTTGAATGTATCTTTTGTCTTTAGTTAGAATCTGCCTAAAATAACCTAAAAGATATATTTTCTGGTGATCGCTAAGGAAGTGTCATAAACCGATTGGCATATGAATCGTTAAAATAATCACTCAATGAATCGATTATGCATTTCATTGTTAGTTTGCAGCCTTTCATTATATTTTTTGGCTATACAATACCAGTAAAAACTCCTCTCCTGCTGCCTCCATCTCCTCCTCAGTCTGTTGGATCTTCTCTTCCAGCCTCTGGATGACTTGGTCCACTGAGTCTACTTTCTCCACCATCTCCCTGGTCCTGGCCTCCTGCTCCTCCCAGACTGCACCCAGCCTGTCTCCTTCCTCCTCTCTCAGGAACTGGTGAAGTCTCTTAAACTCCTCCTTAATCTGCATCTCTGTCTGCTGTCCTTGGACCTGGACAGAAGAGGAAGAGGAAGAAGAGCCATGAAGGGTGAGATCCACTAAGCATTATAGACGAGGTATAGCAGCCATGTAGCTTTACACACATGATAGGTAGACAAGGCAGGTATATATACGTAGACAAAGGGGAGGAGTTTGGGCGGAGCATTAGCGGTTACCATGGTAGATAAGTCGAGGGGAGGTGCTTGATCAGGTTACCATGGTGATCAGGGTATGTTGCAGAAGTTAACCAAGAATGGCGTACAAGGTATGATAGAGAGAGACAGGGTAATAACTATTAACGATTATTCTTTGAAGTGTGGTCTTCCTCCTGAACATACGTTGTACCAACTCCATAAAGTTCCAGTTAAATATAGAAAGTTGGTCAACCAGATGTAACTCTTTGAGAGCGTGAAAATGAAACCAAATGGACCCGCAAATGTTTACACTCTCAAGAGTTAAAATATTCATCATCAGAATTAGCCCAGAGTCTACACAATCAGAGAATGTAAAAGAATGGTCGTTCTGATCTGTATGTTTGCCTGTCTTGTTTGTGAAATCCAGCCTGGTATTGTGGCCAAAAAGTTTTACGGTCTGTGGGGATAAAATGTCATCAAATTGTGGTCCTCTGTGCCTCAAATACTGTTGTCAAAATGGTTGGTCTTACGCTTACTTTCATCTTGAAATTAAATTAATATTACGCAGACTTTAGTCCAGCCTTTAGTCTTGGCCCTCCACAATATTTTATGTATCTCATTTGGCCCCTTGGGAAAAATAATTGCCCACCCCTGTTTAGTCTAATGTCGTGCGACCAGGTCAAGCTGTTTGGACTATATACAATATATATTTGGACTATACAGTAGCTTCTGGGCTCTGTGGGACGGCCAGGTTGATGAACATGCACTGCTCCAAGCTTGCAGTTATGCTGAGGGCTTAGTGTTAGAGATAGTGTTAGTACTGACACTGACCCCCTGCTTGCAGTAGTGTTAGTGTTAGACATGAGGTTGACACTAAGGTCTCGGAGGCACTTGCCCGTCGGGCAAGTGCAAGTCAGGTTCTACTTGCCCTCAGCTCATGGTCACTTGCCCCCCAAAAATATATTGTAAATATATTGTAACTATATATTGATGTAACTCTTGAGAACGTAAAAATGAAACCAAATGGACCCTTGCGGGTCCATTTGGTTTCATTTTTACGCTCTCAAGAGTTAAAATTCATCATCTTAATTAGCCCAGGTCTACACAACCAGAGAATGTAGAAGATTAATGGTCATTTTGATCTGTATGTTAATTTGCCTGTTTTGTTTCCCAAATCCAGCCTGGAATTGTGGATAGCTAGAAAGCAGTGAAAGACACAGAGGCAGAGTGCAATGACTGCCTTCAAGACAAATGTATCTTGTTTGTGTTATAGTGCACTAAGTTGCACACTTGCCCGATCGGGCAACCAGGTAGCAGTCTTCACTTGCCCCACCATTTTTTTTTACTTGCCCAGTAGAGTAAACAACCAGTAAGAAAATGGTGGTGGCTGACCAGAGACCTGTGGTCTGTAGTCGTTGGATCTCGCTGTCTCGCTGTTAGAAAATAAGGAGGGTCCAACGTTACTGAATGCAAGTTATCTTTGCTGTGTGGAACTTAAGAAACAATCACTCCAAAATGTTCATTTTTCAAAAAAAATGGAGAAAATCTCCAGCTCAAGAGGATTTTTTTTTGTCAAATCTCGTTTACACAGAAAGAGCAGTGATTTAAGTTTAGTCTAGTTCCTGGTTTGTCGAAAACAATACATTGTTAAGGTTTGAGGTTGGTGTTGAATTTGCATGGGATTAGAGACCCTACCACAGGGGTCAGCAACCTGCGGCTCAGGAGCCGCATGCGGCTCCAGAACACAGCCCTAGTGGCTCAGTGGCTGTAGCATTATTACATACACACACTGGGGTGATCCGCACCAAAATAATATAAACATTTCAGTCACCCAAAACGCGTTGCGCTGTCTGACAGTTGCCAGTTAAAGTAGCACTTGGCCATGTCAAAAAAGCCCAGCAGTTATCAGAGGTGGAGCTTTCAATCTGAAACACCCATTTTCAAAGGTTTACTCAGTTTACTACGTCATTAGTATACCTTAGAGATGTTGTGTGGACTAGAAATGGAGTTTTGTAAAACTCTTTTCTTTTGAGGACCTTTTTTTCTGAGAGTGTGCAAATGGAACCAAATGGACCCGCCAGGGTCCATTTGGTTCACATTTGCACACTCTCAGGAAAAAAAACAATAAAATGCGGCTCCAGACAGATTTCGAATTTAATTTTGGGTCGAAAATGGCTCTTTCAACATCTTGGGCTGCCGACCCGTGCCCTACCAGGTTGTGTGTCAATGCTTGTCTGCAGGTCTCCGTCACACTGTGACACTTGGTGTCAAGGTGAATCAGCTTCTTCTGCAGTCCAATCAGTGATATTCGGAGCTCCGCCTAGTAGAGTTCAAACACAGAAGAGTCCTGGTTGTTGGCATGCCAAAAAGATTCTGTTACTATTTCTAAGTGACATGATTTATACAGGGGTATAGAGTTACTTTGAGTTCATGGCTTCTTCACATCACTCTAATTTATTGCCTAAATGAACACAATGTGAATTATCCCACTTAACAATCGGATGACTGAGTGAGATGGTCAGGTGTTTTTTTTATTTATTTGTTGTTCTATTTACATAAGGCATATCAGTCGTGTCCAATGACACCAAGCATAACCGCTCCTTAAACTATTTATAGCATTTTAGTGCTGGTGGCAGATTCTGTGTTTTGTAGACGTGTGTGTGTGTGTGTGTGTGTGTGCGTGTGTGTGTGTGTGTGCGTGTGCGTGTGCGTGCGTGCGTGTGTGGGTGAAATGCGCTGTGGGTAAAATGTCTCTTAAAGGTAGGGGAAGTGATTTCACTTGTCAGATATCACCCAAAAATATTTTTTTTCTGTTAAAATGCTCTATTATAAGGTGTGGAAACCACATATGGAGTTTCCCCCTCCCCCACGTTAGCAGAGGAGCTAATAAATGTTCCCCAGGTCACCACAATTCTCCTCCAATCAGGAGAGAGCAGCAGGTTCACATAGTGTAGCTACTCTTGGGCGCCCCTAGTGCACCAGGCTGGTACTACACCATGAATTTCAAATCACTTCCCCTACCTTTAAGTATAGATTGTCATGCGAGCAAAACTTTGCAGACTGCGTTACAGTTACAGTGGATGCTGCACATACAGTTTGTACATATGTGTGTGTATTGCACTGTTAATAAATAATAGTAGCCTAATAGTATTCTACCATTAACTATTCTGGGCTGACCTAGTATAGCTCAAAACGTTTTGAGCTTGTTGATTATTTTTGCTATGTTTAAATTGAAACATAGCAAATTATGCATTATTTTTTATTTAATATGACATCAGGTTCTTAATAATATGCCAACCGCGTTGGCCAAGCATTTTTCCTACTTGTCCCACACATACTGTACGATACTTGAGCAGTTTAGATCTGGTCACTCTAAGCCAGGGGTTTTCAACCAGTGGTCCGGGGACCACCAGTGGTCCCTGAGAGGGTTCCAGGTGGTCCCCAGGCTAAATGGTGGAAAGTTGGTTAACCAGATGCTCTCAAGAGTTAAAATATTCATCATGTGAATTAGCACTATTTAATTAAGAAGTCTATGCTGTTTTGTTTGCAATATCCAGCATGAAATTGTCAACAAAACCAAAAGAATTCTTTAGTTTTAGGTCTTTGGAGCTAAAATGACGTCAAATGGTGGTCTGTGGCGCAAATTCTGAATAAATAGTGGGCCCTGGTATGAAAAAAGGTTGAAAACCCCTGCTCTAAGCTATGCACTGTCCATTACAATGTCATACAAGTACTGGTCATAAGAGCTACTGAAGGACTACTGAAGTTCTCTCTGTAGTTTTGTTATATAACGTCTTTCTTTTTAAAATATACAGTTATGGAACCGACTTGGCCCCTACAGTACCTTGCAGTCGTCCAGAGCCTCTGCTAGGGGATAGATCCTGTGTCCCACATGGGAGCCGTCTGCAGCACATTGTCTGCATACAGGCTCCAAGTCGTACACACAGAACTCAGACAGGCTCTCTCCGTGCTTCTCACACTGCTGCTCAGGACTCGGCCCAGGTGATGTGGGGCGACTGCGACCCGCTGGGGCGTCGGGGAGAGGGCATGGGATCGATCCAGGTGATGTGGGGCGACTGTGACCCGCTGGTGCCTCGGGGAGAGGGCATGGGATCGATCCAGGTGATGTGGGGCGGCACACCACCTCATTGAGAGGGTATGAGATCAATTCAGGTGATGTGGGGCGAGCTGTATCAGTCGTTTCAGGGAGAGGGTATGGGATCAATCCAGGTGAGGTGGGGCAATCCGCTGCAGCCTCAGGGTATGGAATCGATCCAGGTGATGTGGGGCGAGACGTATCAGTCGTCTCAGCTATAGGGCATGGAATCGATCCAGGTGATGTGGGGCGACCCACTGGTGCCTCAGGGAAAGGGCATGGGATCGGTCCAGAAGATGTGGGGCGAGACGTATCAGCCGTCTCAGACAGAGGGTATGAGATCAATCCAGGTGATGTGGGGCGAGACGTATCAGCCGTCTCAGGGAGAGGGTATGGGTTCGATCCAGGTGATGTAGGGCGACCCGCCGCAGCCTCAGGGTATGGGATTGATCCAGGTGATGTGGGGCGACCCGCTAGTGCCTCAGGGAGAGGGCATGGGTTCGGTCCAGGTGATGTGGGGCGACCAGTTTCAGTCGTCTCAGCTAGAGGGTATGGAATCGATCCAGGTGATGTGGGGAGACCCATCGCCACCTCAAGGAAAGGGCATGGGATCGGTCCAGGTGATGTGGGGCGACCTGTATCAGTCGTCTCAGGGAGAGGGTATGGGATCAATCCAGGTGATATGGGGTGACCCACCACCCCATTGAGAGGGTATGGGATCAATCCAGGTGATGTGGGGCGACCCACTGGTGCCTCGGGGTATGGAATCGATCCAGGTGATGTGGGGCGACCCACTGGTGCCTCAGGGTATGGAATCGATCCAGGTGATGTGGGGCGACCCACTGGTGCCTCAGGGCATGGGATTGATCCAGGTGATGTGGGGCGACCCGCATCAGCCGTCTCAGACAGAGGGCATGAGATCGCTCCAGGTGATGTGGGGTGACCCGCCACCTCATTGAGAGGGTATGAGATCAATCCAGGTGATGTGGGGCGACCCGCCGACGCCTCCGGGAGAGAGTATGGGATCGGCATGGCTTCCAGATTCAGAGCCATGGGGAAAAAAAAACGAAAGAAGATCGGTTTTGGTTGCAGCTTCAGAGAGAGAACATACAGTACAGACAGGACCTAGCTAGGGATAGAATGGAGTGGATGGAGAGAGAGAGAGAGGACACAAGGAGGTATAAGTAAAGGGGAGGGGAAGTGGGCAGGGTTAGATTAGGGTGACCAGATCCAAACTGTTCATTTGAGGGACAGAAGTGTTGCATGTGTGGGACAAGTTGAGTGGGGAAACAGGAAGAATTGTGGCTAGTAAATTATTAACATCTATTCCAAAAATATTCAGGATTTAAATTCAAATATAGCAAAAATAGCTGATCTATAATCTGAGATTATAGATCAAATATCTTTGATATGTATGCGATGTGGCCTTTCTGAAGAGAAATGTGAAAATAGAGTGGAACCATGGGGGGAATACTTAAAAAAAAATCTATAGCAGGAAAAGAGACAACAAAAAGCCAACTATTTGGGGACTACAAAGTATTAAGGCATTTTGAACACTGGTGCCTGCTCAGTCACAATGTGGGTCTCAATTTGTGGGACGCCTGAAAAGTCTTGGAAAAGAGGGATTGTCCCATGCGAAGAGGGACATCTGGTCACCCTGACACTGACAACTGGCAGTACCCTACATAGCACTAAGTACCCTAATAACCACTAGTTACAATTATGCAGTATATGATTCCAGTGTACAGTTAAGTGTGTCAGAGTTGGACGTGTATGCATGCATGTGTGTGTGCCGACTTGCGCGCGTGTGTGTGTGTGTGTGTGTGTGGGGGGGGGGGGGGGGGGGGGGGGTGGGGGGGGGGGTGGGGGGGGGAAGAGAGAGAGAGATTCTGCACGTGTTGTACAGTACCTTATGATATACAGCCTTAGTGTAAACTAAGGCTGTATATAGTTGGCATAACCCCAAGGCACCGGTTCAACTGTAACTAATACCTTAGCAACATATAGGTCAGGGGTGGGCAATTATGTTTTCCAAGGGGCCAAATGAGATACCGTACATGAAATATTGTGGAGGGCCAAGACTAAAGGCTGAACTAAAGTCTGTGTAATATTAATTTAATTTCAAGATAAAAGTAAGAGTAAGACCAACCATTTTGACACCAGAGACCTCTATTTATTCAGTATTCGAGCCACGCACCACCACTTGATGACGCCACAGACCCAAAACTAAAGATTTCTTTTTCACAATTCCAGGCTGGGTTTCACAAACCATACAGGCAGACATAGAAAAAATGATGGTTTCATTTGGTTTCATTTTTACGTTCTCAAAGAGTTACATCTGGTTAACCAACTTTCCATATTTAACTGGAACTCTCTCAAGGCAGAGAGTCTTTCAAAAGACGAGACTTCTGCCGTGTAAAGGTACCACAGAAGTTGACTTTTTTTTCTTTTTTTTTCAGCCTAAACGTGGCTCGGTGCTCTCGAAAATGTATTCCCCTCGGAAACATTTTCTTTCTCCCTTTGCGCTCGCAAAACCGGTGTACGCATTTAAAAGGTGAAATCTTGTGCACTTTGCACACTTCTGTAAGTGCTTTGTTGAAATCTTGTATTTTGTTTTTAAAGATTTTTTGTGCCTTCATACCGATAGATAGATAGTTACAGTGAAGACAGACAGCAAAGAGAAGGGGAGAGACATGCAGCAAAGTTCGTCATGAACGGGATTCGAACACGTGACACACACCAGAGCCCATATGTGACATGCGCCTGGACCACTACTAGGCCAACAGGTGCCACGTCACATTTTGTTTCTCAAATCATGCAGTACTGGTGTGAATGCTGGGTTGATGAAGCATAGATGTACTGTAGGAACATGCTGTTACACATGCATACAGTATCACATGAAGGGTCTTAATGTCACGCAGATCCACTTACACTGACATCAAGAAGCATATCTCACTTGACCCCAATTAGGTTATGCTAGTTTAAGCCATATATCATGCTGTAATATGAGATTCCCTGTGCTTGACATATTATCCACATAAGGCTAAACTCAAACTCATCTTACATATACACGTATAAACCCAGTCACTGCAACATTATACAGTATAGAATCTCAGATCTTTGATTCAGTCACCTGCTTGCAGTGCATGTTGAGCAAAACAGAATGTATTTTAGTAAATAGGAGTGGGTGCTGGTCATATGTACAAGGGTATTTCTTACATTCCTAACAATATAGCCTATTACCCTGCTCTTCATTTCACGAAAAGTACTTCTAAATGTTGATTATCAACCAAATAATGGGCTCCATTTTTTTTTTACCACTAAACCCCTTTTTAAACTATTAAAAAAGAACATTTTTCAATAGTTTAAATGGCCAGTCTACAAGCTTACAATGTGTCAATAGATTGGCACGTGAAACTATTCCAAAGGGTTTTTCAAAATAGTAAAAAAAAAAAAAAAAGATAAGGGGTTTAGATGGTGACGAAAATGGAGCCCTATGTATATGTTTGTGGTGTGGATTGGACTTTGTCAGTATTCATTATAGTCGGATTAGCCACTAGAAACGCAAGGATGTTTTGTGTGTTTGTTTTCTGTGTGTGTGTTTGTGTGTGCGTGTGTGTGTGTGTGCACGCCTATGTCTGCATGTTTCTGTTTGGGCATTGCACAGCATGTGTCTGCAGGGGCGGATATAACATTTCCCAATTGGGGGGCAGGAGAAAATGGTATGGGGGCAACTTCATGGCCCGTGGCGCGAAGCGACACGGGCCATGAAGTCGCACCCATACCATTTTCGGTTACAGGACTTTTATTAGGCAAGTAAAGCATCAATAATAACATCAGTTGTTGTTGAAGTTACAACAGACACGCAGCATGCATAAAGCTAAAGGTCTGACTCAGAGAGTTTTCTGTTTTCAGTGATGAAATGCTGTTTTTTTTAGTGGTGACACAGCTGTAGTTAGTTAGTAGCAGTAGTAGTGTTTCAAATCATTTTAAATGGAAGCACTTTAATTTGAAATACCTTGGGTTATTGCATTCCATCGTGTTTGGTGGGGCAGACTGGGCATTTAGGGGGGCATTGCCCCCCATGCCCATGCCTATATCCGCCCCTGTTTTTCTGTCACCACAGTATGTTCTATACTTCAAAGCGTGAGCATACCCTCAGCCTGGACAGGTTCACATTTCGCATGTCTATACAAGCGGTATGTCTTCCTGACTCCTGACCATAGCACTGCTATGGTGACATGCCATAAATCTCTTGGCTGCAATGGATATACTGATAAATGCAGATTAGAGACTAGACACAACTACAGTATATTTTGTTTGAGAATATTTCGACTTAGTCTTAGTCTTAGTCTTTTGAGTAACACACATGTAGTCTTTTAGTCCCATTTAGTCTTCTGAAATTCATTTTTTTAGTCTTAGTCTAGTCGACGAAATATCAACATTGATTTAGTCTTAGTCTCAGTCTTAGTCTTTTTTAAGTCTTAGTCTTTCAGTCTTAGTCTTAGTAGTTTAGTCTTACATACACATGCATTGTAGGTTTATATATGTTATACAGATTTATAGTTTTTAGTATGAAAGATGTCTCGTTTTATTTCTTTCTTCTTTATTTCTTCTTTGTATAAAATTACTGCATTAGTAATAAGTCCCTTTCCTGAAAACGTATGCAATCTATACTGCAGATATGTTCACATACTTAAAAAGAACGAAAAAAATAAGTTAAAAATGTTTCCTATTTCCATTAGTCTTAGGTTATGATTTAGTCTTCTAATCCTGGACCTACCATATACGCCTGCTCGCAATTTTGTGTGAGGGGATTTTCTCACTTGAACTGAGTCAAGGGGTCCCTAGAGATGAAAAATCACCGAGGTGCTTGTCCGCCATAGTGCCACGAATGGCGCAATGGCCGAATCAAATATGGCCGCCATCGGATATGATGAAAATCCAACTTTTGTGTATATACACATGCAATACCTCTATTCTGACTAATTGGGGGGTGGGGAATCCATTTCTGACATTGTTATGGCAATTTTGGTTGATTTTGACCTTGAAAGGTCATGGTCAAGGCCATTTTGCTATTCCAAAGACATGATTTGGCCATGACATTAACAACTGGTGCAATAGGTCTAATTCATATAATTTTGGCAATGATTCCTGTGTGATATCTTTTATATTGATATTTAACTATAATTTAAAAGTAACAAATTTGTCCCCTATTATCATTTTTACTCAATTACGTTATTATTTAGAACAGAAGATATACACACACATATAGCAAGTATACATATATATTGCTATATGGGTTCTGAAATGATTAAATAAGAGTGACAAAGTGATATACAAATAATATAAAACAAAATCAAGTATTTTCTCTCAACTTGCTCATGCAGTGATCTCCAGGATCAATTAAAAGACTAGATGGTAGGATCCCCCCTCCCGGAGGAACGTTGGTGGGTGATGGCGCATGCCCTGGCTGCTGGTGGGTAGGGAGTTGATGGAAATCCTCTTCTGCTCAAGCTTATCGGCTAGACATGCTGGGTCCTTCCCAACCATAGTTGCAGATTTATGGGAGATGGCAGCACAACGTTGCCTGAACGATGAAACTCAGCCTGTTGGATTCCAAGCCCCAGACTTCGCTCCCTGTCAGCTTCTTCTTCTCGACTCCCTCCCACATCATCCAGCGGCCCTGTCCAGTCAGGTGTATCATTGAAAACTATCACAACTCTCTTACACTGTTTAACACAAATAGCCCACTCCACATGCACCACTAGCCTCGTGTCAGCTTCCTCAATCCAGTTCAAGAGGTCATGGATGTCCTTGCCACCAGCCACCTTTGCTAGGAGAACCTCATTGTCATGCATGACAGACCTGACAGTGATAGTATTACCACAGACCTAACTGCACACCATATCCCAAACTAACAGATAGATATTTTGATTGTTCTCAGACACCCAGAACTTGTGAAGTTGCTGCGGAATGGGTGTGTTGCTGTTCATGCCAATGCTTGCTGTTGAGTCTGTACGTTGCAGGGGCTCCCCTTCATTTTGAGACCTCTCAATGTACGAATCAAGTATGAGGTGAATGAATTCTGACTCTCGGCAGAAGGAGGATGAAGCACTGATGAGGGTGTTGACCGTTGAGAACCGTCCCAGTGACATGAAGTCTAACACAATATGAGTGGCAAGAGTAGATGACTAGATGCAGACTCCATTGGGTGATATCAAGTCCAGGCTCAATCTCTTTGAACATTTTTGACCATCAAAGATGTTGAGAGCACGCCATGAGAAAGTATTTGCTGGATGTTTATGCCCTGCTCCTTAGCAATGTCCATCGCTCCTATATGCTTCAGCCATGTCTTTGGGTAAAACTAAGTTCTGCTTCTTCAAAGTGGTGGTTGGTGCCTTCTGTGGTTGCTCTTTGAAGTGAGGCTTCCTCTTTGGTATGATTCCGCTAATTTTCTTAGTCTTAGTCTAGCCTCTCCTGTCTGTATGGGTACTACAGGCACTCCCCATTTTTAGACAGTTGAGCAGGCGCAGAGTAGAGCTTAAAAATTGTCTAAAATATTGAGCCCGGCTCGACCCGGCCCGGTAAGAAATTAAGCCCGGTGCGGCCCGAAGCCCGATACATGATTGACAGCATGAGCCCGCCAGCCCGACACTTTTTCTAAACGAGCTAATTGCTGCAGGCAGACGTTTTTTCTCATAAATCGTTAATTTGTTATAAGAAAAGCAGTCATTCTGCCCATGTCCAACTGTCTAGGTACACACACACACACACACACACACACACGGTGCAGGGCAGCTCGCCGCTGCGCGCACCGCGCGGCGTCGCAAAATGTATCATTTTATGAAAAATATCTTATATAATTTGACGGGCCCGGCCCGGCCCTAAGCCCGACAAATACATAACCATTTGGACTCGGCCCGACCGAACCCGGCCCGTCGGGTCGACGTGGTCTCGGTCCAAGATTTTAAGCTCTAGCGCAGAGTGAATTCTCTGTATACACCTGCTTTGTGAGCAGATTGACAGTCAATGAGTATGGAATCTGGTGCTCTAGCACAGAGTCAAACAGCTTCACCACTTTGAATGTAAGGTGACAAGTGGTGCTCAGTGCATGCTCGAGATGGATTTTTTGGGGGTAGTTGTTGGTGAGGAGGTTGAGGACATTTTCATGAATCTCATGAAGCAAGAGCTCAAACTCTGCATCTGCTTTTGCATTGTGTATGTGGCTCCTACTACATAGTGACCTTCATGACCCTTCATCACTCACTGAATGCTCTGCTCGACCTTCAGGTTACCTACTACAGTACTGAACCAGCATTGACCTGAACAGCCCTCTGACCGATTGAGAAGTGCCAGTAGAACTCAGGATGTGTAAACTCTAGCACCTTGATTCGCACAAGATACTATGAGCACACAGGTAGTTTATGCAAAGATCACCATAGATCACCAATGGTGATTCACCATAGTATCACAGCATTTTTTATTACAGCCACCAAATACAGCCAACCTCCAAAGATATGGCAGAGCTCTGGCAGCCTTACATTCCTTCTCAAAATCCTGGTTCAATTTCTCTACTTGTCCTATTGGGGCCTCAAACTGCTCTGAGCAATGTTGATTTGCAGCCAGCACAGTGTGCAATGCCTGTACCTGTGCTAGCACTGGATATGCAGCTCTGCCAGAACATATTCCACTGATCACATCCTCTACCATCGGCATCCCATTGAGAGCCCGGACATAATGGCTGCCGTTTAACACCAACTCTATCAGACCAGGTCCAAACATGGCACACTCAACCATTGCATCATCAGGGCCAGAAACTCTAAGCAGTTTTCCCTGGCATCTGAGCAGAACACATGTCCAGTGGAAAGGGCCCATGCAAAGGAAGAGATTCTTGAATGTTCTGTCTTGTGCAGATGAATATCTACTGCTGGAGCAAACATGCCTTCCTTACACTATATTGCCATTTATACCTGATTTCGTTGTCTACGAACACTCTGGCCATGGCAATAAAATGGTTCACTTGGGCCACAGCCAGAGCCTTCTGTTGAGTTCTCTTTGAATGAAGTTGCTGTTTGATTTTGCATCACTTTTATTCCTTCAATTTGATTTGATTTAACACCCAATTAAATACATTTTAAAGGGGGTGATTATAATTGTTATATGTCTTATGCACATGTAGGCCTACTAAAAGACAAGTGATTAATATGAATGAATATTAATTCAATTCATTAATAAATGTCAGAATTAGTAGAAATAGACCCAATGCACCCGTTTTTTCACCTAACAATGGTTAGTTATGGTCTTCGGAATAGCAAAATAGCCTTGACCATGACCTTTCAAGGTCAAAATCAACCAAAATGGTCATAACAATATCAGAAATGGATTCCCCACCCCCCAATTAGTCAGAATAGAGGTATTGCATGTGTATATACACAAAAGTTGGATTTTCATCATATCCGATGGCGGCCATATTTGATTCGGCCATTGCGCCATTCGTGGCACTATGGCGGACAAGCACCTCAGTGATTTTTCATCTCTAGGGACCCCTTGACTCAGTTCAAGTGAGAAAATCCCCTCACACAAAATTGCGAGCAGGCGTATATGGTAGGTCCAGGATTATTCGTCTTAGTCTTAGTCTTTTGAAAACACAAATCGTTTAGTCCCATTTAATCTTTTGAAATTCATTTTTGTTAGTCTAGTCTTAGTCGACTAAATATCAAAAACCTTAGTCGACTTAGTCTTTAGTCTTAGTCTTAGTCGACAAAAACAACACTGTAGACACAACTACAGTATATCCGACACAAGCGATAGTTCATGGAAGCATGGCGGACAGAAGGTTTATTTCATTATTCTCCTTATTCTCAGTCAGTAATTCATCCTGTTTCTTTAAATCAGCAGTCTCTCTCCATGTCAACTCTGACAGCTAAGTCACTCACACCCACATTCAATCAGGTGTTCTTTATAAGCAGCCACTACTCTGTGCTCAGTCTTCCTGCTAGCTGACTCCATTTTTTTCGGTTACAGGACTTGTATTAGGCAAGTATAAGCATCTATAATAACATCAGTTGGTGTTGAAGTTGCAACAGACACGCAGCATGCATAAAGCTAAAGGTCTGACTCAAAGAGTTTTCTGTTTTCAATGATGAAATGCTGTTGGTTTAGTGGTGCCAAAGTTGTAGTTTGTAGCAGTAGCAGTAGTAGTGTTTCAAACACACACACACACACACACACACACACACACACACACACACACACACACACACACACACACACACACACACACACACACACACACACACACACAGCGTCATTAGCAGCAGTCTAGACTTCCACCACACGTGTGTCCTATTTCCTGCACCCGAGTCGGAAACAGATATGCAGTGTCATACAGCAGGGGTTCACGACATTTTTGGCTGGGGACCCAGAAATATTTTGGTGATGTCTCCAGTCTCCACCACCGCGTCACAAGGGAGGGGAAAGCTTGGACTTTCTTTTCTTTTTTTTTCTTTGGTTGCATCATGAGCAACTAAAGCCAAGGGAAAGTGGAAACAAACATCTTCAGGTTTAAATGCACATCCAACCAGGGGCGGATCTAGGCATGGTCATGGGGGGGGGGGGGGGGGTCTGCCCCCCCCCCACTACTACTGCTACTAACTACACTAACCACTAAACCAAGAGCATTTCATCATTGAAAACAGAAAACTCTCTGAGTCAGACCTTTAGCTTTATGCATGCTGCGTGTCTGTTGCAACTTCAACAACAGCTGATGTTATTATTGATGCTTTACTTGACAAATAGAAGTCCTGTAACCGAAAATGGTATGGGTGCGGCTTCATCGCCCGTAGTGCGAAGCGACACGGGCGATGAAGCCGCCCCCATACCATTTTCTCTTGCCCCTCCAACACGTTCTCTTGCCCCCGCAAATGGGACATGTTACATCCACCTCTGCATCCAACGCAACACTATACTGCATGGTGAAAGTTTCCACCGATCACTTTATCAAAAATATCCCTTTTGGTCTGTTTAATTTCAGTGACTCAGACGTACTGTCTGCATCTGTGTGACCAGGAAAGTGACTTTACCTCGAGAGCTGCTGATAATGAGGAACCAGTTTATGGAGTGGGGTAACAGAGACACTGAGTTGGAAATGTCACTCCACAAGGTAAAGTCTCTGGACAGAAAGTTATGTGCTAAACAGAAACATCCACACAAAAATAATGTTTATTTTATATCACACATATCACATTTAGCAAACAGTCATCTCAAATCCGAGACCTTATCAAACACAACTGGAGTTTGCTAGACACACAGTGACCCAGCCATGAAAGAGATCTTCACAGAGATACCTACTTTGGTCCACAAGAGGGCGCCTACCCTGCAGAGCGAACTAATGCACAGTCACCTGCCACCTAAATCCTCTTGGCTGAAGAAACCCATTTGCAACTTCTCATGTGGTCACTGTACCCATTGTGAAAATATTCCTGAAGGAAATACATTCATCAATATGTTCACCAATCATGTATATGAAATCAACCACTTTGCAAAGTGTGACACAAACTAGCTCCACTGCATCCCCAAGCCCCATTGTGTACAAATCTGTTTGGTACCAACTCATAATAGGGAATTAAAGTTTCCGTCTCTAGGCCTTGGACACGACGAGAACAGTAGGCGTTGTCGCAGTTGCAGCAGAAGCCCAACATAGTTAAGAAACCAGGCGACACTGACAGGATCCACCTCTTCCAGTGGCATCGCTGGTTTCCATGGTGACGCTCCTCTACAGCGTAGCTCTCGTCCACGTTGTTAACGCGACGCCAAAAGCCGCGTTCTGCTGTCCGAGGATAGGGTCGGACGGCCGCGAGGATTATATATCTCAAGAGTTAAAATATTCATCATATGAATTAGCCCCAAGTCTACACAACTAGAGAATGTAGAAGATTAATGTTCATATGCATTCCCTTCCAGGCAAGCATCTATCTAGCGCATTCTAGTGTATTTTTGAAGTGCCACTAGACTAGACTAGTGCATTGTGGATTGTGGCAGCTGGCAACACTGATTTTAGGCCTGTTTTAAAGGTGCCAGTGATTTTCATTTCTTTGCAAATGTACCGCATGTTTGTGTCAAAGTCAAAGTCGCATGATTTGTCACTACGTTACCGCAGCGAAATTGGTTCTCCGCTTTTGACCCACTTGGAGCGGTGAGCTGCGTCTTGCCATGCTCCGGTCGGGAATCATTAGCTGATTTTGACCCCCAATCCATCCCTTTGATGCCGGGTGCCAAACAGGGAGGCATTGGGTCCCATTTTTTTAGAGTTTTGGTATGACCCCCGACCGCGAATCGAACCCCGGCCTCCCAGTTCCAGGGCGGACACTCTATCCACAAGGCCACTGTTCTGGTTGTTTGTTTACTATACTGTACTGTACAGTATGAGCCTGTGAGGTGTTTTGGCAGAGCTGCTGCAGTATAAGGTTGGAGTGCTGCTGATGTTCTAATGCTACTGTGAGTGTGTTTTGCCAGGGCTGTAGTGGCTTATTGACTGTCAACATGAATCAGTTTTATTGAAGCTATAGCTGTCAAATGAGGCATAAGAGAAGGGTGTGGGGATGGAAAAAAAGATGAAGATGAAAAGTATAACTTTGAAGTATGGGGGTGACTGAAAGTACAGCGGCTATGGCGCACCAGGTATAGCTTGCTGTTGTGCAGCGCGCTGAAAGACTGAGACAGCTATAGGGGGAGACACAACACAACAATGGGAGGGACACAAACCTGCCACTTGACATCGAAGCAACGCAGGCACATATCAGGTAAGCCAGGACCGGAGGTAGTAATAAGAAAATGCATACCGGCATGTCAAGGGGATTGTGACAGTCTAGTACATACCAGGGCATTATGCGGCCCGGGGGCCAAATGCGGCCCTTTGGTTGACTCTGACCGGCCTGTGAGAGGGTACTATGTGGTTTTCAACCAGCGGTCCGGGGACCACCAGTGGTCCTTGAGAGAGTTCCAGTGAAATATGGAAAGTTGGTTAAAGTTTGGTTTCATTTTCAGGACTTTCTTCAGGTCCTGGGTCTTCTTCAGGACCTGAAGAAGACCCAAATGGGGTCGAAACGTTGAAACCAAAACAGAATAAAGTTAATGGAGCTTAAGAACAGTGTGCGGACATCTTCTCTTCTCTCTGAGTATGTACATATATTGTCCAGCACCTGTCAACATTTTTTGAGATGTCCGTGCTACCCAGTGCACTTTTTTGACTGTGATGACACAGCCTGCAAATCCCATACTGAGTGTAAAAGGGATTTGCCAAAAAGATCTCATTGCTTTCACTGTTTTGTCTATTTTCATTGCAGCTCAAAAAGATTTAGAACACACAGAGAAAACCCCATTCCACAGAAAATCTAATACATGTCAATGTCATGAAACCTTTGATTAACTATAGAATAATATACTATTATACTATAGTAAGAGAAATTACCTCATAGAGATGTATTTGTGAGGAATTGTATTATTAGGCCAATACTAGTAGTATTGTACAGGAATACAATTCCTGTATAATAATACTGTACAAATTCACAACTAATAATAATATTATCTCAACATTTTCTATAATTCCCATTGGCTTTATAAGAATAATTGCTAAAAAATGTAGCAATACTGCTCAGTCGTTCAATATTTCATAGGTTAAGACTTTCTTAGTATTTGAACTTCAAATACTAAGAAAGTCTGTGTACAAGTGTGAGTGTTTGTCTTCCAAAGCTGCAGCACCACCATCAAACATTACTATGTTCTCTCCATTGCCATTCATGCTCAGCAATGAACACTCTGCAATGGTTTACTAAACATAGGCCAACTCATAACTGCAAGCATGTGCGTGCGCGTGCGTGCGTGCGTGGGTGCGTGGGTGCGTGCGTGCGTGCGTGCGTGTGTGTGTGTGTGTGTGTGTGTGTGTGTGTGTGTGTGTGTGTGTGTGTGTGTGTGTGTGTGTGTGTGTCAGGGGCGGATCTAGGCATGGGGGGGATGCCCCCCTAAATGACCTGACTGCCCCACAAAACATGATGGCATATATGCAAACGACCCACATTTCAAATGAAATGCTTATAATTAAAATGATTTGAAACACTACTACTGTTACTAACTAACTACAGCTGTGTCACCACTAAACCAACAGCGTTTCATCATTGAAAACAGAAAACTCTCTGAGTCAGACCTTTAGCGTTATGCATGCTGCGTGTCTGTTGCAACTTCAACAACAGCTGATGTTATTATTGATGCTTATACCTGACTAATAAAAGTCCTGTAAATGAAAATGATATGGGTGCGTCACCGTTGTGCGAAGAGACACGGGCGATGAAGCCGCCCCCATACCTTTTTCTCTTGCCCCTCCAACATGTTCTCTTGCCCCCCCAAATGGGACATGTTATATCCGCCCCTGGTGTGTGAGTGTGTGTGCGTGTACGTGTGCGTGCGTGTGCGTGTGTGTGTTTTCCTGCAGAGACAGGCACACAGACACATACTGTACGCTAAATACAATGTTTATGATTTTGAGATATTGTTGCCTAACATATTCAAGCCTTCATGCCTGATCCTGCCTGAATACAAAGGAATTGATGGTTCTTCTAAGACCCTGGTTCTCTACTGAGATCTGGGTATAGCAAAATGAGAAATTTGTATACGATTGGCTCGATTTTCTTTTTCAACTATTATATATTGTGATGTACAACCATTGAGGGCTTGTATGTCACCTATTTGATGAATATTTAAAAATGGCACATTTTGGACATAGTTTGAAGCTGTGATTAATCTGATTACATGTTTTAATCATTCAACAGCACTAAACTAAACACCTTTGTAATTACAACAGGCAAGGGAGTCCACATTGGTTCATGGGAGGAAACAGACATGCGCAGTACATTCCAGGAAGTTTGACGCTTGCAAACCATGCATGCCCATTGGTCTCTTGGATGGTTTGACTTCAGGGAATGTACTGCGCATGTCTGTTTCCTCCCACGAACCAATGTGGACTCCCCCATAGGTGTCTTGGCTTCTTGTCCTTATTAGATAGTCATTGCAGGCAGGCAGGACATTGTCTTTCAGGGTTCCCGTGGGATCTTAAAAAGTCTTAAAGCATTGAATTTACGAATTTGAAAATAATACCTTAAAAAGACTTAAAAAGTCTTGAATTTTTATATCTAGGTCTTAAATTTTGCGCAGTTTGTAATTTCTACGTGTCACATTGCTCCTCAAAAATTTCATTTGTCAACCGCGTGTTTGGTTTAAATAACGTAGCCAGGAAACGGCGGCGTGAACTTATCAATCATCAAGTAATTGATTTCTCGGTTCCGCACCGAGAGAACAGAAAACTCTGAGTCAGACCTTTAGCTTTATGTATGCTGCGTGTCTGTTGCAACTTCAACAACAACTGATGTTATTGATGCTTTACTTGCCTAATAAAAGTTCTGTAACTGTAAATGGAATGGGTGCGGCTTCATCACCCGTGGCGCGAAGCGACACGGGTGATGAAGCTGCACCCATACCATTTTCTCCTGCCCCTCCAATTGGGAAATGTTACATCCGCCCCTGGGTATTATGTTTTATATAAATGGACTTAAAAAGGTCTTTAAAAAAACTTAAATTTTACTTTAAGAAACCTGTAGGAACCCTGGTCTTTGTGTGTGTGGTGTGAATGGACAGAACACATCACAGGCCTGATGTCAGCCCTGACACCTCTCTATCACCAACACTACTGCTCACATCTGCTGGAGGAAGTGAGGACCAGAGACAGGGAACCTGGACAACCCAGACCACTGACTCACAATACAGTAAGATAATCAACACCAACAAGACTAACCCCTTTATGTACTGAAGGCGTTTTGGTGTTCAACGCATTATGTTACACTTTAGCTATTGAAAAAAATCATAATATCTGATTTTATTTATTTTTTTATTGTGAAAATGATGCGCAAATCTAAGAATATATTCTATTTGACACCTGGTTGTAGTTTCTGACACTAGATTCTAGTTTCTGACTAGTTTCTAGTTTCTGATGCGAGATTCTATGTTCCTGTGTCAGTGATGCTTAACATATTTCATGCCAAGGACCAAATCATGTTGTAGAAGGGATCCCCCAGAAGCAACGATTTCAGTTCAAAATATTTGCTTCCACAGAGACTTACTGCAATGATTTTTAACCTTTAACCCTGATAAAAGTAAGTAAAATGCCCGCAATAGATATATTTTTGTGATAATTAGAATGTATAGAACATGAAATTAATTTGAAAGACCCCCCCCCCCCCAAAAAAAGAAGAAAAAAAAAGAAATAGATATATTATTTTTTAACTAATAGTAGAAGAGTTGCAACATGAATTTGCATGAAATAATTATTATTTTTGTTTTTACTTTTATTTAAAAAAAATAGTACAAAGTAGAAAGGTTGGAGTTTTTTGGTCTTTTTTATGCAAGTAGAAATATATCTGGGTGATAAATATCTGGGTGAGTTTAATGGGTGTATATAGTGTACATGTTTTACTTCAGGACATAGTTCCAGGCTGTGGGATACTCCTGGAGGGCAGTCTGCCACAGTACCTGGATGGAACATGGAGACAGCGACATCTACAGGTCACTAGCAGTTTTGTTGTGGAGAGCCGTGGAACCCAAGAGGTATGAACAGATCACAGGGGCTGGCAACTTTTTAAATCTTTACTGTATCTTTTAGGTAGTTTTTACGCCATTGAACTGGATTGTATCATATCACCAGAGTGAACCATAGGTCACATCTGTAGTCCTCCACCAGCCATGTTTAAGACCTCGCAAGTTGCAACAGACACGCAGCATGCATAAAGCTAAAGGTTTGACTCAGAGAGTTTTCTGTTTTCAATGATGAAATGCTGTTGGTTTAGTGAAGTTACACTTGTAGATAGTTAGTTGCGTAGTGTTCCAAATCATTTTAAATACAAGCACTTTAATTTAAAATATATTTTACGTTGTTGATGTTTGGTGGGGCAGTCAGGGCATTTAGGGGGGTAGTGCCCCCCCCCCACCCCCCCCCCCCCCCATGCCCATGCCTATGCCTACACCCGGCCCCTCAACTAGCTCGCATAATCCCTCCCTCAAGAATTAGGAGTTTGCATAAATGTAGAATTATATGTACAGGATGTACTTTGTATATAGATGTGAGGGGATGCAATTTCACTGTATAAAGTTTTTTTCTTAATTTCAAAAGAATAAAAATCTCTCACACACACACTTGTGCAAGTGTGCCAGTGGTCAACCTCCCCTGTTGGCACCAGTGTCTATAAGGTCAATAGTTCTCAGATAGACAACTACTGTAAAAGCTGCACGCACCATGAAGCACCGCACACATGGTTCATTATATCCAACAGGCCGCCAGGAGTTTTTTCCACTAATTTTGGCGCTACGGGGGTCTGGAAAAAAGCTAAATATAGCGACAAATGTGCCAAGTTGGCAACACCAGCCCACGGTCCTATCGGCCGGTGGTTATAGATGAGATTTAAGCATGGATTTTACTGAGGTTATGTTTTGGGGTTTAGAGGTTAGGGTTAGGGTTAGGGTTAGGGTTGGTCGCGACTGATGGCCCATCGTCCGTGGTTGGTAGTAAAAAGGCCAACCGTGTGAAACGGATGCGACCATCGGTCAGGACTCATTTACCAGCAGCTGCGACCGATGGCCCATTGCAAAATGATTTCACTGTCTTGTGCCTCGTGAAACTGTTGTGCACTTTGCTGCCGGTCAGATTCAGAAACCAGCTAACTCCAATATGTGCTCAGGAAAAATGAAAAATTGAGTTAGAATTGAATTGGTTCTGCCAGATATGAGTCACAAACTTTGAATGTGTGCATGCATGTCGTGCACACTGACCGCATCTGTGCCCTGTACTGCACACTGACCGCATCTGTGCCCTGCAGGTTTTTAAAGGCGGCTGGGGGTGCAAGAAAGAGCTGGTTCTGTCAAGCTGTCAGATCTACACCTCCATTGAAGAGCATTCTATCGCAGTGGATGACATGTGCAAACACATCGCAGGTATAGGTGGTACAGCAGAGCGACACTCTTAATCCCTGCCTGCCAGAGCTATAGACAAGACAGACACACTTCTGCTTTGTTTATCCTGGCACTCTGTGTGTGTGTGTGTGTGTGCGTGTGTGTGCGCGTGCGTGCGCGCGCGTGCGTGTGTGTGTGTGTGTGTGTGTGTGTGCGTGTATGTGCGTGCGTGCGTGCGTGCGTGCGTGCGTGTGTGTGTGTGTGTGTGTGTGTGTGTGTGCGCGTGTTTTGTGTGTACATACCTCAGGTAGATCAGGTGTCAGCAGGATGCCATTCTGGGACTGCCCCACAGCTTTCCCTGTGTTAATCCAGCATCCCTACAGCGCCCCTGTGTGTCTGGCCACAGCATCGCAGCAGGAGCAGACACAATGGGCCAACATACTGCGGGCAGTAATACAGCACCAGAGCTGCGGTATGTAGGCCTGCTATGGAGCTGGGGAGTCCCGCCCCTTTCACGCCGCCGCCCGTGGTCCAGAAATGATTATCCCACTCATTTTCCTCATAGAATGTTCAGGATCATGTACCAGTGTACATATAGAGGCCCGCACACCGTCTATACTTGGAAGTAACTTTTTATTGAGGCAGCGTTTCGGTCAAAGGACCTTCTTCAAGCCTTGAAGAAGGAAGCTCTGAGAGCGGTTCCATTTATAAGCTCTGAGAGCGTACAAATGGAACCAAATGAACCCGTTAGGGTTCATTTGGTTGCATTTGTACGCTCTCAGAAAAAAAAAAGAAAATGGGTGGAATTCTCCTTTAACACACTGTTAAAGACAGGTCCATCTAAAAAAAAAGAATCATATGCAACCGTTTTCATTTGCCTTAGTGCTAGAAATCACCAGTGATTTAAAGTTTTTGTCCTCTGCAATCTGTTACACTGACCGTGTGTAACAGATGGGTAACCAGATGGTAAACCTCTAACTGAGGTAATTAATATCTCAACTTTGGTGTATCATTATTACTGCACGCTAACTACCCAGTAGTCTGTTCATGCTGATATACTGTAGCAGTAAAACAACAAATCACTTCAAATACTAATTGGTACTAATTGGTTTTCATTTCTGCTCCACGAACAGACAAGGTGCTCTTGAGAGATTAAAGATGTAACCGAGCAGGGGCAGATCTAGGAATGGGCATGGAGGGGGGCAATGCCCCCCTTAATGCCCAGGCTGCCCCACCAAACACGATGGCATGCAAAACAAGTTAAAGTGCTTATATTTAAAATGATTTGAAACACTCCTACTGCTACTAACTAACTACAGTTGTCACACCACTAAACCAACAGCATTTCATCATTGAAAACAGAAAACTCCCTGAGTCAGACCTTTAGCTTTATGCATGCTGCGTGTCTGTTGAAACTTCACCAACAACTGAAGTTATTTTTGATGCTTTACTTGCCTAATAAAAGTCCTAACTGAAAATGGTATGGGTGCGACTCCACAACACGTGCGATGAAACCGCCCCCCTACCATTTCCTCCTGCCCCCCCAATTGGGAAGTGTTATATCCGCCTCTGGATGTAACCATGGTTTTGAGCTGGATTTTGCTTTTTTTGGTTTGTCTACATGTTATAGCGTTGTGGCATGGAGATTCGCCAGAATCCAGGGCCTTCTCAGACGCCGTGTCTTCTCTGAAGCGACAAAAGGGTTGCTATCAACCAGGGGGTCTCCTTATGGGCAACGAGGTAGAGGTCAGTGTCACACAAGTGAAGCAAAGCTTTTAGCATGGTCGATATTTTCAAGAAAAAGACCAATGCACACCTCAAAGGTCTGTTGACCGGTGCGTAGGGCAGCAGAAGGCACAATGCAGACCTTGACAGACAATAGAAGAAGGTCTGTTCGACCAAAACATTGAGAATTAAAAGAGCAACATTTTGGCAAGTGCTTGATAGTGTGCGGAACCCTTTTATCTGTTTGCATTTGAGCAGGGTTTTTCAACAGGTGGTCCAGGGACCACCAGTGGACCCTTGCGGGTCCATTTGGTTTCATGTTTATGTAGCAGGTGGCTACAGCCTCTGTTGTGATGGCCTCCAAAGTCTAGTAAAAGTAAAAGAAATCTTTAGTTTTGTGGGTCTGTGGGGCTAAAATGTCATAAAACGGCCCTGTTATATAAAAAAAAAGGTTGAAAACCACTGGCATTAGGCATTGTCAATATTGCTACTGGTCGTATTTGTTGTTTTGTGAACTTTGCTATCAAAACAACAAAGCCTGGTGAGTGGTACAGACTGTATGAGAGGATTTGTCTCCGTCTCACTGACTGCGTTTTGCCTCCACTGTCCAGGTGTTGGTGTGCCTGGTGATGGAGGAAGTGATGTCTTACCTGAGGAAGCAGGTGTTTGGGAGGATGGTTGGGGTTCGCAGCAACCGCAGGAGGAGGCAGGCTTGGATCGGAGTGAGCACAACATAATGGAGATCATTCCAGGCCTTAGTTTTGCACAAAAAAAACACTTGTTGTGCTAAAATCGAAAAACTAATGATTGGAATGGATTCAGCATCATGAAAACCACCTAGTTAGACATATCACACGCCACATAAAGCATGATGACATTTCTCATGTTTTGCCTTCTGTAGGTTAGTGAATAGTACACCAATTTCGACCTGTTTTTTATAAGAATTTCAACCTGTTTTTCTAAGAATTAAGAGTTCATGTTATAGTTATAGACCTGCGCAGTGACGTCACCAGCCCTGTTCCACTAGTGGATTCCTCATTTTCCTCATAGACTTTTCGAAAATGGTTAATAAAAACACGATTGCACCACGGCCAAAGCCAACTCGGGTCGTGACAAATCATGACAACAAACACAATATCGTCATATAATATCTAATTAGGAAGAAGTAGAAAATGGCATGATACAAGACTTTTTGTCTCGTTTTTCATCTTAGAAATGAATTGATTGTCCCAAAAGTTTGTGTGTGTGATCATGATTCGTCACGACCCAAGTTGGCTTTGTCCGCAGCGTAATCGTCTTTACAGTATATAAATTATTTTTGAAAAGTCTATGAGAAAAATGAATGGGGAATCCACTTCTGGAACAGGGGCGGTGACGTCACTGCGCAGGTCTATAAGACACCATTGATTAGAAACACAGATTGCAACATTTTAGTACCAGTACTAGTAATTAGACCCCCAAAAATCCACTGGGTAGCACACACATCTCAAAAAATGATGACAGGTGCTGGACAATATATGTACATACTGAAAAGAGAGAAGATGTCCGCACATGTTCTTAAGCTCCAATAGCTTTATTCTGTTGTTCAACGTTTCGACCATTGATTAGAAACACAGACATTTCTTGGTAGTTCTCTGATTTTCAAACTTTCCCTAACTATTATTATCCAGGCCAAGTTAAAGCATACGCATGAATGCATGCACTCTCACATACACCAATAAACTCTAATTGATCTCTTAAACATGCACGTGTGTGTGTGCATGACATGTGTGTGCCTGTTGTGCATGCATGCTTGTCAGCTGCTGTTTGAAGTCTACAGGCTCGCAGGGTCTCAGATTCAGGCATCAATGACATCGCTGAAAGAGGAGCTGGCGGAGCGTTGCAGTGAACTGGAACAACGCACCACCGCAGGAGCATTACAACAGAAAGACCACGTCACTCACACTATGACGGGTGTGTCTGTGTGTGTGGTGAATGAATGCGTGTGTGTCTGTGTGTTAGGGTTGGAATGATTCACTTACCTCACGATACGATACAATATTAATAATTTGGGCCCTGAATCGATTTATATTGTGATTCTTAGTTATCCTGCGATTCGATATATTGATTTTTTTCCCCACAAATGACTGAGCTATTATTATGCTAGAACAAAGAGGATTCCCGCCATTTTCAAGATTTTTTTTTTCTGAGTGTACAAATGGAACCAAATGGACCCATCAGGGTCCATTTGGTTCCCCAGGCTCCCCAGGTTGGCAAAGGGTGTGTAGAGCCCAGGATCACATTCGGCATTGTCACTGCATGGGTGTTTAAAGAATAGGTAGATGATACTGATGTTAGTGCATGCCCAACAGTGACGGTGTGTCTGTGTTGCTGCCCCATAGAGAACATGTGTGCCCTGATGTTACAGTCCTTTCTTCGTGTCATCAGCCCAAGACTTGACCTAACTCTGCAGGAAGTGTCCGCACCAATCTGTGACGCCTTCGCCTCCATCCGGCAATACTTCCTGGATACCTGCGATGATGTTGTGGCTGAAGTATCCGAGGGAACATCAGTGAAGTTGGTGTGCCGCGCATTGATATCTTTGTTTTTTTGTTGTTGTTGTTGTTGTTAACTGTCTATAGCAGGGGTGCCCACCTTTTTTTTTTTTTACTTGAGAGCTACTTTCAAAATGACCGGCTCAACAAGATCTACACATCAAAAAATGTGATTGTTCCATTAGTGAAATCCATTTCAAGCCCCCCTAGAAAGTTTGACTTTGAAATAGTTGGTGATGGTGTTACTTACTGTTGTAGTGCTTAAGAATAATGTGCTTAAAATGAGAAATAGAGGGGGAAGAATTGGAAGGTTTTCTTGTACAGTATATGCTACTACTGACATTTGAAAACCGTATTTGAAGTTTGAGTTGACGGTTTGTGGTGTTAAGTTTCGTCTCTTGCAACTAAGAGACAAAGAACTTTCACGTTTTTGTCCACAATTGGGAAAGAGAGAAAATAACACATTTTCTCTGTTTTCTAATTGTGTGGAAATTACATAATGCAGATGTTCAAATATAACTTAACTCTTCAGAGGGTAAAATGAAACCAAATGGACCCGTAAGGGTCCATTTGGTTTCATTTTAACACTCTCAAGAGTTACAGATCTATAAGGGTCCAAGTGCTGGGGGCACACTCATGTGATCTCCCTGCACGGCCTGTGTGATCTACTGGTAGATCACCATCTACTTTTTGGGCACCCCTGGTCTATAGAATAATAGCCAAGTAGAAACCAAACTCTTGTAGATCCACTTTCAAGGATTTCACATTAAACCTTTAACCCAGGTATAAGAACATGTTGTAACTGTATAATAAATAGAGTTCTAAGTAAACCTGAAATAATCTGGACACTGAACAAGTAGTGAGCACCTTCAAAACAAGTGAATTTTATCTCAAATTAAATTTAGAGCTTTACAGTTGCAAAAAAGATAGAAAAGGGGTATTCCACAAGGTAATGGTCCTCGCAGAAATGAGCTGTGTTACATTAATTACAAGCTTTCTTTATACAAAGGTTCTAGATATCAGCCCATAGTTGTTGCATTCCCACAGGTTGGTTTGTCATAACACTGGGAAGTGCCATGATAGCGCCATTATTCGGTGACATTTGGTCTGAGGCCTGTGTTCCACATGAGACATGTGAAATCCTTGCAGTAGGCTTGTTATTTCAGACTTGTCTCCTTATCACTGTGGCCCCAAGGGTGATAGACATTGTTATTCTCATTTTTAAGGCCATTACACTGTCTGCATCTTGGTTTATTTCCTCTGTATCATAGGTTTTTCTCCTCAACAATTTCTCCTTAAAGAACGTTGTGTTCCAATGGTTCAGTTGTTATCTGTATGGGGCGACGACTGGTACTAGGATCCATACACAACCCATTCGGAACATTCCAGAACGACAGAAAATTGTGTGATAGGGCAGTAACACATGTACTTCACAAAAAGCAAGTATGATGGGGCAATCCCACACATACAGACATTTTTGACATTGTTATGTACATATATGTATTTTTTTTGGTGTGACTATCTCTTTACGTAAAATGAAAAAGAAATTAGTCCACCACTGGACAGAGCAACATTATTCACAGTTCAGCTGAGGCAACTGGGAATTCACAAAACTGACAACCCCATCGTTTTGAAATCATTAAATGGATTTTTAAGCGGTTATGTGGACATGGACGATTTCAGCATAAGCTAGAAAATAGCAGGCTCTCGGCCGTAAATTGCACCAGAAAACCACACAGCCTATTACACACAACTATTAAGGACGGGTTTCAACCAATTTTCTGGTGTTGTTGGCAATGCAACGTGTTCTCCAGCAAAATTTCTACTTTTTGCTGTAGGCTTCAGGGTGTAGGCGTGGATTGTTTACATATATTTTCTGTCCTCTAGATGCTGATGCCTCTGTGCCGACTTGGCCCAGGTGAAGCCAGGATGTGGCATTGCCTGTCCATGCTGGAAATGGGCTCAGAAGGACAGGTGTGGTTGAAAACTAAGCTATTTTATTTTGTTTAACCTTTGCTATAATTAACCCATTTCGACCTGACACTATAGATTCCACAAAACATTTGCTCTGAAAGAACGTGTTTTCACGATTTACCCCCAAAAACAGCAGATTACAGAGTGGCGCCCTATGAGGTTTGTACATCTGCTATTTTTCAATCAAATTTAAGACACCAAAAGGGGATGATAATGACTGTATAGTGCAGGAATGCCCACACTTTTTTGACTTGAGAGCTACTTTCAAAATGACCGGCTCACCAAGATCTACACATCAAAAATGTGATTGGTCCATTACTGAAAATCCATTTCAAGGCCCCCTAGAAAGTTTGAGCTTTGAAATAGTTGGTGATGGTGTTACTGTTATAGTGTTTAAGAATAATGCACTTATAATGAAAAATAGAGGGAGAGAATTGGAAGGTTTTCCTGTATATGCTATTAATGACGTTTGAAAACAGTATTTGAGGTTTGATTTGACGGTTTGTGAACTTACACGTTTTTGTCCACAATTGGGAAAAAGAACTGGTAAAACGTTGGTCAAAATAACAATTATTCTCCATTTTCTAATTGTGTGGACTCTTGAAAATCACGTAATTCAGATGTTTAAATATAATTTAACTCTTGAGAGTGTAAAATGAAACCAAATGGACCCGTAAGGGTCCATTTGGTTTCATTTTAACACTCTCAAGAGTTACACATCTATAAGCATCCGCCTGTGTACGGCCTGTGTGATCTACTGGTAGATCACAATCTACCTTTTGGGCACCCCTGGTACAGTATAGTGCATGTCACTGGTGATGTATGAATTTCAGCATGTTTCACTGCACTCCCCTTAGAGAAACCCATGACCTGCACTCACCACTGTTGTATTACCTTGTTATTTTTGATACAAATAGTCTGCCTTCATGATGATCACCCATGCACATTGCATGGCAACATTCTCTGTTGTGCGCATATTTCCGCACAGCTATTCCAACTATTCTTTGTCTTTTCTTCTATGACAAAAGGCATGGCTACAGGAGACATGGAGAGTCCCCAGTGGAACATGGAGGCCTCTTCTGCTCAAGGCTCAGAATTCTCTCTACAGGGTAATGCAATGGAATATCAACATATCATTGATCTGGGTCCCAAGCTATAGAAACTATACAGCCTCTCCCTTCCTATAGGAATGCTAAAACAGAATACACTGCTCTTGCAGTAGTGTAATAAAAAAAGATCATGAAGTGAGGGTCGCTCTTACCATCACATCCATCATAATACATCATCTCATCTGGTTTATTCAAATTTGGATCCTCACCTTCGTCTTCGAGGTTTATGTTTACGCCAGGGGCGGATCTAGGCATGGGGATGGTGGTGGGGGGGCAATGCCCCCCTAAATGCCCAGACTGCCCTACCAAACATGATTGCATGCAAAACAACCAAAGATATTTCAGTGCTTTTATTTAAAAGTATTTGAAACACTACTACTGCTACTAACTACAGTTGTCTCACCACTAAACAAACAGCATTTCATCATTGAAAACAGAAAACTCTGTAAGTCAGACCTTTAGCTTTATGCATGCTGTGTGTCTGTTGCAACTTCAACAACAACTGATGTTATTATTGATGCTTTACTTGACTAATAAAAGTCCTGTAACTGAAAATGGTATGGGTGCGGCTTCATCCCCCGTGGCACGAAGCGACACGGGCGATGAAGCTGCCCCCCCTACCATTTTCTGCTGCCCCCCCAATTGGGAAATGTTAGATCTGCCATGGTTTACGCAATGTTTGTGTAGTACTCAAAAGTACTCAGATAGAACCATAGAGTTATAAAATACAGAGACCACATCTGGAGGAAACAGTGAAGCAAAAAAGACATAGTGGCCAAAGTTGAGAATGCAGTTTAGAGCAAACTATGGGCCGCGAGAACGCGCATTAGGCTCCGCCCCCTCCAGGAAGCTTTCCCATAACTCAATGGCCCACACGCACGGTCGCGTTCATGTGCTGCGCGTTCTAGCGGCCCACCGCAATGCATCAACGCTGCTGCTCCAACCCGGAAGTTTGCTTCATGCGCTAGGTGAGCAAGTTAATGCAAGTTGGTGGAAGGGAAAATCAGAATACGTCTCTATCCAACTCTATGGATAGAACAGATACTGTATTAAGTAGCAGTCATATTAGTCGGCTACTGTGTTAAGCTGTTCAATGGTTTTCTGTCATGGCTTTCATATATCCTCTCTCTCTCTCTCTCTCTCTCTCTCTCTCTCTCTCTTCTCTCTCTCTCTCTCTCTCTCTCTCTCTCTCTCTCTCTCTCTCCCTCTGTCATGCTCTTATAGGTGGTGGATAAGTATGTTGTGACATTCCGGAGGTTGGTTTCCAGATATCCCTGTTGCTGCCTGGACCATTCACTTCTAACTGCTGTGTTTTGTAAGATCAGAGACCAAGTGATAAAGGTCTGTCACTGAGAGAAATAATGAAAATACGGTACTACTCTGATCCATGGCATCTAACAAAGGAAATGTTATTCACAGAAATTCTAATCAAGTCATATGTGTTTGTCTAATGTCTAATGCGTCTCTTTCTCAATAAATACGCTCATGCACGGATGCCTTCAGCAACTGGATGTGGAGCTGTTGGCTGTACGGTCCCAGTTAATTTTGGAGTCTATTCTGCAGCTAACGTTGCCAACATTTACACAAGCCATGGGTACACAGGTATGCTCTGTGTGTGTGTGTGTGTGTGTGTGTGTGTGTGTGTGTGTGTGTGTGTGTGTGTGTGTGTGTGTGTGTGTGTGTGTGTGCGCGTGCGTGCGTGCGTGTGTGTGTGTCAGGGGCGGATGTAACATGTCCCATTTGGGGGGGGGGCAAGAGAACATGTTGGAGGGGCAAGAGAAAATGGTATGGGTGCGGCTTCCATTACAGAACTTTTATTAGTCAAGTAAAGCATCAATAATAACATTCGTTGTTGAAGTTGCAACAGACACGCAGCATGCATAAAGCTAAAGGTCTGACTCAGAGAGTTTTTGGTTTTCAATGATGGAATGCTGTTGGTTTAGTGGTGCCAAAAATGTAGTTAGTAGCACTGCAGTAGCAGTTTCAAATCATTTTAAATATAAGCACTTTAATTTGAAATACATTTGAAATTTGGCTCGTTTGCATGCCATCATGTTTGGTGGGGCAGTCAGGGCATTTAGGGGGGCATTGCCCCCCCCATGCCCATGCCTAGATCTGCCCCTGGTGTGTGTGTGTGTGTGTGTGTGTGTGTGTGCGTGCGTGTGCGTGCGCGTGCGCGTGTGTGTGTGTGTGTGTGTTCGTGGTTTTACGTCTATGGCAAAACTTCCTGTGTGCAGGATCTGTCCGGTTATGCTGCCACGTTGAACTCAGACCAAGCCCTCTTTATTCACCCCGACATCCTTTATCACTGCATTCTGAGAGACAATGTGACCCGTCACATCCAATCAGGTACAGCTAACTAAGTAGCATATCCCAATGTTGGCTGCAGGGCCAAAATGTGCAGATGGACTTCAATAACTGCAATAATTTGTGTGTCTCTGTGCGCATGCTTATAGCACAGGGGTGTAAAACTCAGATACAGAGTGGGCCAAAATGTAAAACTGAACAAAGCCGCGGGGCAAGTTTGAACGAACTAACCTTTTAAAGGGGAATTCCACCCATTTTTAAAATTTTCCTGGGTCTGAAATGGGTCTGAAAGAAAGATCATTAACATGGTGAAATACATCTTGGTGATGTCATCAGATGTATTTCACCATGTTAATGATTTTTTCAGACCTCCATTTTTAGGTAATACAGAATTGGGGGAACTTTTTTTTTATCATGTCCACACAACATCTCTAAGGTATATTAATGACATATTAAAATGTTGAAAATGGGTGATCTTTAATTTGATAATGTCTCAAGGGCCAAATGAAATTACATGCCCATGTTATAGCAGGACTAAGCATTTTATCTGTGTGTGGGTGCGTGCGTGCGTGCGTGTGTGTGTGTGTGCCCTGCAGTGATGAAGCAGACTCTGCCCCAGCAGTGTGTGCCCCTGCCTGTCGCCCCTGCCAGTCGTTCGCCTGGCTCCAGCTCTAGTCTCACTGCTGAGCGTGTTTACCAAGAACTGCTGCCTTCTGGCGCCGGCTGCCAGCAGAGCCGCTGCCAAGCCTGCCAGGGCTGCTCTGCCTCGGGGTCCCACCGTGGATCCACTGAGAACACTAGTAGTGTGCAGCATGACCAGGATGTCTCTGACAACCAGCAGCGACCAGAAAGCCCCAGTGATGAATAGACCTACGGCAGGGGTGCCCAAAAGGTAGATTGTGATCTACCAGTAGTAACATCTGAATTACGTAATTCTCAAGAGTCCACACAATTAGAAAATGGAGAATAATTGTTATTTTGACCAACGTTTTGCCTCTTCTCTTTCCCAATTGTTCTTAGTTTTGGGTGCATCTGCATGAAAGCTAACCTGAAGCTAATCCTAACAATTCGCTAAAAATGAGTAAAGAAATGGAAAACGAAAAATAAAAACTATATTTTTCTCTATTGTGACTTTTTTCAAAAATGTCAACAAATATGCTAAAATAATATTTGAAATATTATTTCGACCATGTGACGGACCGTCACTGTTTACCTTTTTTAATATGGGTTTCTATGGCTCCATTATATGAATGGAGTCGCATCATCCAATGACACTAGGTGTCGCCCTTGTTCATTTATACAAAATGTAAACATCAGTGAAATCCTGCCTATTGCACCTTTAACGGCGTACTTCACCCAAAAAAAAACTTTTGGTCATTTTATGGTCTACTCAGCCTCATGTGAACACACCAGACAGTTTATAAGTTACTCCTTTCAGTATTTAGATATTTGATGTTCATTAGTCTGCCATTAGTCTGCCAGACCCAAACCCATTATAACTTAAAACTCCATTTTAACCATGACAGATTATTCGAAAACAACCCATCTTTTTTCTGGTGACTGATATTGTCCTCCTAATACATGAGAGGGCTGTGGAATTTCATTTACAGTTTTTATTTATTTTTAAAATATTGTTTTATTCATTTGTGTGGGCATTCCCAAATATGGAGGGGGCTACATTTTACAAAACAATATTTTAAAAATAAATGAAAACTGTAGATGCAATTCCACTGCCCTCTCACGTATTAGGAGGACAATATAAGTCACCAGAAAAAAGATGGGTTGTTTTCGAATAATCTGTCATGGTTAAAATGGAGTTTTAAGTTATAATGGGTTTGGGTCTGGCAGACTAATGGCAGACTAATGAACATCAAATATCTAAATACTGAAAGGAGTAACTTATAAACTGTCTGGTGTGTTCACATGAGGCTGAGTAGACCATAAAATGACCAAAAGTTTTTTTTGGGGTGAAGTACCCCTTTAACGCCACGAACTGTCAACTCAAACCCCAAATACTGTTTTCAAATGTCAGTAGTAGCATATAGAAGAAAACCTTCCAATTCTTCCCCTCTATTTTTCATCTTAAATGCATTATTCTTAAGCACTATAACAGTAAGTAAACACCAACACTACTATTTCAAAGCTCAAACTTTCTAGTGATGGAACAATAGTAATGGAGCCGCTCATTTTGAAAGTAGCTCTCAAGTCGAAAAGGGTTGGGCACCCCTGACCTACGGTATAGGCCACTGGTTCCCAAACAATGGGTGGAGAGACTCCATCTGTGGGTCGAGGACACATTTGCATGGGTCCCTTTTGTTTCTGGCCTGTACTGTATTATTTAAACAATAAACAAATATTCCCCACCCAAAACAAAAAAAAATGACTGACTGAGCTTAGATCTGTGGAAAGAAAATATATGTACATATATGAAATTCCCTCCTGTATATAGCATACTGTACTGTGACATATTACGTGGTTATAGATACTGTATATGACTTATATATAAATGTGCAGATATGTACCTGATTATTGCAACATAAATGATGCATACATTGGCAAATATGTACATATATTTTCTTTTTCCATGTGGGTTATTTTCACCACTTTGGGTCGTGGACTCCTAGATTGTCTGTGCATGTTTTATTTATTATTATTTTTAAGTAAGTCTGCTGCTTGATGCTGTTGCACATCTATTTTGATCAACTGCGACTGAGATGTTTAAACAGCTTATTTTCTGTCAACACAAGATAACAGTGGGTAATTCAAGTCCTAATCTGAAATCCATGGGCTCATGAAAGAGTACTGAGATGGTGCTGCCAAAAAACGATGGCCAAAAACAAGCATTACACGCATCTTGGATGCCAACTTGGTTTAACTGATGATTTAAAATTGCTGTGTGGTGCAGTTACTGTTTGTTTTTCCCCTCTTTCCATGTCTCTCCCCTTCAGACCTTTATGTTTCTGTTGTTTCAACTGAAATCAATTGCCAAAAATGTAAAGAAACTTTTGAAAAGTTTGATTCCAAGGAAGGTCTTCTTTCTTTCTTTCTTTGTTAGTTACCCACTGAGCACAATATCTAAAAATGTCTAAAGATTAGTCTTAGATTAGTCGCTGATCTAATCAACGTCTAATCTAAGATTAGACATTGATTAGGTAGGTTCAGTTCATCAACATTGTGACAGGTAATCAGGTAGACGTGTTGGGGGGTCTATTTTCTGGAAGATTCCAATAGACAGTTGTGCTATTATTAAAGGGAAGGAATTGACGCCATTTACAGTGAATACGTGGACTATGTGGAAAGGCGCGGTCCCTTTAAACAACCCTGGCCCTGCCCTTTAACTTAGTCGACTCCCCCTTCGCGTAGTTTTTGACCCAGACGTCTTTTAGAATCGGCATAACAAAAAAATCACAGTCCCCGGCCGGCGGTGTAACATCTTTTACGCCTCTCTCTCGCCGTACTGTACGTGCTGCCTGGAGAAACACCGATCCTTCTGATCAGTCCGTGCCGGTCCGGAGCGGGGCGGTGAGTGTCTCTCCCCCGGCCAGGCCATGCACCACCACCACCGGCGGCGGCGGGTCGGCAGCTCGCCGCTGCTGCTGCCTGTCCTCCTCCTACTGTCGCTCCTGTCGCCGCGGTGGTGGGTCCGCGGTTACTTCACCGAGGAGCGCTGGAGCCCGGAGTCTCCGCTCCTCGCTCCCCGGGTGCTCATCGCCATGGTGTGCCGCAACTCGGAGCACTCCCTGCCGCTGTTCCTCGGCGCCATAGAGCGCCTCAACTACCCGAAAGACCGCATCGCTCTGTGGTGAGTCTGTCTAGCCCTCATCGCAACAACACACAGACATGTTGTTTGAATAATATAGTTGTATAGCTCAGCAATACAACAAATTGTCCTCTCATCTTCGCTGGCTGTTGCTCCGAGGAGAGGTTCCGTGTTGCTGCAGTCCAGCGCTGGTTGAAAAGGGGGTACACTCGTAGAAGAGCAGTGGTTAAAAGCCCTTTAGCAGTATTCATTTCAATCGGGAAAGGTGTCGATCGAAACATAAGGAAACCATACTCAACTCCGGACCGTAACATTTTAACTAAAACATCAAACTACCGCGTATAAAGCGGTTCTTTTTTTATCAAGAAGTACGATTTGTTCCCTCGGCTTTCCCAATGCATTCTTGCAGAAGTAGAATTTCGCCATTTTCGCTACTTTCAAGCCTGATTTTAAGCGTTTTTGTGATGCCCCATTTAAAATGTTATGGTCCGCGATTCAGTATTTTTTCCTTATCTTTCGATTGATACCTTTCTCGTTTGAAAGCATTACTGTTAAAGGGGTTTAATCTAAGCCGTGTTGACGGTAGCTACTCAGACAATGTCCCCTTCAACCAGCGCTGGACTGCACAAACACGGGACTTCTCCTCGGGAGCTGTAACGGTGCTATACAAGAGATAGAGGCATAGAGTAAAGACAGAGTTACGAAAACTCCGTTCACTTCATGGGGCCAGTCCAATGTCTCCTCATTTACATAGACCTCAATGGAGGATGGAGGCAACAAATAGGGACAAGTCCCGGAGGGGAAGTAGACATGCATTGGACTCAGGCTGCAGCCCATCTCTAATGATCCCTTTATTTTAGTTTAGAACGTGTTTGTAGTAATAGTACACCATAAACTTTACAGAGACCGCGCTTTACATGTTACTTATTAAACAGCCATGTTGCTCGCGTCTTGCCTAAAATAGCTCTTATTTATTTTATTTTCTCATTCAAAATAATTGTGTTTCAAAGTCCAGCTTGTCCCCCTTTCAGGCTACATGAATGGAACAGCCCCCGAGAGCTCGGTTTCCGACCTCTCCAATGTCGCAACTCTTCTACCAGATGGCTCTGTGTGTGTCTGGAGGAGAGGATAGCGGTGGTTGTGTCCGTGCGTACGTACGCGAAGCACGGGTCGTGCCCGGTGCCTCGTGCACGCGCCGCGCATCAGTTATCGGTATCACCGCGCGAGCCATGTATTAGTAGATAGTAGATACTAAGATATGTCGGTCCAATGCGTGATGATACATTGGGGTATATGGCGGGGCATGGAGGTGGTGGTGGTATTTCATCATCCTTCCCTTTAGAGTGAGGCCTGCTGCTGGCATGCGAGCAGAGACGTGTCCAAAAAGTTCCATTCAGTCACAGAGCCTTCTCTTTCTCTCTCTCTCTCATCGCCCCTTCTTTTCCCTCATCCCCATTCCCCACCCCTTCTCTTCACTCCCCTCCCTCTCTTCCCCTTGCTTGCTTCCTTCCTCCCCAGATCCCCTTCTTCTTCTCCCCCTACCAAACATATACGCATGCAGTGTTGTTTGACAGGAAGGTTCGAGAAAGTGAAGTGGATTCTTGAGAGTTGTAACCCTGTAGTCAGTGTAATGGTATTTCACCTGGCTATATAAACAAGTCACAAGTTGATAATCAAGCCTATGTGACTGAGTAACTAACAGTCAGTTACACAGTCGCATACCACTCCTCAGGCTCTCTTGATGTTATGGAATTCCAGCCCATAGCTTTCTATGATATGCGTTTCTGATGTAACTCAGTGACAGTTGTGTATGTAAACAGTATATGGAGGAGTCTTGTTTTTGAGGGGGTCTTATGTCCAGCTTTGAGAGTTTGTGTAAACACAAACATTGTTTATGAGTACCTATGACTAGTTTTGAGTGTTTGTGTAATGTGTAGTAAACACTAGATAGTAAACACTATGGAAGGCACTGTCCCGACTCCCTAGCGAAAGGGAAATTCTTGGCCAAATACTGAATATAGAAAACAGTTAGCTGAAAAACGAATGCCAAATAGCATGGACATGTAATATTATACTGTACATCTTTTTTTTCCTATCATTGCTGTGTTTCTCTTTCTGCACATGTACTGACATTGAAGAGAGTCTAACTAAGGTCGCTCTCTCGCATAATATTTCGGCAGACTCGATGCGAATGGGTGGAGAAGTTATGATTCTTGCATATTTCATTTGCTGCGGTTTCATCATCCACAGCAATTGGAAACCCAGCATGGACCTTTCTCAATGTGTTTGTTCAATTCATAAACTACGCAGTGAAATATAATAGGCCCACTAATAGTTAACGTTATAGGACTTTAGGAATAGTGTGTACCTCCATTCTCTTGCAATACTGTATATCCTGTACACAGCATTGTTTTTATAATCTATGATGACCTGAGCATATTGCAATAAGGACCTCTTACTCATCCCACAATGGTATATTCACTCCATATATGTTTAATGTGTTTGCTTTCTGCTGCATTTTAAGGCGAAGCAAAACACCGTTTTTGGGAGTATTCGAATTTTAATTTGTGAGGTGTAGGTTCATGAGGATTCAAATCTGCCAAACGAAGCACACTTTCCGACAATACGCAGTAGGATTCGTTTTAATCACAGTCAATCATTCTGGTGTAAAGGCAAGCTAAGTGACATTTCTTTGTTTTTATATTTACAGTACATGTTCATGCCAGGATACAGTTTTTTTTTTATCCAATTAGGAGAGAGAACCCTACAGAGGTGCAACTTTAAACACCAGACATTTTTTCTATGTATTGAGGGGAAAAAAAACACACAAACATATGGAAATGATTACTGAATCACAAGTGAGTTTCTCACACCATCTGTTGATGCCTGTAGCTTTAAGTGTGATGGATACAAGATGGATCTTGCTGCACACACACACACACACACATGTGTACATTAACACAAAGCGTGCTGCATGATAAGATGCTGCAGGGGCTTGTATGTAGACGCTCAGCTTCCCGTCTGAAGATATTTTATCATATCTTATCATACTCTTTCATCTCTCTCTCTCTCTCTGTCTTGTCTTCCCCCAGCTATTATTTTTACCATCAAGGCGTGGTGCCATCATTGGCCCTCCAGCACCGGCTAATATTTCATGCTATAAACCCTTTAAACTCACTACGACTGAGAGGGAGGGAGGGAAAGAGAGAGAAATACGGGTCTTCTCGCACGTAGGTGACGGTCCAGTATTTCCATGTTAGAGCTGCACCACAGCCAGATGCTAAACCAATACCTGCAGCGCGCTGCCTGCCAGACATTCAGTATATATTTCAGGGCTGGAGCAATTTCTGGAGTGATTCATACCTTGTCGTAAGATTGGGGCAAATAACTTGACGTGTGGTGTGTGTAGAATAGCGGTTTAGTTGCAGTGAGCTATACACATGCAGGTACTGTATATAGCAGGGGTGCCCAAAAGGTAGATGGTGATCACACAGGCCGTGCAGGTAGATCACATGACAGTCCCCCCAGCACTTGGACCCTTATAGAGCTGTAACTCTTGAGAGTGTTAAAATGAAACCAAATGGACCCTTATGGTTTCATTTTACGCTCTCAAGAGTTAAATTATATTTGAGCATCTGAGTTACGTAATTTTTAAGAGTCCACACAATTAGAAAATGTAGAATAATTGTTATTTTCCCAATTGTGGACAAAAATGTGAAAGTTACTTAGTTTTGCGTGCAAGAAACTAAACTCAAAATCACAAACTGTCAACTCAAACCTCAAATACTGTTTTCAAACGTCAGTAATAGCATATACAAGAAGACCTTCCAATTCTCCCCCTCTTATGTTTCATTATAAGTGGCATTATTCTAGAACACTATAACAGTAAGTAACACCATCACCACTATTTCAAAGCTCAAACCTTCTAGGGGGCCTTGAAATGGATTTTCAGTAGTGGAACAATCATCATCATAACCTTTATTTCAATGTAGCCGAATGTACATAAAACAAAAACACAACATCGACAACAACATAACAGAATAAAGCAAAAGCAGAAACCAAGACAGAGGTAGACAGTAATTACTTAATACAATTACAAGCGCAAGTAAGGGTCCTGGAAATTATTTCCCTAAATTGACCCAGAGACTGCAGAGAGGAAAACTTTGTCGTCTTTTGTAGCTCATTCCAGTCAGAGAGAGCACTGATGGAAAAAGCTGTTCTATCCAGGTTTAAGTGAGCAAACGGAACCTTAAGGGTCAAAAAATTGCTTGAGCAGGTCGAATATGTAATAGGGTTTTGCTCTAACATAGAGCATATATATGGGGGAGCTTTTCCAGAAATGGCTTTAAAAATAAATAATCACATTTTTGATGTGTAGATCTTTTTTTGATGTGTAGATCTTGTTGAGCCGCTCATTTTGAAAGTAGCTCTCAAGGCAAAAAAGTGTGGGCACCCCTGGTGTATAGGGAAATATGAAGCGGGCTTTACTTGTTCTCTTTCTCGCTCTCTCTCTCTCTTCGCCCCTATGCTCTCTGTCACTCTTCCACACATATCTAGCAGTACCGAGAGAGCTCTTATGATAACACAGACAGCAAAGAACAGAACTGCCCCTCCCACACACACACACACACCGCTTTGTCCTTTGTTCATCCCTGTTCACACTTAATATGCAATGATGACAGCACCACAAAAGCACTGAAAGGCCCCTGAATATCATCCTGTTATTCTGTACAAGTTTCTCCCATTGTTTGTGTGATTTATACTTATATTTATAATCCACTCTGTCTGTTGTCATAGTGATTATTGTGGATGTGAACTGACAATGGTAATTATAGTTAATAACAGTGTTTATAGTTCTCTAACTATGTTTGCAAGATTTGCATCTCGGCTCGAAAGCATTATTCTTACTACAGGTTCTGTTTACTCAGTTGTCTCTAGCCCTGTTCTAGGATTATAGCCGCTATTAGACTAATCAATCAACATGTTTTTGTGACAAGACAAGGCTATAGTTTTGGAAGGTACTGTATACAGTATAATGGGGTGCCTAGAAGCAGGGGTTGACACTAAGGTCTCCGAGGCACTTGCCCGTCGGGCAAGTGCAAGTCAGGTTCTACTTGCCCTCAGGTCATGGTCATTTGCCCCCCAAAATATATTGTAAATTTTGCATTTAAGTTTACTTTCTACTTGGGTGCTTTAAACATTTCCTTTAGCAATCGAAGACTGTTTTGTTTAAGTCACAATCAGCTACAGTAAATCAGTGGTTCCCACAGTGGTTCCCATAGTGGTCACGGACTCAGGGGTCCGTGACGCCAGCAAAATGATAGTTTGGAACCAAATGGACCTGGGCGAGAGATGGGAGAGATTGCTATAAAGCAGGGAAAGACGTAGAGGCAGGGCGCAATGACCACCTTCAAGACAAATATATCTTGTGTTGTGTTAGTGCGCACTAAGTCGCACACTTGCCCGATCGGCCAACCAGGTAGCAGTCTTCTTGCCCGACCATTTTTTCTACTTACCCCGGGCAAGCGGGCAAGTATTAGTGTCAAGCCCCGAGTGTAGTACTGGTAGATCACAAAGCCTGTGCAAGTAGAAAACAATCGTCACATTACATGCCTCTAAAATATAAATATGTAAAAATAATCTATGATAAATCTACGCTCTTCCTTTTTTGGTATCTGCATTGAATTAAGCTGGCATGATTGACGCGAAAAGCTCCTCAAACGTCTTCTATAGGTAAACCCCCAAACTACTTCCATTCCAGGGATATATCTTGATGAGCTGGTCATTTTCGTTTAAAAGTACCATTCTTAGTGCATCACTGATATACAAAGCTCTAAGTCCCTGTTGTTCTATGAGCCAGAGTAGATTTTTCTGAGGCATCTCTCATACTGAATTATTGTCTTTCCTCGTTGTGTACCCATGTTTGACTCTGTCTCTCTGTCTGTCTGTTATCCCTTTCCGTTTGTTGTGTCTGCCTCCCTCTCTCTGCTTCCCTTCTTTTTGCCCACAGGGTGGCAACAGACCACAACGTAGATAACACCACAGCTATCCTGAGAGACTGGCTCATTCAGGTGCAGAACTACTACCACTATGTGGAATGGAGACCGCTAGAAGAACCCAGGTAAAGTAGGAAATTCAAACAAGATGCATAAGCATCATACATACATACATGCATTAACTGAATATTTGATTATTAGACTAGCAAAACACTAATAAATCCTACTACCATATTTTCCGGACTATAAGTCGCACTTAAAAGCCTCTATTTTTCTTTAAAAAAAAACAACAACAACAACAACAACAGTGTGCCTTATATATGGATCGTCTGACTGATTCAACTTCTATCCTATGTTAACTGCAGTGGCTTCTATATACAGTATGTGCCTTATAATCCGGTGCGCCTTATATATAAAAACAGTTCTAAAATTGGCCGTTCATTTTAGAAGGTGCGCCTTGTACACATACACTACAGCAGACATAATGGATGTATGCCGTGGTGTGATTGTTGGTTGATTGCTTATTTTTTCATATCATACTGTAGCCGAGTTACAGTAGTGTGTACACTGTTTCGACCAGAATCTCACGTTTATAAAGACTACGAATGTATTCATTTCGACTACCAAAAAGACACGTTTGGTTAATGCCCTAATGGATTTTCCTCCCCTTTCTAAATGACTATAATTTGTTGATGCCTACATACAGTATAATACATATAATCTATCTATACGATGTCTATAGTATTATGAGCAACCCCACCAGTTCATTCCATATCTGCAAATAAATCTGATGTCTAATGTTGTGTTTGTGCATTATTCCTCAGCGGATATGAAGATGAGGCCGGGCCAAAGCAATGGACTAATCTTCGCTATGAACAGGTTATGAAGCTTCGCCAGGCAGCACTGGACACTGCCCGCGAGATCTGGGCCGACTACTTCCTGGTGCGTTTAAAAACTAATGGCATTATCAAATAAAATGTCTTCTACAGGGGTGGATATAACATGTCCTATTTGGGAGGGGGGGCAAGAGAACATGTTGGAGGGGCAAGAGAAAATGGTATTGTGCGAAGAAGTCGCACCCATACCATTTTCTGTTACAGGACTTTTATTACGCAATTAAGCATCAATAATAATATCAGTTGTTGTTGAAGTTGCAACAGACACGCAGCATGCATAAAGCTAAAGGTCTGACTCAGAGAGTTTTCTGTTTTCAATGATGAAATGCTGTTGGTTTAGTGGTGACACAGCTGTAGTTACTTAGTAGCAGTAGTAGTGTTTCAAATCATTTTAAATATAAGCACTTTATTTTGAAATATCTTAGGTTGTTTTACATGCCATCATGTTTGGCCATTTAGAGCCATGCTAGAACCATGTCCAGGGGGTGTACTTGTACATCAAGCTGCCTCACGCTACAGAAACAGGAGATGGGCTCCTGACCTATATTATGGGCCTCAATGGCTCAGCTGGGCCTCCTGACATCATGGCCTGGCAAGGCTTACTTACTTTACTCATTTCTGTCAGTCGCTCTCTAACATTTTCATGTCAAGGACCCACAGAAATATATTCAATTGACCGCTGACCCCATCTGAAAATATGTTGCTCCAGGATCCCCCAGAAGCAATGATTTGAATCCAAAATGTTTTGCCTTGAAATTATATACAGTATTAAAAGATTTGTACCACATTTTCATGAAAAGTAGCCGCTCTACATGAAGTTATGAGTTATCCTATTTGTGGCATTATATTACTTGGTGGTCATACATAATGAAAATAATAACTGAACACATCCTTCCTTCCAGGAGACCGAAACAAACACAGAACAAGAATTTACTGTATGACTCAGCAATGTGCCAGATTTAGAACATGATTTTATTGTTATGCACTTACAGTACCATACAGCAGTGGCAACAGTCCAAACAGTTAAATTCTTGTTACCTAGAGCCTCCTCCACACAGTGTAGACACAATAACTAGAAACGTACACTCCTTGGCAGGGCTTGACACTAACACATGCCCGCTTGCCCGGGGCAAGTGTTGGTCAATATTACTTAGGAAAGTAACTTCTTTACTTTACTCGTTACCCCTTTGACAAAGTAATATCATTACTTTACTTATTACTGGAATCGAAGAGTAATATATTACATATTACGTTATTACTTTCCCAAGTTCTCAACTCCTACCTTTGAAAAAATAGAGATGTACAACATAATCTGTTTAGCGAGCTCTTTTTAGAACTGAATCCAATTTATTGGAATAATAATAGTCTCCAATACCACAACTGCACCTGAAAACAAAGCCAACAAAATCTGTCTCTTTGACTTTTTAAACTTTTTTACAATTGTTTTCAAAGACAATTGAGGTCTTGTATTTAAAAATAAAATACAAAATAAAGCAGCAAGCGATTTGTAGTGTACATAACTGTGCGCAGGATGCAGCGTGTGGACTGGATCTACAATCTAGTGCACATCTCTGTTGTTACAGTACCTGTCGATAGCTTGTAAGTCTGTTCTATTCTTGCATGCAACAACAAGCTCATTTTAAAAAAGTAACTTGGCGTTACTTGCAAAGTAATGCGTTACTTATTACCCATTTTTGCAGAGTAATCTCGTTACTTTACTTTTTGGAGCAAAAGTAATAATATTACAGTAATATGTAATCTAAAATTAGTTACTGCCCAACACTGCCCGGGGCAAGTAAAAAAAAAATGGTGGGGCAAGTGAAGACTGCTACCTGGTTGCCCGATCGGGCAAGTGTGCAACTTAGTGCACTATAACACAACACAAGATAAATTTGTCTTGAAGGCAGACATTGCACTCTGCCTCTGTGTCTTTCCCTGCTTTCTAGCTATCCACAATTCCAGGCTGGATTTGGGAAACAAAACAGGCAAATTAACATACACATCAAAATGACCATTAATCTTCTACAGTGTAGACATGGGCTAATTAAGATGATGAATTTTAACTCTTGAGAGTGTAAAAATGAAACCAAATGGACCCGCAAGGGTCCATTTGGTTTCATTTTTACGTTCTCAAGAGTTACATCTGGTTAACCAACTTAACTGGGGACCACCTGGAACCTGGGGGGCAAGTGACCATGACCCGAGGGCAAGTAGAACCTGACTTGCACTTGCCCGATGGGCAAGTGCCTCGGAGACCTTAGTGTCAACCACTCCTTGGTGTAGCGGTGTGAACTTGTCCACCTGCATCGCGTTGATAGTAGGAACTTCAGTCTTCAAACACTCATCGGCAGCAGCCGTTTATTCACTGGCGACAAACGGAGACAGACGCTGTCATAAGCAGCACAGCTTCGAGTTTACAGTGACACAACAATTGTTTTGTCACATGTAGGATGGTTAAAGGGGAATTCCACCCATTTTCAATATATTATATATATATTTTTGAGAGCGTACAAATGTGAACCAAATGAACGGGTTCATTTGGTTCCATTTGTTATAAGCTTATTTTGGGATAGGGAACAGAGCCATTAAGTTTTCACAAAATAACACCTGGACCACTTTTTTAACATTTTTTTAAACAAATTAAGTGCAAATAAACAACATTTGGTGTGGAATACTCCTTTAACTAAACTAAAATGAATTGAAGCGAGTCTCAGCTGAAGGAAAAAAAAAGAAGTCAGTCGACCATAAACATAATGACTAAGCCGCCGAACTTCATTCAAACAGTGCTTGGGTTTTGGCGGTGAAACACAGGCAGACAAACAAACATGTGGGGTGAAATGTTGGGTTGAACCACTGGAAAAGCACAGAATCTCTGGACAGCCAGCAGTCGTGTTCCTAAATACATAGATGTCAGTGTGTGGAGAAAACAGGGGCGGATTTAGGCATGGGCATGGGGGGCAATGCCCCCCTAAATACCCAGCCCCCCCCCCCCCCCCCCCCCCCCCCAAACGAGATGCCATGCAAAACAACCCAAGATATTTCAAATTAAAGTGCTTATATTTAAAATGATTTGAAACACTGCTACTGACTAACTACAGCTGTGTCACCACTAAACCAACAGCATTTCATCATTGAAAACAGAAAACTCTCTGAGTCAGACCTTTAGCTTTATGCATGCTGCGTGTCTGTTGCAACTTCAACAACAACTGATGTTATTATCTATGCTTTACTTCAGGGGTTTTCAACAGGTGGTCCGAGTCCCACCAGTGGTCCCTGAGAGGGTTCCAGGTTGTCCCCAGCTAAGTTGGTTAACCAGATGTAACTCTTGAGAGCGTAAAAATGAAACCAAATGGACCCTTGCAGGTCCATTTGGTTTCATATTAAAATATTCATCTTAATTAGCCCAAGTCTACACAACTAGAAGATGGACAAAAGCAAAAGAAATCTTTAGTTTTGGGGTCTGTGGGAAAAATGTCCTCAAATGGTGGTCCGTGGCTCAAATGGCGAATAAATGGTGGGCCCTGGGATGAAAAAGGTTGAAAACCCCTGCTTTACTTGACTAATAAAAGTCCTGTGACCTAAAATGGTACCATTTTCTCTTGCTCCTCCAACATGTTCCCTTGCCCCACCCCAAATGGGACATGTTACATCCGCCCCTGGGAGAAAAGCTCACTGCACATGTAAATACAGCCTGGGTCAACTGGGTCATGTCAAATAATAGCTTGTGTAATTAGAAGGAATAGTTTGAGTTTCACCCAGCACTGTGCTCTGTGATCATCAAGCTATATGTTATGTCATTTCTCTCAGTGGTTGGCCGTGGTATACACCAGGGGGTTTTCAACCGGTGGTCCAGGGACCACCAGTGGTCCTTGAGAGGCTTCCAGGTGGTCCTCCGGTTAAATGATGGAAAGTTGGTTAACCAGATGTAACTCTTTGAGAGTGTAAACATGTTTATGCTCTCAAGAGTCAAAATATACACCATCTGAATTGGCCCAAGTCTACAACTAGAGAATGTGGGAGAGTAATGGTAGAGACTAGTAATGGTTATTTTGATCTGAATGAATGAATGAATCTTTATTTTCGTGTCTTGTCTGAGACCAATCCCTTACGGGATTATAAGACACCAAAAACATAAACAAACAGTAGCACTTCCACACATAACCTACATGAAGCATTAATTTGCTGAGACAAACCAAAAGTAAACAGAACAGAAATAAATAAAATAAAACATACATCAGGTATAGGTTTTCTTTGAGCGTAAATCCCAGGCTTTCTCTATAAATTCTGCTAATGCAAATATCTTATGTTCAAAAAGCCATCGAAGGTGTTCTGCATCACTTAAAGGTAGGGTAAGTGATTTGAAATTCATGGTGTAGTACCAGCCTGGTGCACTAGGGGCGCCCAAGAGTAGCTACACTATGTTAACCTGCTGCTCGATCCTGATTGGAGGAGAATTCACCCTCCACCTGGGAAACTTTTATTATCTCCTCTGCTAACGTGGGGGAGGGGGAAACTCTATATATAGTCTGCACACCTTTATCATAGAGCATTTTAACAGATTTTTTTTTTGGGGGGGGGTGATATCTGACAAAAGTGAAATCACTTCCCCTATCTTTAACCACATTAGTTCAATATTTTTACATCCATTGAATAAATTCTGACGAAAAACATGGTACAGTGGGCAGTAGAAAACAAAATGGAACTCGACATCGTTTAAATCACAGTATATACAAGTACGTTCTTCCTCTATAGTACCTCTATAGTACCTCTATATCTACCAGTCTCTAGGTGCAGGGGCAAGATCCCGCATCGAAGTTGGGCACAAAGTGATCTTTGTCTTTTAGATATTGTGACGCAAACATACTTTTCACTTGTGTAACAGCTTTTTATTGTTACAAATGGTCTCAGCTTTGGTTTATATAGTATGTCCTGTGACCATTTATTCGGATATAGACTAAAAGGTGTGTCTTTAATCATGATGGTATTCACAACAGTGATATTTAGAAACCTGTCATGTAACCCATGTATGTTTGCCCGTTTTATTTTCTCGGAAATCCAGCCTGGAATTGTGGACAAAATACAAAAGAAATCTTTAGTTTTTTGGGGTCTGTTTGGGCTAAAACATCCTCAAATGATGGTCCGTGGCTTAAATGCTGAATAAATAGTTGACCCTGGTATAAAAGAGGTTGAAAACCAATGCTATATACTGTGTGTATGCTCCGTTTGTGCACATGTTAAGTGTATGCGTGTTGCACACATTGATCCATGTACTACCTCTGTCCTAACATGCTAGGTGGCTGATTGTGACAACCTGCTGACCCATGAGGATGTGCTCTGGAAGCTTATGAAGGAGAACAAGACCATCGTAGCTCCCATGTTGGAGTCCAGAGCTGCTTACTCCAACTACTGGTGTGGAATGACTTCACAGGTAAGCATGCAATGTGCGTCCACCATGTACACAGGCTTTAACCCTTTTGGTGTTTTATCTGTTGAAAAATAGCAGATCTACAAGCTCATATCGCGCCACCGAGTGGCGCGATATGAGCTTGTAGTTCTGCTATTTTTGAAAAATTGTGAATATGTGCTGCAGATCTCGAATATCGAAAGCAAACATTTTAAACTGAAATCTTTGCTTCTGGGATCCCTAAACAACTTGTTTTTAGATGAGGTTCTGCAGATAAATAATAGATATTTGTTCCATGTATTTTTCCAGAAAAACTAGAATCTCGCGCCACGGACTAGAATTTAGTGTCATAAACTAGAATGGACTAGAATCTATTGTTGCGAACTAGAATCTAGTGTCAGAAACTGGAATCTAACTTCAGAAACTACAATCTACTGAGAGGAACTATAATCTACCGTGGGGGACTATAATCTAGCATGAGGAACTAGAATCTAGCATCGGAAAATAGAATCTAGCGCTGTGAACTAGAATCTAGCATCAGAAACTAGAATCTGATCAGGTCACAATGGATTAAAGCGGGGGTATAAGACCTATTATTAAGTTACGGGTATGGTGTGTGTGCGATATGAAGTGTGCGATTACCATAATCATATTCCATTCTTTCATATTCAAGGGCTTTTGAAGATAAATGAGACAGACTCCAGTTACTTTAGACTAATGCACTGCTGTGGGTGTGTGTGTGTGTGTGTGTGTGTGTGTGTGTGTGTGTGTGTGTTTACTTTTTCATTGTGTGTCTATCCCCCCCCCCCCCCCCCCCTCCATCTCTTCAAGTCTCTTTGTAACTCGATTTCTATTCACTTTATGCATTCCCATACCCTCTAGTCTACCGTTTATCGTTGGGGAAACTATAAGTATCACTTGCAGAATATGAAAAGACCCCATGTGCTACGTAGGTTATGCGTGAAGGCTGATTGCCCACTTCACCACTTCTATTCATGTAAACATGATGCTTCATACTGTACATCTTGGGACTTGTATACATTTATTTCTAAATAACACTGTTACAGGTGGCATGACTTCACAGGTAGCATGCATTGTGCTTTTTTTGCGGCGTTCACCATGTACACAGGCTTTAACCCTTTAGGTGTTTTATCTGTTGAAAAATAGCAGATCTACAAGCTCATATCGCGCCACCGAGTGGCACGATATGAGCTTGTAGCTCTGATACTTAAAAAAAAAATGTGAAAATGTGATACAAATTGTTGAATATATTCTTTCGGAAGAAAATATTTTGAACTAAAATCGTTGACTCTGGAGAATCCCTAGAACAACATGTTTTTAATTAAAAATTAGTTATCACATTTGTTTTGTCATGCATTGTCGCAGGCATGACCATATAATGACCATCAACATGGTCTGAAAGTGTGAAACTTCTGGTCCTTTTTTAGTAGTGAATTCTCTCTGAGACATGTTCTGTGTTAACAGGGTTACTACAAGCGCACGCCGGCCTACATGCCCATCCGTAAGCAGGAGCGTCTGGGCTGTTTCGCCGTGCCGATGGTCCACTCCACCTTCCTGGTGGACCTGCGTAAAGAGGCCTCTCAGCAGCTGGCCTTCTACCCTCCTCACCCCGACTACAACTGGGCCCTGGACGACGTCATCATCTTTGCGTACTCGGCGCGCGTGGCAGGTACTGGTCGAGGAAGGATGGGGGGCGTAGATGTGTATATAAAGGCTAGATGGCTCAAGGCGTCTTAAGGAGTCTCTCACGTAGTTCACCTGGCGGCCATCTTGCTTCAGTCAGTCAATACACTAATACAATACTGTATACACTTAACTCAAATGTTGACAGATTTACAAACGGATTGGTTTGCTTATTTCAAATCTTAAATTGTATACCCATTATGACATATTATATGCATATTCGTCACATAAGCCACTCCCTGAATTTAAGCCCTCAAAGCCTGTTCTGGAGACTCGCTCTAAAAACTGCAGTGACTGCCAGTCAAGTTACCTTGTACACCTTTAATTTTTTTTGCAAACGCCATATTAAGGCCTAGTATACAAATATCAGTATACAAATATCTCTGACGTTTATAACAAACTAACCCGTTTGAACGTCGGTTGAAAATTGAGCATGTTATGGCTATTTAAAAAGTACAGTACATGGCCATAGTCACAATGTTACGAGTGAGTGAGCTGACTGAAGCAAGATGTCCGCCACGTAACAACGTCACTCTCCACTGGTCAACAGCGCGGGCGAGGTATCTAGCTTTCTTATATGCATCTATGGGGGTGAGGCTTGCTTGTTGCTTGTGCGCATTTGTACCCTTTGTCTGTTTCTGTGCCTGAAAAATCCATGTCTTCTTCGCCAAGGTGTGTTAACCTGTCCTGTCTGGCCTTTGTCTCTTCTTCTTTGCCAGATGTACAGATGTATGTATGCAACAGAGAAACCTATGGCTATTTCCCAGTCCCAATACGCTCCCATAATACCTTGCAGGATGAGGCAGAAAGCTTCTTGCACACACAGTTGGAGATCATGGGTGAGTGAGTCAGGTGTTCGGAGCAGTGTTGTTGTTGTTGTTGTTGTTGTTGTTGTTTTTTTTTAGAATATTTTGATTTAGTCTTAGTCTTAGTCTTTTCAATAAGGCATATTTAGTCTTTTAGTCCCATTTAGTCTTCTGAAATTCATTTTTTTTTAGTCTAGTCTTAGTCGACAAAAAGTCAAAAATGATTTAGTCTAGTCTTAGTCTTTTAGTCTTAATCCTGGTAGTTTAGTCTTACATACAAATACATTGTAGGTTTATACAGATTTATAGTTTTTAATATGAAAAATGTCTCGTTTTATATCTTGCATAAAATTACTGAAATAGTAATACGTTCCTTTCCTGAAAAAGGTATGCAATGTACACTGCAGATATGTTCACAAACTTAAAAAAGAAGATAAAAATGTTTTCTATTTCCATTAGTCTTAGGTTATGAGTTAGTCTTCATCTTAGTGTTAGTCTTTTGAAAACACACATATTTTAGTCTTAGTCGACTAAATATCAAAAACCTTAGTCGACTTAGTCTTTATTCTTAGTCGGCAAAAACAACACTGGTTCGGAGGGGTGGACTTCAGGAATATCATTCAGTTGACTTCTTTTGCACACGTGAGATTGCATATCTGACCCAATAGTATGATCACAGATCCCGAGAAGTGATCAGGAAGATATCAACGCCTCCGTTTCTCTCTTTGCAGTGAATAATCCCCCATTGGAACCATCCAGCTTTCTGTCTGTTCCTCCCAAAAAGACAGACAAGTTGGGTTTTGATGAGGTAAGCATGAACATGCTGTTTTGCTCAGACCCATATACATGAATGCGTACCACAAAAACACAAATTACCCAGAATATTTTTTTTTCTGCCAACTTTAGGCAAAACATGGAACTGCCTGACTGTGCATCTGCCTTCAATTTCACACTCGTGTTTTTTTTTTTCAGTGCTGTAACACATTTCTTGCATACTTTTCCAGTGCCATATGCTTTTTTTTTTTCTTTTCAATTTCTGCTCGTTGTTTTCATTCCTCCATGCTCCGAATGCAACGTAAGCGCCTCTTGTTGCTCAAATGTCAAATTACTGGTTGGCAAAAACAAAAAGCCTAGCCTACTAAAGCTATGAGGTGTGTCAATCAGTGTGTCAGCAGATGGATGTGTGCACACAGTGTTGCCAACTGCCAAAATCCAAAATGCACTAGTTGCACTTCCAAAATGCGCTAGATGCTCGCCTGGAACATACAGATCAAAATGACTATTAATCTTCTACATTCTCTAGTTGTGTAATGTGTAGACTAAGTTGGGCTAATTCACATGATGAATATTTTAACTCTTGAGGGTGTAAAAATGAAACCAAATGGACCCTTGCGGGTCCATTTGGTTTCATTTTTACGCTCTCAAAGAGTTACATCTGGTTAACCTACTGTCCATCATTTAGCCTGGGGACCACTGGTTGAAAACCACTGTCATAGGAGAAAAAATGATGAAAAATGAGGGTTTTTATCTCTGGTGACTGTCAATCAATTTTGTCCCAAAAAACACTAGATTTTCCGCCAGGAGTTTTTCCGTTAATTTTGGCGCTGGGGGGGGGGGGCTGAAAAAAGCTAAATGCGCCAAGTTGGCAGCACTGTGTGTGCATGGACGATGAATGCAAGTCGGTATACTATAATGCTAATCCGAAGCACACAAGTCTGTAGCAATTTAGTATTAGCACCATTATCAGTTTTTAACACATCGGGTGAAAAAAATAAAAATAAAAATAACGCAGGGCCCAAACTGGGTTAGATTGGGAGAGTGAAAAACAAAATGACGCATCCATTTGTCACACAGCAATTTAATTCCGCAGTAGGTGTTCAGGAGGTCATCTCTTTGTGGAATGAAATTGGACTGTGTGTGTGCAATGGGCTCAATAAGTGGCAGAAGCTGACTTTAGACTGTGTGCGAATTGGAACAGCCAGGTCTTAAATACCCCTGGGAAACTGGCCAGGTGCTCCCAGTTGTGCTGATTACGTCCCCCAAGGGAACGGCGGCAATATAACAGACAAGCAAAGGGGACAGCAATACCCCCCCTAAGCCAAGGTTTATGAGTGGTGCAAGCACTCCCAAGGCGCAGCAATGCCCCTACCCATATGGAATACTGTATGTGGTATATGCGTATATGCAAACTCTTGAAAGTGGCACCTTTCATACAAGCCACTTTATAAAAAAAAAAAGTACTATAGAGCTACAGCAGGGGTGCCCACCCTTTTTTGACTTGAGAGCTACCGGCTCAACAAGATCTACTCATCAAAAATGTGATTGTTCCATTACTGAAAATCTATTTCAAGGCCCTCTAGAAAGTTTGACTTTGAAATAGTAGTGATGGTGTTACTTACTGTTATAGTGTTTAAGAACAATGCAATTAAAATGAGAAACATAGAGGGGGAGAATTGGAAGGTTTTCTTGTAGATGCTACTACTGACATTTGAAGACGGTATTTGAGGTTTGAGTTGACAGTTCGTGATGTTGCATTTAGTCTCTTGCACCTAAAACTAAGAACTTTCATGTTTTTGTCCACAATTGGGGAAAGAGACAAAATTTCTCTTGTTTTCTAATTGTGTGGAAATTACATAATTCAGATGTTCAAATATAATTTAGTGTTAAAAAATGAAACCAAATGGACCTTTACCGGTCCATTTGGTTTCATTTTACACTCTCAAGAGTTACAGATCTATAAGGGTCAAAGTGCTGGGGGGACACTCATGTGATCTACCTGCACGGCCTGTGTGATCTACTGGTAGATCACCATCTACGATTTGGGCACCCCTGATCGACAGTATCTGTCATGTATAATTCTTAGAAATTACAGAATTATACACTAGCGTTCAAACATTTGGGATCACTTAGAGAGAGAGAACCTACATGCATGCGTGGCATCTGGAATCCTCCATCCAAAACCATATGGGTGTTGGAAAGCATTCCATGAATACTAGTAAATTTTCCTGAATTGGGAGACAAATGGAGGACTCAGCCAAGATGATAATGTAAATATTATTCATATATTGATGAGATATTGTTTTACCAATATGTTTTGGGACAATAGGGTAATTATTATAAAATAAAAATATCCGCTAAAACCAGATTATATTATTTTGCATTTTAAGGCCAATTAAATATCGTCAGATTGTGATGTGATGCCCATTGCCCATCCCTAGAACCATTGGAAGAGTCATTCACAGACATCACATACAGTAGTACAGTATGATACTGTGTGTACATTATCATCATCATCTCCACTTTTACTTGTTTGTGTGTGTCTAGATATTCATGGTAAACCTGGTGCGGAGAGCGGACCGGCGCGAGCGAATGCTACGATCATTATACGAGCAAGAAATCAGCTGTAAGGTCATCGCTGCTGTGGATGGCAAGTACGTTTGTAATCTTTAATCTCTAAACTTAAAGGTACCGGTAGTTTACTGTAATCGTTTTCACAGAATTCGGGAGATCAAAAAGGCTGAAAGCTTATGAGTGCCCAATTGCCCATCCTTCTCACTAGAGCCCAACCGATATGGAGCTTTGGGAATGATGATGATAACCGAAACGATAGAGGTATAAACCACGGATAACCGATTTACAACTGATACAGGTTTTGTTTTTACTTGGAATGAAAATAAATATTTTTTTTTCTTTGAGATTGAGTAAAGATTTGGGCCGATTATGATTATGGAGTGGTACAACAAGCCCATAAGTGACAAAATTCCACTCCTGGGCTAGAGGAAAAGCCATTAATGGGGGGTAGCGGCAGCGTTGTTGTTTCCTTTTAGAAAGTCATGTTGCAGGCCCCGCATTGGACCTCTCCGGTTGGCCCCATGTGGCCCCTGGAACCCCAGTTTGACATCCATGACCTAGACCTTCATCTCCTCATTGGCTGTTTGTTTGTTTTTCCCCCTTTTTCCGCAGGGCCCTGAATAAAAGTGACATTGAGACGATGGGTATTGCCATGCTACCAGGCTACAAGGACCCCTACCACGGTCGGCCGCTCACCAAAGGGGAGCTGGGCTGCTTCCTCTCCCATTACAACATCTGGAAGGAGGTGAGCTGCTCAGGCAAGCCGCAAATGAACGCTTCTTGGCATAACGTTTTGGTTTTGACCTCAATGAAAATGAGTCCAGTGAAGCGATGGTTCACTGAGGCATGGCAGGCAGAAGGTTTATTATATAATTCCCCTTTATTCTCCATCAGTAGTTCATTCTGTTCCTTTAAACCCTTTCTGTACTGAACGCATACACTTAAGCTATTGAAAAATATCAGATCTACAAGCTCACAGCGCGTTGTGAGCTTGTAGATCTGATATTTTTGAAGAATCGTGAAAATGTGATGCAAACCTTTGAATATGCTGTATTATTTCGGAAGAAAATATTTTTTTAAACTAAAATCGTTGCTTCTGCAGGGGGATCCCTAGAACCACATGTTTTCAAATGGGGGGGGGTCCGCAGCCAAATATAGATAATTTTGGGGGTCCTTGGCATGAAATATGTTGAGCATCACTGACACAGGAACATAGAATTTTCAGAAAAACTAGAATCTGTCAGAAACTAGCATCAGAAACAGAAACTAGTCCATCCAGGGTCAATCAGGTGTTAAATAGAATATATTCTTAGATTTGTGCATCATTTTCACATTTTTTTTTTAAACATCAGATCTACAAGCTCATATCGCGCCACTCGGTGGTGCGATATGTGCTTGTAGATCTGATATTTTTCAATAGCTAAAGTGTAACATAATGTGTTGAACACCAAAATGCGTTCAGTACAGCAGTCTCTCCATGTCAACTCCCCTCACTCTCATTGGCTGTCTGCTAAGTCACTCACACCCACATTCAATCAGGTGTTCTTTATAAGCAGTCAGTACTCTGTCCTCAGTCTTCCTGCTAGCTGACTCCATGTCCCTGTTCAGATGTCAGCGTTCAGAATTCCTCCACCTTCCTAGCCTCCTCCCTGTGGCACTAGAAGATCATTATGGGATTAGTCATGGTTTATGGATTGTACCAGAACCCGTGTCTCTGTGCACATATAATCTGAGATATAAAATGTGCTATCAGACCTACGACTCACTTCATACCTGTACATACATACCACATGAGCAAAGCCGCACCACCATACTAACATGCAAAAGCTTTGCAATATACTGTATGGTCTATGGTCAATCTGAGCCGATGTGTGTCAATGAAATAGAAAACCTTTCTATGTTTGTTTGGCAATACGTATAGCCTACAGATGTGGTGCAATTATATTTACTGTATAAGGAACATACCGATACTCATTGTGGTAGTAGTGAAGAAGCTCTGTGATCTGCTTAATTTTAGATGACAAATGTTTCATGTGTGTTTAGATTGTAGATCGTGGTCTCCCCACCTCACTGGTCATAGAAGATGACCTTCGCTTCGAGGTGTTCTTCAAACGACGTCTCCAGAACCTGTTGTACGAGGTGACGACCAACAAACTGGACTGGGACCTCATGTGAGTGTCGCCTCAAAGCAGGGTCTTTATAGTCTTCCCAAAGGGGAAGACCCCATTGTTTCTGTACTATAGCTGCAGTGATGGGCAAGTTACTGGGAAAATGTAGTAAGCTGCACTACTTGTTGCTTTCGAAAGAATTTAGCTAAGCTAAACTACAAGCTATCCCCAGAAAATTGTAGCAAGCTATAGTACAAGCTACACAACAAAAGTAGCTTGCTATAAATATACATCTCAACTTAATGTACACGTTTCTAAGTAATAATAGTAATATAATATGGGTAAAAATCATAATAATCTAGGGGTGCGTTTGAACATAGGTTGGTGGCATGTCTAAGTTTTGGGATGTATATTGGAGGTTTTCTACCGATTAAAAATGGGTGGAATTCGAAAATGTGTGTGGGAAAATGTAGTTTCTCAATAAGTCTCTTGTTTTTAAACTTCCAACACAGATACATCGGGAGGAAGCGGATGCAAGTGGAGCACCCGGAAAAATCCGTTCCGAAGATCCGCAACCTGGTGGAGGCAGATTATTCATATTGGACGCTGGGTTATATGATAACATTACAAGGTGCTCAGAAGCTCCTCAGGGCAGAGCCTCTGGTGAAGCTGCTTCCAGTCGATGAGTTCCTTCCTGTGATGTACAATAAGCATCCTGTGTGAGTCCACCCACTCTCTGCTCTAACTCTTTGGAAAGAATCTATAATATATCAAGCGATAGACGCTTGATGTTTTATAGATTCTTTCTTCCTCTGTTGTTCCTTTTTCTTAACCCATTTTGTACTGACATTAGATTCTAGTTTCCGTCACTAGATTCTAGTTTCTGATAGTAGATTCTAGTTTACTGGCGTTAGATTCTAATTACTGACAATATCTTTTTATTGTTCTGACTTTAGATTTTAGTTTTCTGACATTTTAGTTTTGTGACATTAGATTCTAGTTTTGAGACAGTAAAGTAGATTCTATTTTTCTGACACATTTTTTTTTCTGGAAAATCAATGTTTCTGTGTCAGTGATGCTTAAAATATACCATGCCAAGGACCCCCAGAATTATCTGTGTTTGTCTGCAGACCCACATCTGAAAATATAGAGTCCCATGAGGGATCTCCCAGAAGCAAAGATTTGAGTTAATAACATTAACTCTGACAAAAAAAATATTCAATGATTTGCACCACCAAAAATAGCAGCTCCACTTGGTGGCACACTGAGATTGTAGATCAGCTATTTTTCAATAGCTATAGCCTATAGACCTGCGCAGTGACGTCACCGCCCCGTTCCAGAAACGGATTCCCCATTCATTTTTGTCATAGACTTTTTGAAAATAATTTATATAAAGATAACGCACAAACTTTTGGGACAATCAAATAATTTCTAAGATGAAAAATGAAACAAAAAGTCTTGTATCCTGCCGTTTTCTACTTCTTGCTAATTATATATTATATGACGATGTTGTGTTTGTTGTCATGATTTGTCAGGACCCGAGTTGGCTTTTAAAAAATAAATGAATAAAAAACACGATAGCGCGGCGCAATCGTGTTTTTATTAACCATTTTCGAAAAGTCTATGAGGAAAATGAATGAGGAATCCACTAGTGGAACAGGTTTGGTGACGTCACTGCGCAGGTCTATAGCTAATGCCTGAAAAACCCAAAGGCGTTTCCATACAGAATTGGGTTAACTCCACTAACTGACAGAGTCTCTCTCTCTTCCCCATCAGAACGGAGTACATGGAACACTTTGAGCGGCGGGACGTGCGGGCGTTCTCCGCCGAGCCGCTGCTGGTGTACCCGACGCACTACACGGGGGACGACGGCTACGTCAGCGACACGGAGACCTCGGTGGTCTGGGACAACGAGGCGGTCCGCACCGACTGGGACCGCGCCAAGTCCAGGAAGACCCAGGAGCAGGAGACGCTCAGCTCCGAGGCGCAGAACTCTGACGTCCTGCAGTCTGAACTGGAGAACATGAGTGCCAGGGATGAGCTGTGATGATGGGGAGGGGGGAGGGAGCACTGGCAGATGGGGTAGGAAATAACGGGGAAAAAAAGCTGTGATAAAACGGAAATTAGAAGGGAGGTAATGTACTTTTGGAGTTAATTACAATAGGCTTTCTTACCTTTATTTGCAAATGATTTATTTCCAAAAAAGTAGTGATGTCCCGATACCGATACCAAAGTATCAGAACGGCTCTTTTTGTCCCTTTTTTGTCATATCGGTATCGGCAGATACTGAATGTAGGTATCGGAAAAGTATCAGTATTGGTTATTTGTCTTTATCGGGTCACATATTGGCAAATATGCCTAACCAGTGATCAGACACAGGGGTAAGGGGTTGACACCATGGCAGTTAAGTAAAATGTTGGGTCATGTGGAGTTTGCTTTGGAGTTTCCCAAGTGCACATTTGAGAGAGGAGTATGTTATTCCCTGTTGGTGACTTCATATAAAAGGTATTTTTTCTTTTGTATGTTATTATATGTATTCTTCTCTGGTATCGGTATTTGGTATCGGTATCAGCTAACATAAAAATAGTGGTATCGGGATCGGATCGGAAATGAAAAAGTGGCATCGGGACATCCCTACAAAAAAAGTGGTACAGTTATTTTGTGGAGGAAATAAACAAACCTTATTGGCTGTTAACCCTACTCCACCATGAACTTAAAATTGGGCTATGGGGTGTTGAATGTCAAATTCACTTATTTCCATCATTCCAAATGAACATTTTTGGCTCTTTTCCACTATGTCAGTACTGCCATGTCCCCACCTCTTGAGACATCTGAACCAAGGTTGAACTGAAAGTGAGTGTCGACACTCACATGGTGGAGATATAATATAAAGCAAAAAATGGTATTTTGTAGCAATGGAAGTGGTGAATTTGAAGAACATTCTCATAGCTCAAGAACGAGACCACTTTTCTGGAAATAACTGCAAATAAAATAGAAAGGGAGTAAATTTATGAAATTAGACGGGACAGTTTGGTAGAAGACGGACACAGGGCGTATGAGGGACAACCAAATGATTATCAAGTGGAATGTCCTTGTGTCCAAACCTCAAGAGGACATTTTGAGTAGAGTTCATTCTTGACGAGTCAGCTAGCAAATGTTCTTTAATTTATTGCTTCTCTTGCATGTCTTTTGACTAATGGGGGGGCCTTCAGACTAGGACAGTGGCATGACTGTGCAATTAACCCATTATTTCCGATATGGAAATGTGTCTGATTTTCCTGAAGTATATATGACATAACATATGACTTATTAAGACCTCAAGAGGAAATCCTATCTTGGAAATGTGTTTCCACCTCAAGAACTAAGGCATGTCAAATATGTTTTAACAGTAGGCTTTTATACTTAATAATTCTGTCTCTAACTCAATAACTTCACCCAGCATTGCAGAACCAGGATGTTTTTTCTTTCCAATGCAATAAGTGTAGTTATTTTGTGTTGGCCACAATTGTAGCAACTATATACCTTGTAGTTCCACTAAGGTTTTCAAAACTGCTTCTTGTGCTCTGTCCTCCGCAACTCTCCCAAATTGTGTTCTGTATAGCGTGTTGTCATGTCTGAAAGCGCCTTGAGGCCCAATCTTTTAGCTCCTTCCTGTCCATGTTGTCATTACATACATTCCCTAATTGATTGATTTTTATCTAAAAAAAAAAAAAAAAAAAAACGATATGAGGCAAAGACCGAAGTTCAGCTAATTACTAAATGAACATATTGTATATGTTAAGTGTAAACCACACGTCCATATTGACTATCATCTTTATCAGATATTTTTTCTTTCTCTATTCACTGTCATAAACTGTTTCAAAATCACACTTCTAAACAAAAATAGAGAAAAAAGCTAATTCTGCAAGATGGTAGTAGCTCAGAAGGTAGATTAGAGGTGTGGGAACCAGAAGGTATACTGTACACATGAACGATCCCTGGATCCTTCTTGTCGAAGTGTCCATGAGCAGTTGGCAGGATCCACTCCTAATTCCAACAATGCATTAGCTCGACAGCGTGGTTTCACCTGCGTATAGTGTTAGAAACAGGGTTAGTAACTGGACGAATTGGACCACGGTGCCGTCAATAATTATGCCTCAACATCAGTTGGAGGCCTCTGCCATCAGTGTGGAAACGGGTGAATGCAGACCATGACCGTGTGCAGCAGTTAGACCTTTATTGGCCTCATGGGAAAGTGAAAATGATTCATTCATGAATTAGAAACGAGTGATGGGGACAATGTCAAATGTAGGCCGTTTTGAAACACACAATCTGATTTGTGAAGAGAAGCAACAACCTGAGCACTGAGGAAAGAGAGTATTAATGAGGAAAGGGACTATTAAAAACGTTACTTCATTAATCGATAAAATCAGCCAACATGTTTGGTCTCGTCAGGGCTAGTATGTCTGGGAATCATCTGGGATAGTATACTAGCACTAATGAAGACTCCAAGTGAGTCGAAACATGTTGGGTGATTTATAGTAAGTACCAGTGTTTATATTCCCCCTCTTACTTTTTTTTAACTTTTGAGTGCTCAGATCTTTAACTGTTCCACTCCCTTTGATCCTTGAAGCACTAGTGGTATTTTTTTCCATTCCTGCATCTCTGCATCTCGAGCACCTGGCTGATCTCTCTTTTTGTGACACAACCTGATTTACTGCCATTTATTTATCGTACCGTACTGTATGTGTAAAAGTGCTCGGCTGGGCTATGCTCCTTATGGGCTTAAGGCCCTCTGGCCGGCCGTTCCACATCTTGTCCTGCATTCTTATTCTCTATCTCTGCCCACGGCCTCTTGTCTGTCTTCACTGACCTATCAGAAGTAAACCGTACCACCCTGCAGGTGCACTGGCACCACAATAGCTCCCTCTCTCTCTTGTGAGATCAGTTTTAAAAAATGTACTGTAGATGCCCACTTTAATTAACACTATTGGCATGAAATTAAAGAAAAGTGAATATCACCTTGAATGAGGCCCCGCAGAGAACGGGGTATAATAGTACAGTTGACAGTAATAAATGTTGTCACTGTTCAGCGGTTGCCTCAGGCAGTGCAATCCTCTGATGAATCGTACGTTTTTTACACTGCAATCCACACAGCAATCTGATACCAAACTGGATGAGACTATAATGAGAGTGAAAGTGGAGAAGTCACTTACAGATAATATCAACATATTTGGCAATATTTGTAGTAGTTAATGGATAGGCTTCTATACAACCCAAGATGTTCGTTCAATGTTCGTCCCTATAGTCATATGTATAGTTTGTCTTTGTTTTTTTTCTGTGGTGTGGAGGTTGTACTTCCCTACTGTAATGTTTGACTCACCGCACTGTTTGCTTGCATTTATTTGACCATGTACAGTGTGTACATTATTTTTATACTGTGTTCATGTCAATAGGACACAATTCATATAGTAAGATACAAATGTCATTGACATTGAAAAGATTTACATTTTTTAAAGCTGTTTCCTCCCAAACTAAATATTGCCATTAACCAAATTGAATGTCACATTAGTTGCATTTTGTTTGTTGTGCCTACCAAAGAATAAACAACTTTTGTAATGAAAGGGTTGTTTGGTAATATACTACATCCATCTAGCTCATCCAAAAATACAATGTACATTTACATTAGATAGCCCTGCATAGCTAGGACTCTTTTTTCTGAGAGCTGCTACATTTGGTTCACATTTGTACACTCAGGAATTTTTTGGAAATGTCCCTCTTTTATGGCTGGCTGCAACAGTCTTCCCAGAGCTCAGTTTTCTGACCCCTCAGTGTTGCAACATTTAGGCTGGTCCGAGTATTATTTGGGCCGAGCGTTCACGTATTCGTGTAAACGTCTATTAGTTTCGTAAATATCAATGTGAGCCATATCAGTCCCATAATGTCTCTGTATTTCTCCAAGGATATGAACGTTGTTGTCTGTGCCCACTGCCCAGTTTCCCCACTGCTGAGCATAGTTGCTGTATACCTCATTCACTGGGTCCTTCACCATTCATTCAGACTTCACCTTACTGTAGCATATGCCACCATCTTCCCACACTTTTGCTGATGTCGTGTTCACTGCACACCTGCTCTGTCCTTGCTAGGCACGCTCACAAAGTAAAGGACTTTTATATATATAAAAAAAAAACAATACAACATGCAAGCTCACTAAAATACTGTAGCAGGTCTTTTCTAACTGTAACGTAAACAGCAGATGTACTGCAAGAAGTCCATGCTACCCTTTCAGATGAATGGTGGTATTTTGTTGTAGATTTAATGAGAAGATCTTGCCAACTTTAGTGTGTGTGTGTGTGTGTGTGTGTGTGTGTGTGTGTGTGTGTGTGTGTGTGTGTGTGTGTGTGTGTGTGTGTGTGTTTGTTTGCAGCAAAGAAAATAGCAAAATACCATGCTTCCTCAGTGAGAATGTACATAAACATTCTTCAACATGTTGACATCTTTGACAGCTAATACATCAGAAGTTGTGGTCGATGAAGAGTCCAGGGAAGTGTCTGTATTAGAGATAGCCTGAACCTTTATGTACTGAACGCATTTTGGTGTTCAACGCTTTATGCTACACTTTAGCTATTGAAAAAGATCAGATCTACAAGCTCATATCGCACCACCGAGTGGCGCTATGAGCTTGTAGATCTGTTTTTTTTTTTTTTTTGTTAAATCATTGTAAAATGATGTGCAAATCTAAGAATATATTCTATTTGACACCTGATTGCAGTTTCTGACACTAGGTTCTAGTTTCTGATACTAGATTCTGACCGATCCTCCAGAAGCAACGATTTTAGTTCAAAATATTTGCTTCCAAAAGAATATATATTCAAAGATTTGCATCACATTTTCACAATTTTTCAAAAACATCAGATCGGTGGTGCGCTGTGAGCTTGTAGATCTGATATTTTCAATAGTTAATATAGGCATACATTATAACATATGACATAGCTGATGTGTGCGTGCAGACACTTTATATGCACCACGTTTGGAAGAAAAATGCTAATGCTCAAGTCTAGAGGGCCCTTTGGCTGGTGGCAGCCCAGGGGCCCATATTTTCTAGATCCGCTTATGTTTGTGTGGACATAAATAAATGGTTATAATGTGTGTGTTTACATGTATGTGTAGGGCATGCGCATATACTCAGCTGACCACCACCCATCAATGGAGAAATAGGGTCTCCAACTACACCAGGGCTGCCCAAAAGGTAGATCGCGTTCTAACCAGTAGATCACACAGCCCATGCAGGTAGATCACATGACAGTCCCCTAAAATGTATAGATCTGTAACTCTTGAGAGCGTTAAAATGAAACCAAATGGACCTGTAAGGGTCCATTTGGTTTCATTTTACACTCTCAAGAGTTAAATTATATTTAAACATCTGAATTACATAATCCACACAATTAGAAAATGGAGAATAATTGTTATTTTGACGAACATTTTGCCAGTTCTATTTCCCAATTGTGGACAAAAACGTGAAAATTATTAGCCTTGGGCGCAAGATACTAAATTCAACGTCACAAACTGTCATCTCAAACCCCAAATGCTGTTTTCAAACGTCAGTAGTAGCATATACAAGTAAACCTTCCAATTCTCCCCCTCCATTTTTCATTATAAGTACATTATTCTTAAACACTATAACAGTAAGTAACACCATCACCACTATTTCAAAACTTTCTAGAGAGCCTTGAAATGGCATTTCAGTAATGGAACAATCACATTTTTGATGTGTAGACCATGTTGAGCCGGTCATTTTGAAAGTCTCAAGTCAAAAAAGTGTGGGCACCTCTGCTCTACAGTATATTAACCATAATATTGGTTCCTGCAGGATGTCAGGCTCATTTATTTGTTAAAAAAAGACGACAGTTTAGGCACAGGAAGATATTGTAAGTTGCAATAATGGATCACAGGTCTGAACTGAATCCTATGTAACCTACCTAGGAAATGATTAAGAAAACACAGCAGGTGTATTGGTGTATAATGGGTTTAAGACATGCCACAACAAGCCTTGCCTTGCAGGACTCCACCTGCAATTGCGCATGACCGTGTGTGTGTGTGTGTGTGTGTGTGTGTGTGTGTGTGTGTGTGTGTGTGTGTGTGTGTGTGTGTGTGTGTGTGTGTGTGTGTGTGTGTGTGTGTCTCAGACTAATCCTATTAGATCTACTCTTTCCTTTTTTTCTTAGCTGCTCCGCCTGCCCTCTGTGAGATTAACTAAAGGTATTTTCAGCAGGTGCATATCGTTAACTAACGAGACACACCTTTCTGCACCTGGACCAGCAAACAAACAAACAAAAACAATAACAAAACACTGAAATGTTGGGGGAAGAAAATGTATAGCTCTGTTTGACATGTGGCGAAAGAGATGTAACTCTTTGATAGCATAAAAATGAAACAAAATGGACTCACAAGGGTCCATTGGTTTCATTTTTACACTCACAAGAGAATTTTCACCATCTGAAATAATTAGCCCAAGTCTATAATGCACATCCTTTTACATTCACTGATTGTGTATACACAATCAGTGAATGTAGGAAGGATGTGCATTTTGTTCTGTATGTTTGCCCGTTTTGTTTCCCAAATCCAGCCTGGTGTTGTACGTGGACAAAAGCAAAAATAAATCTCTAGTTTTGGGGTCTGTGTGGGGGCTAAAATGTCATCAAATGGTGGTCTGTGGCTCAAATATGCTGAATAAATAGTGGGCACTGGTGTCAAAAAGGTTGAAAACCCCTGCTCTAACACAACCTAACTTAGTTGTGCTAGCTCTCTCTCTCTCTCTCTCTCTCTCTCTCTCTCTCTCTCTCTCTCTCTCTCTCTCTCTCTCTCTCTCTCTCTCTCTCTCTCTCTCTCTCTCTCTGTTATTCTGACTCTTTACCGTGACTTACAGTATAGGCTATCAATTCTCTTGCACTCCTCGCAATCCAATTTGTTCTTCTTCTTTCTCATCGCTCTCTCTTCCTTTCACTCCCTCCCTTGTTCCTTTGAAGTAATGGGATTGTTCGTGTTGATCTGGTGGAGCTTTGACGGCTGTAACACACACGCACACACCAGGGGCGGATATAGCATTTCCCAATTGAGGGGGGGGGGGGGGCAGGAGAAAATGGTAAGGGGCGGCTTCATCGCCAGTGGCGCGATGAAGTCGCACCCGTACCATTTTCAGTTACAGGACTTTTATTAGGCAAGTAGTAAAGCATCAATAATAACATCAGTTGTTGAAGTTGCAACAGACACGCAGCATGCATAAAGCTAAAGGTCTGACTCAGAGAGTTTTCTGTTTTCAATGATGAAATGCTGTTGGTGTAGTGGTGACACAGCTGTAGTTAGTTAGTAGCAGTAGTAGTGTTTCAAATCATTTTAAATATAAGCACTTTAATTTGGTGGGGCAGTCTGGGCATTTAGGCCCCCCCCCCCCATGCCCATGCCTAGATCCGCCCCTGACACACATATACACACACACACATACACAAGTAGACGCGCTCTCGGCCAGCCCCGGCATCTTACATTGTTCCCACTTTGTACTACAGCCTATAATCCCTCTCCATGGACAAGACAGGAGAGTAGGGTAGACAGACAAGTGACGGGGAGATGAAGCAAGGCGTCAGTCATTCAAGGGGACACTGATCAACCGCATTATGTAAGAGGAATACAAACTGGACCCGTTTGACAGCGGCTTCAAGGAATTAGACCAGACACTGAAGCTGAAGTGAAGGACGAAGAAAGCTGCAGGGGGAATAAACACGAGGAATTAAAATGGCATAAAACAAGAGGAGAACCACTTGGATATTTTCCCCGCGCCTCCTGAGTTGCAGTTTCAAGGTGAGGTGAAATAACTGTACTTAACAGTTAAAGGGGAACTCCACCCATTTTTGTGTCATTAATACACCTTAGAGATGTTGTGTGGACATGATAAAAAAAAGTTCCCCAAATTCTGTATTTCCTAAAAATGGAGGTCTGGAAAAAAACATTAACATGGCGAAATACATCTGACGACATCATCAAGATGTATTTAACCATGTTAATGATTTTTCTTTCAGGCCCATTTTCCCCGAGAGGGTACAAATGGTTCGTCGTGTTGTTGTTATCACAATCACAGTGGACTAGTAGCGTCCGTATCGCAAACATATACTTTTAGGAGCAATCAGACATCTCGACAGAAGACGTTGCCATTATATTACGTGGCAAAGTCGCCTTGGACCTGATGTGTGAATGGATACATTCTGAATAAGTGATTTCCCTTCTGTGTGTGTGTGAGCAGACACATATTGAAACATTGTACACATTATGTCCTGGAAGCAAAACTGTTACAATATGTTTCCATTATGGTTTTGTATAGGCGGGAGGTAGCTCCGGTCCAGAGCTCCACTGCTTCTGAGTCTGAGAAGCAGTGGAGCTCTGGACCAGAGCTAGGCGGGAGGAGGAGCTGGGTGGAATTCCCCTCTAACAGCTAAGCTGCTGTTCAATAACAGATTTAGAGAGCAATTATAACATCAAGTGAACGCTTTGAATGCGTTGTCAAAAGGTTAAGTGAAATAATTATTTTAATTTGATTTGAAAAATAATATAAACAAATACCATTTAAAAGGCACGATATGCAGTATGTAAAATAAAATAGGGCAAGATCCCCAGTGATTCACTATGAAATTCAGGTCTTGTTGGAGTTTGTTGACACATAAAATGCTTGTTTGAGCTTTTAGTGTCTGAGTAATTGTTATTTGTTTTTGGGGAAAAAATGAATCTACTCAAAGTAAAATAACCCTAGCTGTGTTGCTGCCTCAGTGTTTGTATTTTTTCCCCTTGTGGAGTAGGCTACATCTCTTAGGCCAACAAATACTGTTTTTGAAGAGATGTGGACTGGAGACAGTAGATAATTCTAAAGTCCAGTTAAAGCCAATTTGAGAATAGTACAAACAGAGTGGTGATCACTGTTTGGTAGTGTTTAGCCTACAATAATTGTTCAATAATAAATATGCATTCATATGCTTCTGCCAATATCACTGTTCCAAACCCAAAATTAAAACACTGCCTCTGCTCTAAGCTCAAGTATGATCATAATAATTACAATAACAATAACCAGATTCATCAAAACCCCCCGTCTTTTTTTTCTGGTGACTGATATTGTCCTCCTAATATGTGAGGGGGCGTGGATTTTAATCTATTTTTCATCATCTATTTTCATCTATTTTTAAAAAAAATATGTTTCATTTATTCCCCACCAGTGTTATGCCCAGGCTGCTATCTGTCATGGTTAACATGGACATGGAGGATTAAAGGGGAGGTCCACCTATTTTCAACATTCTAATATGTCATTAAAAAAGTTCCCCCACTCTGTGTTCCCAAGAAATGGAGGTCTGAAGAAAACCACTAACATGGTGAAACATCTTGATGACATCATCAAGATGTATTTTCACCATGTTAATGGATTTCTTTAGATGCTTCTTTTTTCTGAGAGCGTACAAATGGAACCAAATGAACCCGTTAGGGTTCATTTGGTTGCATTTGTACGCTCTCAGAAAAATGTTGAAAATGGGTGGAATTCCCCTTTAACTCTTTGCTGATTAGCAGAAAAGCTAGGCTCGCTCCCATTAGTTTCAATAGTCAGTGAGTTGATTATGTGTTTCAGGGTTTTTTTTTTATACATTTGGCAAAACAGCATGTATTTTCACATTTCACTGTTTCCAGGGCTCATTCATACGTTATAACTATCAATTATAGTTATAACGTATGAGAGGTGTTTTCTGGATTTTGTCATCATGTCAACGCCTAAATAAAATACCTTATGAGATGGTTGCCAGCAAGTTAATCTTTGCTTAAAGATAAAAAAGTACAACACACGTTTTCACCTGTGCAGACAACGGAAGCACATTGTCCCGAACGCTTCAATGTATGTACTGTAAGTCATTGGTCCATATCACACCAAGGGGTCGCCTTGCAACCCCATGCGTCCGTTTGGACCCAAGGACTTGCAAGGTTGACCCTTTGGTATGAAAATGGCTTTACTTAGGCCTACGTTGCTCTGAATGAATACTAAATGCCTAAATTGTAATTCTAACCATTTGTAATCCCTATATTTTGGATGGCCCTCAATATACAGTATAGGCAAAACCTGTTTCAACAATTCAAGGCTAGTGTGACTGTGAATAGCAGATACTTTTTTCGCACATTCCTGCACATTACCATTACGTTCAAGTATGAAATAGGGCTTGGGTGGTTAAATAAAACATCTCACACAGTGAACAGGCATGTGCACACATAGACATCAAAGGGACTTTCTAGCCTCTGCCGTTTCCTCCGCTAACATCTGCCCTCTCCAGACCATGAATGCAGCAGTGAAAGATATGCAAATGATCTCCTCTCCATGTCATAGGCCTACCAGAAAGCAGGGTTTTTTCCTAAACTCTCCTGAACTTTAACGCAGCATGTTGAAAGAATGTGTGTAAAAATCTCCATGCAGTTGCTAAAGATGAAGAGTGTGGGGTCGAGGCGCTGAGCCTCAAAAAATGTAGGATTTACAAGTTCTTGGGCGCCAAGGAGCCTGGGCCCCAGCCCAGGCTCCTTTTAAGACAAATATGCCTATAACACTCTAATAACAAATATTTAAACCTAATATTTGTTATTATAATACCTATATAATGCCTATAACAAATGTTAATAACTACTATTAACTATTTCTGCCTTCTATAACTAAAATAATCAAATAAAAACACCTTAAATATGTTTTTCTTTTTTTTACACAAACATCAGATCTTTCACTCAATATTAGGGATAGCTCCTGTCGCAAGTTGATGACATCATATGTCCAAGTGTGGTCCAGTCCTATAGAGCTGCGCAGTGACGTCACCGCCCCTGTTCCGGAAGTCTTTTCCCCATTCATTTTTCTCATAGACTTTTCGAAAATAATTTATATCAAGATGACTACGCCACGGACAAAGCCAACTCGAGTCGTGACGCATCATGATGACACACACAAACTTTTGGGACAATAAAATAATTTCTAAGATGAAAAACGAAACAAAAAGTCTTGTATCGTGGCGTTTTCTACTTCTTCCCAATTATATATTATATGACGATATTGTGTTTGTTGTCATGATTTGTCACGACCTGAGTTGGCTTTGGCCGCGGCGTAATCGTCTTGATATAAATTATTTTCGAAAAGTCTATGAGAAAAATGAATGGGGAAAAGACTTCCGGAACAGGGCTGGTGACGTCACTGCGCAGCTCTATGGAATGCATATGCTAAGAAAAAATAATAAAATATATTTAATATATATTTAATATATATAAAATATTGCTTTGATGCTCATATTAAAGTTAAAAGCATGTGCTTTCCATATGTTCCATAGGGCTGGACCACACATAAACATATGACATCATCAACCTGCGACAGTAGCAGTTCCTACTGAGTGAAAGATTTATGTAAGAATTTAAAAAATAATGGTAGCGTTTTTATTTGTTTAGTTATAGTTTGTTTTTATTTGTTTATAGTTTTATAGGACAAGTAGGCTATAATGTTTTAACGCTTATTTGTCCTATGAGCGAGGGATCCTTTTCTTGCGAGATCTCCCCACTTTCAGGGGTTATTTCAAGGCCCCTGCCTCTCTAACATTCTCTGCACGTCTCTTCTAGTGAACCTACCGGTATATATCCAGTATGGTGGACCTTTTCATGGGCCACGTTCTGGTGGAGAACAACTGGGACCAGGATGAGCTGAACACGGAGCGTGAGCTCACCGCCATCCTGGAGAACCGCATCGTCATGCTGTTCTTTGCGTCCGCCGAGTGCCAGCGCTGCCAAGAGTTCCTCCCCACGCTCAACGACTTCTTCAAACGTCTCAAAGATCCATACTACATAGAATACCCAGCGCTGCTGGCCATGGTCTATGTCAGGTAAGTCTAGTTTCCTTCTTTTTTTTTAAATAATTTTTTATCCCACGATTTTGTAACCCATTTTTTCACCCAGTGCCAATTCCTAATGTGATCCTGGGCTCTACACACCCTCCACCAACCTGGGGAGGCAGCGGACTGGCCTCATGCTTCCTTCAATGCATGAGGAGTCCAAGCTGCCTTCTTTTCACCTGACAGGGGGGAGTCTCCCTGGTTGGACGTAGCGCGTGGAAGGAACACGTTATTCCAACCAGTTCCAGTCCCCTCCATCAGGCGCCCCGGCTGGCCAGGGGGAGGCAGTTTAGAGCCCAGGATTACTGCATGTTTTTGTGAGGGTATCTACCCTAGGGGACACGGGGAGAACATGCAAACTCCACACAGAAAGGACCTTTCGCCAACCCCGCCTCGGGTATGGGCACTGATGACGCGGAGGAGCAGACACGCCGCCAGCACCCACAGCGGCGCCCCTAGCGGGAATCGAACCCAGGACCTTCTAGCTGTGAGGCGACAGCACTAACCACTGTTCCACCGTGCCCCACTGGTTTCCTTCTAATTACACGTTAGCCCAGGGGTGCCCACACTTTTTTGACTTGAGAGCTACTTTCAAAATGACACTTGACACATAAAAAATCCATTTAAAAACACAAAAAACAGTAAATGTTTATCTAAAGATAACTGAGATATGAAAAATTAAAACTGGACTGCTCCAGAAAACGTTGGAAATGAATGGTTCTGATATGTAGAAGAGTAATAAAATAATGAGAGCAGTAATACCTGTATATCATTGGAAAAGTGTGATATAATTCTGGGTTAGATGTTTAAAGAGCTGAAAAGAAGAAAGAAGAAGAAAGAAGGCAGCTTGGACTCCTCATGCATTGAAGGAAGCCAGTCAGCTGCCTCCCCAGGTTGGTGGAGGGTGTGTAGAGCCCAGGATCACATTAGGAATTGGCACTGGGTGAAAAAATGGGTTACAAAATCGTGGGATAAAAAAATATTATTATTATTATTTTTTTTAAAAGATGTTTAAAGAGCTGTGTTGCTTCCGACCAAAAGAAAGATAATCGGCGCCGATAATCGGCCGCCATTTGGATGGTCAAAATCTCCAGGATTTTTGTCAGACACATGTGGCAAGTAAAGATCTCAACGGGCCTGAAAATTAAGGCCCGGCCCTACCCGGCCCTAACAGTTCAGGCCCTAGGCCCTACCCGGCCCTACTAAATGGAATAGATTTTAGCCCTACCCGGCCCTAAACTGTCGGGGTTGGGCAAAATTTGAGAATTCGCCACAGATTAAAATTGAAATGGCAATCAGCACCATCTTCATAATAGGTAAATACAGAAAATAACTATTATTCTTACTATATTAAAATAATCCAATATATATTATTTTTTCATGGGGCCCGAGGCCCTACCCGGCCCTATTGATTAGGATAGATTTTCGGCCCTACCCGGCCCTAAATGTCGGGTCGGGCCTGTTCGGGTTCGGTTCTGGTCGGGTTCGGGCAGAGTTTGAGAACTCTAGTGGCAACCCTATTGCAGACAAGCATGCTACAAGCGAGGGGGGGGGGGGTTAAGGAGGCAACTTACTGTAGTTATCAGTCCACGCTCCAAGGCCTTTTAGATTGTCTGGTCTGTAGTCTCTCCGGTGGTAAGGCGAGAGTCTGTTAGCGGTGGAATGTGGTAACCAAAGTGTTCATTCGGTCAGAGGGCACACAGTCTAATCCTCCGGGCACAAGGCTGTGGCCGTTCCGTGTCCGACCTGGTGCATTCTGAATAAGAGTTGGCACTTTGGCTATCGGCGTGTGCGCCCACTTTCCACCATTCACTCTACAGTTCCCTCCCGTGGGTGTGAGCATTTCTCTGCTATGTAATGCTAAAGTCACACCAATTTCTTTAAAAACAAAAAAATAAATACCAATGTTGTTTTCGCCTGCCAGCCCACTCTGTCATATAACAGGCAGTGATGAGTTCTATAAATTTCACCACCACATATAAACCGAAGAGCAGAATGATAAACTGCGTCCAAGGGCTTAAAGGGGAATTCCACCCATTTTCAAAATTTTCCTGAGAGGATACAAATGTGAACCAAATGGACCCTAGCGGGTCCATTTGGTTCCATTTGTACCCTCTCAGGAAAAAGGGCTCTGAAAGAAAAATCATTAACATGGTGAAATACATCTTGCTGATGTCATCAGATGTATTTCACCATGTTAATGATTTTTTTTACCTCCATGTTTAGGAAATACAGAACACAATCACCACACAATATCTCTAAGGTATATTAATGACATATTAAAATGTTGAAAATGGGTGGAGTTCCCCTTTCAGGACAGAAGGAGCAGCCTTTCCATATCACATCTGCATATACCGGTAGTCCTGGCAGTACAGAAAGAAAGACTGCTTCAATAACTCTTTTGTGTTTTGTCTCATCATGGTTTTCTTTCCCTCTACAGTCTGGACGATACAGAGGAGCAGCAGGAGAGAGTCCTCAAGGAAATGCACAAGAAGTGTTTGTTCTTGGCCCACGACGACCCGTACAGGAGGTGGGTGGAAATATAGCCATAGATAGACTGATAGAGAGAGAGGCAGTGGGTGTGAGAAACTGACTGAGTTTTTTTTTTTTTTTTTTAATGTTCTGTTTATTAATTTTTAAGTTGACAATTGCAGACATAACTTGAGAAATACAGAATAAGAAATAATGTGAAACAAGAAAAACAAAAAGCAAACCAAAAACAAGAACCAGAGCAAAAAAAAAAACAACCCTAACAAATGATAAAAAAAAAAAAAAAAAAAAAAAAAAAAGCAAAAACAGAAACTGACTGGGTTAAAGGGATTTATTTTTTAGCAAAAAAAAAAAAAAAAAAAAAAACTGGATTGAATCATTTGTGGTTTATAAGACCATATATCAGTCTAATTTTGGCTAGCCATTTGGAGAGATTCTGAAGGCTACACTACAAGAAATATGTTGAAATGGTGTGGGAAATTACAAAACAAGACTTTAAGTGGGCAGGACGTAGGCCATGTGTCCACAAAAAGTGATATTTGAGTGGAGGAAAGATTCTTTCATGTCCAAAGTGCTTCTTAACCCATTTAGGCCTAACCTAAGGTTTCTGAAAAACTTGAAATATTTATGTATCCGCTTCAACAAGTTATGTCTGAAATACTAGTGTACATACTGTACAGAATGCAAAAATTGATTCCCGTCCTGAATACAGATGCACCAATACTGATGTTTTTTTCCCCCCAGATCTGATATTCTGATGTTGTGTTGTTGATGTGTGTGTGTGTGTGTGTGTGTGTGTGTGTGTGTGTGTGTGTGTGTGTGTGTGTGTGTGTGTGTGTGTGTGTGTGTGTGTGTGTGTGTGTGTGTGTGTGTGTGTGCACTTTGCACGTGTGTTGTGCGCGTGTGTGCATGCTGCATGCGTGTGGTAAAATGATGATGATTGAATCACATTATAGCTGTACAAAATCTCAAAACTCTGTATGTGTGTGTGCGATTGTGCGTGTGCGCGTCCTCTCTCTCCTCAGTGAACTACAGGCCATGTTTAAGGTGAAGTCCATCCCTACGGTGACGGTCCTCCGTCCAGACAGCTCCGTCCTGTCGCCCAACGCCGTGGAAGAGATCGGCCGCTACGGCGTCGACTGCTTCCGCAACTGGCAGGAGGCGGCGTGCGTCATCGAGAGGACCTTCGAGCTCAACATCATGTTCGACGACCTGAACATGCACAGCGCCTCGGACCCCGTCAGGAGGCTGAAGTACACCGTCGAACACGACAAGAGGAAAAAACGATGGTGGAAACCCTGGGTGAAAGACAAGGACGAAATATACGAGGGACAGGAGGAGGAAGAGCAGCGAGACGCAACGTGGGAGAATAAGGGCAGTGAGGACAGGGGGAGATGGCCGTGGGGGAGAAGATTGAAGTGAAAGAGAGTAGGAAAAAGACTCGTAGTGGGAAGACAAGTGTGTCTGGATCTGTTTTTAGAACGATGCCAAGTCAATGGTTCCCATTCCTCACAGGAGGGGGCGAAATAATTTCCCGTCCACGACCGCGGTCACGACCCGTTTTGAAAAAAGGTTTTCGAAGACTGTTGTGATCGTTGCTAACACAGTCAACACAACCTTTTTCGACAGCAGCGACCTTTTTACAGAGCCAATTCAGAAACAGAAAGGAAAGGGGTCGGGAAGATGTTCCCCCCTCATGATCTTTTTTTCTAAATCGGTTGCAATCTTTTTAAAACAGTTGCAATGTTGTTGTTTTTTTTTTTAAAGTGGTCACAAAGTCAGAGGTTAAAGTTATAGGTTCAGCCATAGGTTTTATTGGAGTTAAGGTTAGCGTTAGGTTTATTTGCGACCGATAAAAGAAAACGTCTTTTTTTAAAAGGGTCGTGACCGTGGTCTCTCCTCCTCAAGTTCTTCATGCCCAAGAATAGGACTACGGCACTAAAGGTCTGCTTCGGTTCACAAATTGGACATGGATGAGTGGGTTGATTTTCACAGTGTAAATTGTAAAAAAAAAAAAAAAAAGAAGAAAACCCAGTGTAATAAAAACACACAAAATCGATTATGACTCTGGTGCCTGTAGGATTAAAATGTAAGGCCTACTTGTACACGGGTGGATATGTGGTCCAGTTCTCAATGGTTGACCAATCGCAGACCTTCTCAACTCCAGTCCAGTGTCTATTACATGTATTTGGATTACTAGCCTAATAATACAACCATGAAACTTATTTCATGGTTTCTTGATAAATGAAGGCGTTATTCTGTTTACTTTATGCTGCTTAATGTATTTTCATTTGAGGTTAATTACCGGTTTTGTATTACACATTTTACTACTGTTTACTTATCACAGCTAATTTGTCCTTCTATAATAAATATTGTGCAGTATCATTTCAAGCAGGGGCGGATGTAATGTTTCTCAAATGGGGGGGGGGGGGGGGGGGGGGGGGGGGGGCAGGTGAAAATGGTATTGGGGTGGCTTCATCGCCCGTGGCATGAAGTCGCACTCATACCATTTTCGGTTACAGGACTTTTATTAGTCAAGTAAAGCATCAATAATAACATCGGTTGTTGTTGAAGTTGCAACAGACACGCAGCATGCATAAAGCTAAAGGTCTGACTCAGAGAGTTTTCTGTTTTCAATGATAAAATGCTGTTGGTTTAGTGGTGACACAACTGTAGTTTGTTAGCAGTAGTAGTGTTTCAAATCATTTTAATTATAAGCACTTTAATATGAAATATCTTGGGTTGTTTTGCATGCCATCATGTTTGGTGGGGCAGACTGGGCATTTAGGGGGGCATTGCCCCCCCCATACCCATGCCTAGATTCGCCCCTGATTTCGAGCAATTGGTACATTTGTTTTGCTAATAATAAATAACCATGCGCAATAAGTCATCATAATGGCTCATCATAATGGGTACACCATACTTGTTCTCGCTCATTGCTGCTGACACACTTCTCATTACTCACACACACGCACACACACGCACGCACGCACGCACGCACACACACACACACACACACTCACACACACACACACACACACACACACACACACACACACACACACACACACACACACACACACACACACACACACACACACACACACACACGTCACTCCAAAGTATAGTGTGTCTCTCTTATCTCTCTGTCCCTTCATCATCTGACCTTGTAATCTCTCACTCCAGACAGAGGAGGGGAGGGAAGGGGAGGGGAGGAGGAGACACAAAGGAAGGAGGAGGAGGAGGAGGAGGAGGAGCTGGTGGCAGATGCCATCAAGTTAGAGGAGAAAGGTGACAGATGATGCACGGACGGACAACGTGAAAGGGGAAAGAAACAGCCAAGCAACAAAAATGCATGTCAGGTTTACAGGCAGGGGTGTAGTGGAGGGACTTCTATCACATCTAAGATATTTTTGGGGCAAAAGTAGGCCTATTGAACCCTAACGGGTTCATTTGGTTCCATTTGTACGCTCTCAGAAAAAAGAAGCATCTAAACACAGAATGGGGGGACTTTTTTTTTTATCATGTCCACCCAGCACCTCTAGGGTATACTAATGACATATTAGATTAGAATGTTGAAAATGGGAGGACTTCCCCTTTAAGACAATATTGGGATATATTAGTCTCGCGGTCTAGTGGGCCTGCTATTACCACACCTCCAGTCAGTGGCTCTAGGCTTGAAGCAGGGGGGCCCTGGTGGGTCAAGTCTGGTACTGCAGGCGGGTGGAATTCATGCACGACCGCCGGAGAGCACGCACGCTCGTTTGCTTTGTGCACGTGGACAGGGCAGTTTGTATTTAAGTTGTTTTCTGAATAAACCAGCGGTCCTCACGTCATATACTACCTCTCAAAACATAACGTATGTATTATATGACAGATAATAAGCTCAATGCAAACCCAAAAGCTTGTTTTTGATGCTTTTTGATGTTTTTTTTTCCTTTGCTCGTGCGCGACGGCGCTCGTTCATGGTTCCCATAATCCCTTGCGTCGGGCGCGTTCATGGAGAAATACTTCCGCATTTGACCACCAAATTTTGGTCAAAGAGATTCTATATAAAGAGGCGACACTTCCGTTAAGACCAATGGAAACAACCAGCCCCAGTGCCTCCGCCATATCGGAGTGATGTGACGTACTTCCTGTTGCTATTAAAGACTGCTGTTCTGACTACAGTTCTTGGAAACGCCGCTAGATGGCGGGAGCGGCACACGCCGCCATATTGGAGTGATGTCGTCAGCGCGCCATAGAGTGGTGTTACCACTGCACCATCTGGTGGTGAGTCAAATAATTGCATTATGTCGGCTCTTTATATAAAACCCTCTTTGTTTTGGTGGTCAAATGCGGAAATAGGCGCACTTCCGGCGGTCTTCCGGGTGCTTCATGCGCCAATGAGCAACTTGCATTGAAATGAACGGCAAGGGGGCGGGGCTGTCGCTCCAGTCAGGCCTCTGTATTTTATTACTCTATGGCTATTACACATACTGTAAATGCAGCAAAATAAAACATGCACGCACGTGCGCGTAGCCTATACCATACACACATGCACACCACACACACACACACACACACACACACACACACACACACACATACACACCACACCACACACACACACACACCTACTTTCAGAAGTGCACACTGATGCTGTTCTTTGCCTCTGCTGAGTGTGATAGCTGCCAGGAGTTTGTCCCGACACTTACTGTAACTGTATACATCCTTAGCAGAGATGAGTGATACATTGATCATTGTGCACAGCTGCTGGTGCTGCTGTTGCTGCTGTAATGGTACACCAGGTGTAGCAGATGCATATGTGCAAACATAAAGACATATGGGCCCCTGTCGCACAAGCACGGAGTACGGACACACTTGTCAGACGCTTATGGCAATGACAAGTATACGGCCATAGAATTGCTATATAGACTGCCAGCATTACAAGCAATCAGTGCTATATGTGCGTGTGCGTGTGTGTGCGTGTGTGTGTGTGTGTGTGTGTGTGTGTGTGTGTGTGTGCGCGCGCACGCACGCACGCACGCACGCATGGGTGGTGTATTTACATAACGTCCGTCCAAGTGTGACTCACATAATGATAATACCCTCCTCCGCTCTTTATATTCACACACACACACACACACACACACACACACACACACACACACACACACACACACACACACACACACACACACACACACACACAGTGGCGTTTCTAAGCAATTTGGAGCCCTAGGCAAGATTCTCCTGTAAAATGGCGCCCCCCAAGGGATAAAATTATGAACTATTTGTAAACTAAATAACATAATGGGCTCCACCCCTTATTTCTAGTTATAGAGGACAAGTATAATGTATATTTATCCATATGATGCTTATTAGCCTGGGATCCATTTTCAAGCATGTGTGGTGGTCCCCCCCTCTCCTCATGGCGCCCCAGGCAACTACCTAGTCTGCCTAAGGGCAAAAACGCCCCTGCACAGTGCACACACAGCTTGGTCTAGTCAGAAAAGGAACAGCTGGAAAGATTTCTTTAAAGGAGCCTGTATAAACAAGTGTTTGTTCCTGACATACGATGACCCCTACAGGGGGTGGGTGGGAATAGCTAGGGGAGGGCATGCATAATGTAAAAAATAAATAAAGAACAACCACTTTAACTAGAGGAAATCATCAGATGTGTGTACTGTGCATGATATCTCCTCTGGGATCATGCAGAAACTATTTTCGAGGTGCAGCATGCAGCTGCCCACAGTGGTCTGATTGTTCCATTATCATTGTGAAGGAAGCAGCAGCCTTATGCAGCCCTAACTGCCCCCGCAGTAAGTTCTGCAACCCACAGGAAGAGTCAGACTCAGATGGAAGATTATTTAAAGGGGAACTCCACCCATTTTCAACATTTTAATAATATGTCATTAATATACCTTAGATATGTTGTGTGGACATGATAAAAGTTCCCCCAATTCTGTATTTCCTAAAATGGAGGTCTGAAAAAAATCATTAACATGGTGAAATACATCTTGATGATGGCATCAGAAATTTTTGAAAATGGGTGGAATTCCCCTTTAATGTTTGAGATCATTGATAGGGTACAGCTGTGGTTTTCAACCTTTTTCATACCAGGGCCCACTATTTATTCAGAATTTCAGCCACGGACCACCATTTGATGACATTTTAGCCCCACAGACCCCAAAACTAAAGATTTATTTTTGCTCTCTCCAGAATTCCAGGATGTATTTCGGAAACAAAATAGGCAAACATACAGATCAAGTGACCATTAATCTTTTACATTCTCTAGTTGTGTAGACTGTACGGCTAATTTAGATGATGAATAGGCTATTTAACTCTTGAGAGTGTACACATGAAACCAAATGGACCCGCAAGGGTCCATTTGGTTTCATGTTTACACTCTCAAAGAGTTACATCTGGTTAACCAACTTTCCACCATTTAGCCCCTGGGGACCACCTGGAATCTTTCATTGGGTGGGCACGATGCTTGTTTGGTTGGGCTCGGCCCACCCCTGCCCCCCTCTAGATCCGGCCCTGCTCAGACTCAGAAGGAAGATTGTTTAATGTTTGTGAGTTTATTGATAGGGTACAGCTGTGGTCTCCAACCTTTATCATACCAGGGCCCACTATTTATTCAGAATTTCAGCCACGGAAGATCACCATGATGACATTTTATCCCCACAGACCCCAAAACTAAAGATTTATTTTGCTCTTGTCCAGAATTCCAGGATGTTTTTCGGAAACAAAATAGGCAAACATGGCCCTCAATCTTCTACATTCTAGTTGTGCCGACTTGGGCTAATTCAGATGGATATTTGAACTTGAGAGCATAAACATGAAACCAAGGCAGGGTTCATTTATTTGTTTTCATGTTTACGCTCTCAAAGAGTTACATCTGGTTAACCCATTTAGGCCTGACCTAAGGTTTCTGAAAAACTTGAAATATTTATATATCAGCATCGAAAAAGTTAATTCTGGAATACTGTACATACTGTACAGAATCCAAAAATGGATTTCCGTCCTGAAAGGTTAACCAACTTTCCATCATTTAGCCTGGCTGGGGACCACCTGGAATTCTCTCAGGGACCACTGGTGATCCCTGGACCACTGTTGAAAACCCCTGGGGTAATTCAAATCAAATCAAACTTTATTTATAAAGCACTTTACAAGAATGCCCAAAGTGCTCTGCTGTACAGGATATAAACTGCAACAACAAGCTATAAAACTAAAACCTAGAATAAACGGAAAACAGCAACAGTGGGGTACAGTAATTAGACAGCAAAGGAGAAGAGAGAGAGGTGAATTAGAGGCGATTGCCAGCTTGATTAGGGAGTTTTAGCAGATATTTAATTGTTCAATCTGGGAACCAAATTGTTACCAAGTAATTTCTTCACTAATGTGTTTCTAATGGCGTCTAATAAGTATGTATTAAAATTTTGAAATTCAACTCCTGCTAAGCTCATAAAAAACAAGTCAATCACAACAACACAGCAATGAAGTCAGACCTATCCATGACTCATCCTCATAACTGAGGATTTGGACATCATAAACATATTTAATTAAGGCCATACAAATTAATTTAGACCATTAGCACAAACATTATCAAGCACAGTCTCAATGTTTCAGCCCATATACCATGGGCACCGTATTCCTACCACTGCCAACAAGCATCCACTGTTTTCATGGGGGTTATGTATACTATAGAATGGAATAGATCATGCTGTCTTCAATTCAATTTAATTCAAATGGCTTCATTGGCATGAGAAAACATGAGTTTGCATTGCCAAAGCAAAAAAAAAAACACAATACAATTAGGGCTGTTGAATGATTAAAAATTTTAATCAAATTAATCACAGCTTCAAAATTAATTTAATCATGATTAATCACCATTCGAACTATGTCCAAAATGTGCATGTTTTCCGTACAGGATTTCAACATTTAAAAAATATATATATTTATCTTTCAAATATTTATCAAACTAGGTGATCTACAAGCCCTCAATGCTTGTAGATCCTCCAGCTATTCTCTATCACTCTGGTTACAGGGAAACACACAGCTATACGTCTCCGTAAAACCGTGCTCTACCCATTTTTTTCAATGAGAAAATGCTCAGTGGGTTGAGTCAGTGTACACATGAGTTAATTGAGTTAATTTTTTTAATCAGATTAATCAACAAAATTAATTTAATCCCATTAATTAACTATTTTCAACAGCAAAAAAAACACAATACAATACAATACAACAATGATCTACTGTCAGAATCATCAATAAATTAATTTCTATACGTACCAAATTCACTTGAGGCAAGAATACACACAGTGATTGTTCTTTAGGGTTGTTGTGTTGTATCTGCCATTCTTTTCTTCTTGTGTCTTCTATACACAGCAGAGGTTTTCAACAGGTGGTCCGGGGACCACCAGTGGTCCTTGAGAGGGTTCCACCAGTGGTCCTTGAGAGGGTTCCAAATGGACCCTTGCGGGTCCATTTGGTTTCATTTTTACACTCTCAAGAGTTAAAATATTCATCATCTGAATTATCACCACTTAATTAAGAAGTCTACACTTTTTGATTTTGTTTTGTTTGCCAAATCAAGCCAGGGATTGTGGACAAAAGGTGGTAATCAAATGGTGGTCTGTGGCTCAAATGCTGAATAAACGGTGGTCCCAGGTGTCAAAAAGCATTGCACAGTGGTTCTACCCATCGCTGCTGAACACATGCTGACCAACCAATACAGTATGTGCTGCTCAGGCCCAGACTAAAGGGTCCTGCATGGGTTCCATTCCTGCTGCTGGGGAACGCTGTGGGTGCTGGCGGCACACCTCCTCCTCCTTTAAGCTCATCAATGACCATACCTGAGATGGGGTTGCCGAAAGGGCCTTCCTGTGTGGAGTTTGCAATAAAAAAAAGCAAAACAGAAAAAGTATAGCAATTCAAGTCAGATTTGTGTTTAGTTATTGTATATTTAGTTGTAGTAGAGCTGCCTCTGCTGTGTGCAGTGCAGATATTGCCTGCTGTGCGGTGGGCTTTTCAATGTAGGCTACCTGTGAAAAGACCAAAATTAAACCAAAATAACAACAAATTGTGCACAGCTGAGGGAGGGGGGGGGGTCCTGACATTTTGTCTATGGGGAACTTAGGCCCCCTATACTGCCGTAAATCTGGCAGTGGCATGCTACTTGCTAGTTCAGTGAGAGGGACACAATCCTGGCTTCCCACCCACAAACATGGACAATTGTCAGTTGAGTGCTCTTTGTTTAGAGTTTTTGGCAGATCCCTGGTCCCTTTAAACTGTGGTTCGGAAACTACCCACTACCTCATACGCACGCACACACCTCATACGCACGCACACACACACACACGCACATGCATGCACTCACACATATACAACTGAAGGACTGTATCGAACTGCTGCTACCCTATCCTCTTGCACATGTACAGTATATCACCTCATATAGTAGGCTGTATGTTGTTTTTGTTTAGTTGTAGCTTTATATAGTCTCGCATATAGTATTTAGATTTATAGTTGTAGTTTCTAGTTGTAGTATATACAGTATATGTCCTGTCTAGTCCTGTCTATAGCTGTCTGTTTCACACTACTGCTTAGCCTTCACACTACTGCCACTTTATCACACCTGGCTAGCTTAGCACCTTCACCTCAAGTTAGGTGTACAGTTAGCACTTTACTGGTTTGCTGCACTATTGTTTGTCTCATCTACCGGTATATTTTGTCTTGACTTTTGTCTATTGTCTTATTGCACTGTAGAAAATGGAAACGTTATTTCATCCCTGTATATGTCATACACTGGAGTGACAAACAAAACCTTGAACCTTGAACCTCCCCTATTCAGCAATACAGCACATGGTCCAGCCATATCAATTGGTATTGTATTTTATACCTCTGATTAGATTATCATTATTTGCAAAAGGGTATAAGTTTCATTATGGATTGGGGTGTTTGTTGGATGAGTGATACAACTAAAACAGTGCCTTCAAAATGTTTGCCAAAATGGTAAGTGGTTTGTTGTATTCACTCGCCTTGAGTTGCTTAGGCTTAGTGCATTGCATGATTGCACCCTTGCACAGTAATAAGGTAAGAAACTGCACATGTTGGCAATTTTTACACTTCATTAATTGTACTCAGTGACAGTGTGAGGGAACTCATAGCACCTGGAAGATCCATATGCAGCCACAACAGCTATCTCTCTCTCTCTCTCTCTCTCTCTCTCTCTCTCTCTCTCTCTCTCTCTCTCTCTCTCTCTCTCTCTCTCTCTCTCTCTCTCTCTCTCTCTCTCTCGCTCTCTCTCTCGCTCTCTTTCTCACACACAGAGAACTCAATGCTAGTGAGATATCGGCATGAGATTCTGGAACCAGTGGCGATCAGGGGGCCACGTCCCCCACTTCTCACAAATGATCTCTTGATGACATCATCAAGATGTATTTCACCATGTTAATGAGTTTCCTATTTTTCAGAAATTGAAAAATGAAATGGGAGGAATTCCCTTTTAAGAGGCACCCCCCCCCCCCCCACACACACACACACTTCTAAAAGTCCCACTACAACACTGGTCATGGCGATCCCATATCTTCAGAATCTGGGACCCAATGCCATCCTCCAGAATGACATGACATCCCTTTGGACTGGGGGCAGATACTAGACTTTGGGAGGCCATCACGACAGAGGCTGTAGCCACCTGCTACACAAGCACTGCACAACGCTGAACCGTCCACTGCGACGCAGAACAGCCGGCAATGGACAGGCAATGATGGTGGCAATACCGCTACCGGCCGGGAAATGTACTGGCTCCTTATGGAATATTGTTATGACCCTGAGGTCACGTCATAATGTATATAGTGTAGGTGGTAGTAGTGTGTAACCTTCTGTGTCTGTCTGAAGTGATGCTGTTGAGAGTGATGGCAGGTATGTGTAGAGTGAGTGGCAGAGGCAGGTGTTGGCTCTGAGTGATTGAATGAAAGATTGAAGGAGTAAGGAATGACCAGGAGGTCATTGGTGCTCAGGTTAATGGTGGACCTAAAAGGTTAATGGTGGACCTAAAAGGCCAGCTCTTCTCAACCCCAGCAGGTTTCTTTATTCCCTTGCAAACATGTCATGCCAATTTCTGTTTTCTGTAGTGATTAAAGGGGAACTCCCCCCATTTTCAACATTTTAATATGTCATTAATATACCTTAGAGATGTTGTGACATGATAAAAGTTCCCCCAATTCTGTATTTCCTAAAAATGATTTTTCTTTCAGACCCACTTTTCCTGAGGGTACGAAACCAAATTGACCATTTGGTTCAAATTTGTATCCTCTCAGGAAAATTTTGAAAATGGGTGGAATTCCCCTTTAAGTTATAGTTACGTAAAAAGGTGGCTGAACAGTGTTTTACTGTAACTAAAGTCACCAGAAATTATGCTGACCTGTTTTTAACCCAATTCTGAATCATCCTCCAAAAACTGGTGGCTTTGATTACAACAAAAATACATTTTTTAATCCCATTCTGGCATCCAGTATTACTCAGTTTAAACTAAATCACCACATTAGAATATGTGAAAACATTATATGGTAGATGTCACAGGGAATTGCATGCCAGTGCCCTATGCACATATAAGGGACAACAATGCACACATGAACTACACAGGTGCTTCAATTTAAATAGTAACTTTACTATCCTGCTTGGAAGATTGCGGGAATGAGTGAACATGAGTGCATATTTATTTATTTATTTATTTTCATTAGTAACTCAGTGAAAATGAGAACAGAATAGATTTAATTCTGTTTAATTAAGATTGTTTGGCACCAGGCTCTCCTGCAGTGCTGGTGATCTGCTTGATTGAGTGGAGGAAGGTACCAAGTGCTATACAGCAGGAGGGGTGTCAGTTTGTGTTTGAGCTAGAGTTCTTGTCATATCTTCTATTTATTTTGATGTTGTGGCACATGTAATCTGTATATGTATTGAAATAGGTGTACTAAAACCAGGTAGTTGGTAATATGGCTGTAGTTAGCCATGTGTGAAGTTAAGTGGTTAGGGTGGTAACAAGGGTTACCAATTACAATCTGTTCCTTGGTATGGTCTTGCCTATATAAGATGCAGGCTGTAGGGGCAGTTGGGAGTTCATTTTGGCCTGAGACTTCTAGAAGGTTACACCAAGGGAGAGCTATGAGGTGCTTAAACGCAGTTTCTCAAGTTCTGTGCAGTGTTGCCAACTTGGCGCATTTGTTGCTATATTTAGCTCTTTTCCAGACCCCCCTAGCGCCAAAATTAATCAAAAACTCCGGCGGAAAATCTAGTGATCTTTCGCTGGTGAGTTGGGGCGAAATTGCTTGCCAGGTACCAGAGATAAAACCCTTGTATTTTCACCATTTTTGCACTTATGAGGAAGAAAAGGACCATTGGTAACCAAATGGACCCTTATTGATCTGTAACTCTTGAGAGCTAAGTTATAATTAAACATCTGAATTACCTAATTTTCAAGAATCTACACATTTAGAAAATGTAAAAGAATTGCTATTTTAACTAATGTTTTGGCAGTCATTTCTCCTAAATTAGTCAGAGACTAAGGTCAAGACTAAGGTTTCTGTAATTTGTATTCTTTTTCTTTCCTAATTTTTGTCTTCACGTATTTTGTTTGTTAGGCTTTTGTGAAATCTGTGGATACAATGCAACTGGGGGAAAATAAAACCCTTAAGGTATTTCTGGACAGCCTTGCAGGAGAATAAGCCACATGGCAGTAACCTGTCCAAAATGGCCGTCTGTCTGAATTGTAAACAAACCTTAGAGTAATTAAATAACCCTATTTAATTACTCTGATCGAGAAACAAACACACTACACTACCTGCATCCAGTAATGGTCCTGCCTGAAGGGAAGCCAGCTTTTCAGGTGGGCGTCAAAATAAAATTCCCAGTGCTTCTGTTGTCTTTGGTTACATTAACATTATTTTAGTAGTTGGTGTATGCGTTGTTTAGTGGTTTTGGTCTCTTTAATAACATGACTGTGTGAAACCTGTGGATACTTTTTTAAAGGGAAAATGTACTATAATGTTTAACTGTAAAAATGGTGCTCAGGCATATATGTGGATTGTATTTGAACACAATGTTTTTCCTTAAAATTGCTAGTATCCTATTGGTAGCAATTCAATACCTTTTTTTTATCACATTGCAAATCAGAACTGGGGCAGAACTCAATTTGTGTAGAGGCAAAAATTGATAGCTTCAGACTGAGACATTTAAAACATCTGAACACAACATTTAACTAATTTAAGCACTTGCTGACCCTTGTGTACAATATGCTCTCTGCAAATGTCTTTAAATGCTGCCAACGACAGTCAAGCCAAGAACAGGCCTGAGCCAAGTCTTGTCATTACAGCCTGTTTTATAGCACCCAGCAGAAGATGAGAATTACTTTAAACATTTTTGATTATTCAAAGATAGATCATCGTAATGATCGTATTGTGTATCCCCATATTTGTTCTGGCCGGCTGCCAGTCAAAACACATTTTATGTTTAACGTTTAGCTGACATCATTGAGGGATATTTATGAGGAGTGAACGAGTACAAAGAGGGTCTCAGTGTCATTTCTTTATGGGAGGGGTAGACATGTATTTTGACCTTGTTATATCTATAACACAAAATCTATCTTCTATTTTTTGTATTTTCTTTAGTTCTGTGGCTCACAAGATGTACAGTATATCTTGAACAAGACTTATATTGTCAATGACATCAGTTGTTGTTGCATGCATATATAAAGAGGTCTGACTGACATTTTTCTGTTTTACTACAATTGTAATTTGTAGTGTAGTGTTTAAAGTCATTTTAAATATAAGCCCTTTTATTTGAAATGTCTTGAAATTTGGATTGTTTGCATGGCATCGACTTTGGTGGGGCAGTCAGGGTATTTAGAGGGGCTTGCCCATGCCTCGATGCCATGCCTCGGCTCTGCTTCATGTGGATTATACCAGGGACTGTCTTGGAGTTTTAGCTCTTGAACCACCCACAGTCAATACTCGCACCTTGAACCAGGGGCGGATCTAGGTATCAAAATGAGTTAGAGCAGCCCCTGCCTTGAACAATGTTGCTCCTGAAACAATATTAGCGACTTCCTCTTGAGGGATTGTGGAGAACCTCCTCTTTGGACACCAGAACCGATTGTAATCAGCATGGAATCATGTCTTGTTAATTATGCTAAATTAAAAAGCTCTCGTCACAGAGGGAGATATGGATGCCCTTTGCAACAAAACACTACAAAAGGTCATGCGCAGTACAAAGAACATGTCTTGCTGTGTTGCTCTCACATAGAAGAACAAATGTGATACCGGTATACTGTAGAGCTGATTAGAGACAGCAAGTTGGGTCAGACAAGGCATGTATGAATATTAAGTATTAGTATCTATGACTTATAAATCTATAGTAGGCTTACGGCAATAATATTGCTTTTCTCATATTAATAGATGTTATGGAAGTCTGACAATGGCTCAGGAGGAGGTAGCACCAGCTGTTTAGGAGTCAAAATGTTCACGGTTTGATCCCTCCGGCTTCCAACCAGGCTTATAAACTAACTAAAAAACTAAAAAAAGAAGAAAAAAAAATGAGTTGACTAAAACTAATAAAAACTAAAAAAAAAAATGCAAAAAACTATAACTAAACTAAAACTGTAATGTGGGTTCAGAAAACTAACTAAAATTACACCCAAAATACCCTTAGTTTTAGTTTTTATAAAGCTTTTAAATGCAAGATGCAGCATTTTGACTGTGCACTTTGCAGGTGCACCATCATACATGCAAATAATATAAAGCAAGCAATGGGCTACAGTACAGCATGAGTCACAACTGTCTCCTCTGTGTTGACTATAAATCATTTGATGGGTTAGATTGTTGGATTTGCACCCAATCTACACAGGGCCGCTTCTAGGCATAAGCAATATAAGTGGCCTCTTCGAGCCACAACCACAAAGGGAGCCACATCACAGAGAGAATATTCTTTTATGTATTTAATGCGGCATGCAGATTACAGAATACTGTTGATTTCAGCTGTTATTAATTAGCTGAATTGCAAATGGGCTACTGGAGTTCTAGTGGTCACATTCACTTCAACTCCCTAAACTTGTTATATTTATTTTACTTAAAAAAAAAAAAAAAAAAAACATTGTTATAGCCAATAGTTCAACTAGCCCATCTACATTGACATATTGAGCTTGTAGACTGGCCATTTTAACCATTAAACACTGTTTTACAAAATAGTAAAATGGTAAAGAATTTTAGGGATAAGGGGTTTAGCAGTAATTATAATGGAGCCCTTGGTGTCTTAATTCTGTGACATTTTCCCCACATATTGTATTTATTTTTTCTGGCGTGGCAGTGGGAGGCTATAGAAAACTAATCTTGCATATAGGGCCACTAAATACCTAGAACCGGCACTGAATCTACACAATAGGATGGCTGTGTATTATTCACTAGACTAGACTCATTTTTTGTAAACGACTTCCCATTGTAGGAAAAGAAGATAACTAGGACAAACATGAATGAATGATGGATTAACACAACACAATTAACACAACAAATTTAATCACAACAACAATTTAATCTTTTTGTAATCCTTCTCAGATTACAGATTACTGAAGGTGGTTGGTGGAGAATAAGCGGAGCCGTGCTGACTATAGCTTGTCATGTAAGTGTGAGAGATTTTGATATGTCGTCATGGTGCTGCTAAGACCTGTAGGCCTGGATGATTGACAGCAGGGGCGGATCTAGGCATGGGCATGGGGGGGCGATGCCTCCCTAAATACCCAGTCTGCCCCCCCAAACAGGATGGCATGCAAAACAACCCAAGAAATTTCAAATTAAAGTGCTTATATTTAAAATGATTTGAAACACTACTACTACTGCTACTAACTAACTATAGCTGTGGCACCACTAAACCAACAGCATTTCATCATTGAAAACAGAAAACTCTCTGAGTCAGACCTTTAGCTTTATGCATGCTGCGTGTCTGTTGCAACTTCAACAACAACTGGTGTTATTATTGATGCTTTACTTGACTAATAAAAGTCCTGTAACCGAAAATGGTATGGGTGTGACTTCATCGCCCGTGACGCAAAGCGACACGGGTGATGAAGCCGCCCCCATACCATTTTCTCTTGCCCCTCCAACATGCCCCCCCCCCCCCCCCCCCCCCCCCGACACACACACACAAATAGGACAGGTTTGATGGAGTTTATGAATGGAAATGACAGGATCAAGACGGAGCTCAAGACTGACATGGCAGCCACATGAGCCCATTGTCTATCCCAGATAGCAAAATGCATTGATTCAACGTTGAATTTTGGTTAGATAACCAAAATTCAACGTTGAATCAATGGATTTTGCTATCTGGGTATAGGCATATAACATTGTAACCCTGTTCTGTTATTATTTATATGTGAGATGTAGGCCTACTGCTATTCTGCAGTAGTTTTCAACCAGTGGTTTGAGGGCCACAAATGGTCCAGGTGGTCCCAAGCTAAATGATGACAGAGTTGTAAGGGTAACAAAATGAACCCTTGGAGACCTCCATAAAATGTTTAATTTAAAGGGGAACTCTACCCTAGAGGTGCTGGGTGGAAATGATAAAAAGAGTTCCCCCATTCTGTGTTCCTAAGAAATGGAGATCTGAAGAAAACCACTAACATGGTGAAACCTCTTGATGACATCATCAAGATATATTTTCACCATAATGGATTTCTTTAGACGCTTCTTTTTTTTTGAGAGCTTACAAATGGAACCAAATGAACCTGTTAGGGTTCATTTGGTTCCATTTGTACGCTCTCAGGAAAAAAAAACAATGAAAATGGGTGGAATTCCCCTTTAAACATCTGACTGTATCACTTGTATTTTCCAAGTCAAGACAGAATAATTTTCTGTGTATCAATGATTGATAACACCATAGCCTATTGTTTCTTTTTGAGTACTACAGGTATATGAAAGGCTAAAATAAATCTCAACTGGCTCATCTGGCTCAGTGGCAGACAAATAATGGGGCTTCTTGATATAATGAAAATGGTCGAAATCCACGTACTGCCTTATAATGGCATGTTATTGTTGCGCTCTCAAACGAGCTTGAAAGTGCATCATGTATAGTGGTCGCCTATAGCAGCCCCCACCCACCCATTCTCTCCTCTCAAATGCCTGCCTGCTACACACGCACTTGCATACACATGCACAGGCCTGGCCAGTGTACGTACACACACACACACACACACACACACACACACACACACACACACACACACACACACACACACACACACACACACACACACACACACACACACACACACACACACACACCACGACGACGTACAGTCAGTGTGCGCGTTCTCGGAGCGCAGTACGCGCAAACAGAGCCCTCGAGTTTCAGCGTTGCGACATTGAGGGGGTCAGAAACTGAGCTGCTGTTCGTTCGTGGTGCAGCCGGAATAGGGGACAAACGGGTGTTGGAAATACACTGTCAACGGTGTCACCTGTTTTAAAGTATTGTACTAAAGTAAAGGTATTTGACGAGATAATTTAAATGGGAATTCCATCCATTTTCAACATTTTTTTTTCTGAGAGAAAAAAGAAGCATCTAAAAAAAATCCATTAACATGGTGAAAATAGCCTACCATGTTAGTGGTTTTCTTCAGACCTCCATTTCTTGGGAACACAGAATGGGGGAACTTTTTTTTTTTTTTATCATGTCCACCCAACACCTCGAAGGTAGGCTACATCAATGACATAGTAAAATGTTGAAAATGGGTCGACTTCCCTTTTAAGAGCTATTTTAATCATGAGTCCAACATGTTAGTTGATTTAAAGTATTGTACATTCTATTCTAAAGTAAAGGTATTTGATGAGATAATTTAAACCGGGCTGTTGCATTTCTGCCTACTTCCGTGTACATGACTTATTTTGTCCCTCTTTGTTGCCTCCATTCTCCATAGAAAGTCTACGCAGAAGAGCCGCCATTGGACTCGCCTGCATGAAGTGAACGGAGTTGGCGCAACTCTCCTCTACGCTCTAAGCGCAGCGGGCTACGCGCAACAAGCAGCAGCAGCCCTAACGGATGGAGAGAGAAGAGAAGAGAAGAGAAAAGACGTGCGGAACGGCGGACGCGAGCGAGCGAGGAGGAGGCGAGGCCACTACTGAGCAGCGAGATCCGTCTCTCACGGTTGTACATGTTTTATAATTTCATCATCACCCTCATTTTATCAAACGACTAGTGCCACTACTAGGTCTACTAACTGCCCTGGTGGTTATCTTTGAATGAATCGTCCGTTTCGCGCACTGCTGGCGCCGCTGCGCCTCAATCAGAAGCAGCAGCAGCAGGAGGAGAGGATGAGGATGTGCTTCACGTGCACGCCGATCAGCGGCCGCTAACCGTTTATCACGTTCGACGACGTTATCTTCTTCTTTGATCTTCCTCCTACCACCACCACCAAAGCGAAAAGGATGTGCTGTTGCAACGCAATGTTGTTGATCCCACCGGACCGCGTCGTTAATAGAAGAAGCAGCACCACCACCACGACGAATCTTCTTAATAATAGCAACCGTGGCTTGAAATAATAATAATAATAAGAAGAATAATAATTCCACAAAACGACGAGAGGGCGAAAAAACAAGAAAAGAATCCAAATGAATTGCGTGTATACGTAACGTGCAGCGTTTATTTATTCTAGAACGAATTAATTGTATTTATTTATTAATTTATTTTTTTTATTATACCGTGCATCTATCGGAGACTCTACTCTATACACGGGGCCTGTATTATAGCTTTCCACGTCGTATAAGCTTGGGAATGAAACCCGTGGGAATTGTGGTACCAACGTGACGCACAGTCGCACGCACGCCCGCACACACGCGCTAACGCACGCACGGAGGCAGGCAGGCAGCGGGGAAAGCCATCAAGTCTCACTGGAGGAGGAGAGGAGAGGAGAGGGGACGGTGTGGAGGATAGTGCACGCTGCTGCCCCTTTCCGACCATTCGAGCATCTTTCCCTCCCTCCCCTCCCTCCCTCCCTCCCTCCCCAATCCAGCGGCAGGCGGCCAGAGGAGGACGTTAGCCTACGCCGCCCAGTTTCAGTTGTCTTGTCTCGTTGGATCTCGCCTAATGACTGCCTCCTCCTCGCCGCCGTAGCATCATCGCAACCCGGGAGCGCGCGAACAGCAGCAGCAGCAGCAGCAGCAGCAGCAGCAGTAGCAGCAGCAGCAGCAGCATCCTCCCCTCCTATCGCAAAAAAACCCCTTTGATTTCATGCATCGGGCGGCCGAGGGGACTGGCACACACGGAGGAGAGAGAGTATAGTGGGTGAGAGGAGAGAGCGGTGTGGGGAGGAAGAGGAGGAGGAGGAAGAAGAGGAGGAGGAGGGCGCGGACACAGGAGGAGAGAGACGGGATGCGGGAGACGCAGTGAACGAAGAGGAGGAGGCGGCGGAGGAGGAGGAGGAGGAGGAGAAGGAGGGGAAACACAGGAGGAACTGACGGTAAGAGACGAGATGTAGGGTAAGAGAGACCACCACACCTCCAACCACCCCCACCTCCCCATTCCCCAGCTCATCTCCCTCTTCTACTTGCTAATACACACACACACACACACACACGCACGGCTACCATTTGTCCTGGACAAACCGATCGTTCTCCTTGTGTAGGAGGAAACGATCGGAGGTGTCCTCCTCCTCCTAATGGTCACTTGTCATTGTCAAGGATCCATGACGTCTGGCGTACGTCCATCCGTTTGACGGCTATGCCAGCCCCCGTGCTTCTTCTTCATGCCATTATAAGCTTATAGGTCATGTGCCACAATAGCGGTGCATGGTGGTGTGGCTGTCGTGAAATATTCATGTGGGTCCGGATTAGTTTCTCCCGTGGGACTTTTTATGATAGTGTGTGTGTGTGGAAAAGAAATTGTGGCAGACAAGTTCAGGTGCCTGTCAGTCAGTGGCCGACTGTGACGGTGCTGTTGACTGAATGATGTTGTGGTTCGAGAATCATGTGCCTCTCAAGGTGGCACACACGTTTTCAAGGGTGCAGTGCTTGAAATTCTTCCATGAAGCTCTCCTCTTGTTGTTCCCAGTGGTGTCCATGTGTGTCCATAATATCCGTATAGGACTATGGTACAGCCAGGGCTATACATTAAAGCTTTGTTGCAGTGTGTTGTACTGTACTTGTACCAGACTGCAGCATGCATGCAGCCACACACTGAGGTAAACAGGCATAGAGCCGCCTCTACCGTGTTGCCAACTGCCAAAATCCAAAATGCACTATAGTGGCACTTTCAAAATGCACTAGAATGCTGCTAGAACAGTGGGTTTTCCACCATTTTCATACCCAGGGCCCTACTATTTATTCTGCATTTTAGCCACGGAGGAGGACCATTTGATGCTGAGCGTACTGTAATTTCTAATTGGAAAAATAACTGGCAAAATGTTGGTCAAAATAGCAATTCTTCTACATTTTCTAAATGTGTAGATTCTTGAGGCAATTCAGATGTTTAAATATAATTTAACTCTTGAGAGTGTATGCTCTCAAGAGTTACAGATCTATAAGGGTCCATTTGGTTACCAATTGTCCTCTAGGAAGGAAGTGCCAAAAAGCACTAGGAGTTTTTCACTCATTTTGGCACTAGGGGGGGTTTGGAAAAAAGCTAAATATATCGACAAATGTGCCAAGTTGGCAACACTGCCGCTTCTACTGTATATCACAGTAAATAAAAAAAATCCTCCTTTGTTCATTTAACTCCGGCAGTATAATGGATTTCAAATCAGGGGCTAGACGGTGTAGAAGTGGACCCAAATGGACACTTAGGGTGCAATTTGGGTCCATCCTGGCACCGTCCGAGTTCAATAAACGGAGATAAAAGGATGGATTTCACGGTGTATGATTCCTATAACGATTGGCTGCAGGTTTGACACGCTACAGGCCACTGTGTGCTACTGGTGATGAGTTGAATACATAGAAGATTTGATGTGATTTTAGCATCTCAAACCCAATGCTTTTTGTGCTGTTTTGATGTGGTACCGTAGATATTGTGTGGACCTTTTTAGTGAATTCAGTGAATGCAGTTGTTTTAAAGGCCTATGCAGTGATTTCACTTCATTCAAATATTATTGTTATTACCGTAATTTCCGGACTATAAGCCGCTACTTTTTTCCACATGCATTTGACCACTGCGGCTTATACAACGATGCGGCTAATTTATGGATTGTTACAGATAACGCTCACCAAAGGCGATCTAGCTGGTAGTTTATATTTAATTGGAATCCTGGAAATTTCCAGCCGTTCTGACCAAAATGCTCCAAAAACATCACTGTCTTCAATGAGCCGTTATATTCTTTTGCTTCATTTGTTCACACTGTCAAAGAAATGATTTATTTCAGTAATTCATCCTCTGTGTTTGAATGATTCCTGTTGTAGCTCTATTAGGAGCAGTGGGCAAGTAGTGTGGAGTTGACTTAACGCTTTGACAGACTGACAGTAGGCTGAGTAGGTTGTTCCCATTGGGCACAGTGATATAATTCATTTAATTTATAGAAAATCCTCTGTTGTGAATTTGTGCAAATGAATGACATCCAAAGACAGCTTAAGGTGTCTACTTTAAGTGAAAAAACAAAAAGTTGATATATCTCTGTGATTTTTTTTTTTTTAGAATAGAATTGACAAAACAGTCCATATTTACACATGTCCACGACTGTTTCCGAGATGAATGCAATTATAGTTATTGCCATGTATCATTTATTAATTAAAAGTATGCCTTATAGGGGGGCTTATATATGGAGAAATCTGTATTTTTCCTCAAATTTAACTGGTGCGTCTTATATTCAGGTGCGGCTTATAGTCCGGAAATTACGGTAGCTTCTTCTTCTTTTTTTTTGATAATCCTTCCTACTAGTGTGCTGACCGTTATATGGAGTTCTCCCCATTCCCTGAGAGCCAAAAAATCCTATAGTTTCAGTTTGGGTTTTGGGAGGAAAAAGCCTTCATCCAATCAGGATGAGAGGGCCCTTCCTTCCTCCAATCATCATCGAGTGGGGGTGGAGGTAGGCCTTGGTGTTCCTGCTGTTGGCTGGCCAGTTGCATTTCCGCCTCACTGTAAAGTGTGTGTGTGCAGGTGCACATCATCCTTAACCAGAGAGGGAACCAGAGGGTTTTTCGAACCACCCAAATCACAGAATGTTAAATTATTTAACACTGGACTGAGGCTGATTAAAAACGCCTTCTAAATACTTAAGTTTTCTCCAAATTATAGTATACTTCAAATATTGCAGCATCATTTTTTGTAATTTTTGGTACATACTGTGCAGAAACCCAAGACAGGGGTTCCTGGCCAGAATCGATCTTATGGTTACAAAAAGTGTGTAAATCCAAACCAAATGGACCCTTACCGATCCAATTTCATTTTAGGCTCTCAATATAATTAAATATTTAACAAGGGTTACTAACCCACTGAGCATTTCTAGACATCTCGGGTGGTCTAAAATTGATAAACATCTACATCTATAAACTAGCCTGGCTAATCAATGTCTATATATACAATAAACCGTCTAAATATAGATGTTGAAACAAGCTATCCTCTATAAATATAGGTTGAACAACATTTTAACGTCTAATACAAACCTAGACTACTAAAACACAATACTATTTTTACTTCATTTTTAGAGAGATTCTTAAACAACAGGGGTTTTCAACAGGTGGTCCGGAGACCACCAGTGGTCCCTGAGAGGGTTCCAGGTGGTCCTTAGCTAAGTTGGTTAATCAGATGTAACTCTTGAGAACGTAAAAATGAAACCAAATGGACCCGCAAGGGTCCATTTGGTTTCATTTTTGCACTCTCAAGAGTACTCATCATCGTAATTAGCCCCAAGTCTACACAACTAGACAATGTAGAAGATTAATAGTCATTTTTGATCTGTATGTTGGACTGTTTTGTTTCCCCAAATCCAGCCTGGGGAATTGTGGACAAAAAGCGAAATAAATATTTAGTTTTGGGGTCTAGTGGGGCTAAAATGTCCTCAAATGGTGGTCCGTGGCTCAAATGCTGAATAAATGGTGGGCCCTGGTATGAAAAAGGTTGAAAACCACTGGGAATTGTCAATCATGTATTATTGAAAACCACTGAGCTACAGGGAAGAGGACTGGGGTCAGTGGGACATAGCAATGTCTGGCCATGAGGAAGAGAGGTGGTTGCATATGCAGAGGAGAGGGGATACCGATGGCTGGATTAGAGCCATATTGTACAAGCAAGAAAGAAAGAAAGCAAGCAAATGGAGTGATGGCAGAGAGAAGGGAGAGTCAAGACAGCCGAGAATCCTTGCTGCCTGACAGGATTCTCAGTCGTGACTAATGCTCCTTTTTTTGTCTGCCAGATTCTGTAATACATTTTGTAACCCTGTTTTTTTGTCTGTCTGTGTGTGTGTCTGTCTGTCTGTCTGTCTGTCTGTCTGTCTGTGTGTCTGTGTGTGTGTGTGTGTGTGTGTGTGTGTGTGTGTGTGTGTGTGTGTGTGTGTGTGTGTGTGTCCACTGTCCGTGCCTTTTTAAGAGGTTATGAAAACCAAAATGAAAAGGAGGGTGACTGACGTGACTGGAACTGATTTCTAGGTAGATCTCTCTGGACTTGCAGTCATTTTAATATGGTGACTCAGTATGTCCGACGTGCACGCGCGCACGTGTGTGTGTGCGCGCGTGCACAAGCTGTGCATGCTTGAATAGAAAAAGAAGCAAAGGTAACGAGAGTTCTTTGTCTATGTAGGGATCATTTACATCAACCACGAGGAGGAAAAAGCATCACATTTGTTTAATGCATGCACACACACACACACACACACACACACACACACACACACACACACACACACACACACACACACACACACACACACATACACGCACCCAATTTGATTAGATTCTCTGGAATTTGAATTGTAAAATATCTGTGTTTGTCTGCTTTAGAACTCCTCGCCTTTAAATCTTAGAGCTAAATGGACCTATAAGGTTCCCTGTAGGTCCACTGCTTACACTGAGAGAGAGATACATGATGAACACTGAGGATTTCACTGCATGGTTTCCCGTATGGTTTTCCATCAGATACTGAAGGGCTAGAATTGATCTGAGAGGCTTTTGAAATCCCCGCTAATGGCATGAGCCTTTGCTTTTGTCCGTTCAGCTCTAAAAAAAATGATTGGACCCATTCAGGTTTTGCTCTAGATGGCCTATTTCTTTGTCACGTTGGCTTTAATTTGTCTTCATCAACGCAACCCAACCGCTGGGGATGTGGAACCCATCTTAGCTATTACCACAGATTATACCTGCACGGAATATGAATTCTCTCTCTTTTGTGTTGTGTGTGCAAACGCAGGCATGCACACTCTCTCTCTCACTCACACACACACACACACACACACACACACACACACGCACACGCACACACACAGGTGCATAGAGGTAGCTTGAAAAAGGTCCGCAGACCGAAACGTTGATGCAATCGCCGCGTAAGCCTTCATGTGTCATGTGGAATCACTGCATTCACAGAGTAAAAGAAGTGCACAGGAAACTGCATGTCTCAGTTGACATCATGATGACAGCTTACATCTGCGGATACAAGCCTTAACAGTGAAGTCCTAGGGGACAGTTGCAGACATAACGCAAAGGCATAGAATTGCACATTTTACAGAGAAAATATACATAGTATACCGTATAATACTGTTTGTATAGAGAGTATAATGCTTATGTGTGTTCACCCGTTTTACCATAGTTCCTGACACTAGATTCTAGTTTCTGAGACTAGATTCTAGTTCCTGCGACTAGATACTAGTTTCTGACACTAGACTATGGTCTCTGACACAAGACACTAGTTCGTAATAGTTCCTGACACTAGATTCTAATTTCTGACACTACATACCAGTTTTGAATAGTTCCTAACACTAGATTCTAGTTTCTGACACTAGATACTAGTTTCGAATAGTTCCTGACACTAGATTCTATTTTCTGACACTAGAGTCTAGTTTCTGACACTAGATACTAGCAGGGGTGTAGTGGAGGTGGGACACGGGGGGACGGCGTCCCCCCACTTCTCACATCTAAAATATTTTTGGTCTTAAAAAAATCACTAGCATGGTGAAATACATCTTGATGACATCATCAAGATGTGTTTCACCATGTTAATGAGTTTCCTTTTTTATGAGAGCGTACAAATGGAACCAAATGGACCCGCTAGGGTCCATTTGGTTCACATTTGTACGCTCTCAGGAAAAAAAAAGAAAATGGGTGGAATTCCCCTTTAAGTGGCGTCCCCCCACTTCTAAAAGTACCACTACAACCCTGGATACTAGTTTCTGGCACTAGACTCTAGTCTCTGACACAAGATACTAGTTTGTAATAGTTCCTGACACTAGATTCTAATTTCCGACACTATATACCAGTTTTGAATAGTTCCTAACACTAGATTCCAGTTTCTGACACTAGATACTAGTTTCGAATAGTTCCTGACACTAGATTCTATTTTCTGACACTAGAGTCTAGTCTCTGACACTAGATACTAGTTACTAATAGTTTCTGATACTAGATTATAGTCTCTGATATTTCGGACATTATAGTTTCGGACACTATAGATTCGATGTTTTCTGAAAAATCTATATTTCTGTGTCAGTGATGCTCAACATATTTCATTTCCTAGAATTATCTATATTTGGCTGCAGACCCATTTCTGAAAATATGTTGTTCTAGGGATCCCCCAGAATCCCCAGTAGATTTGGGTTTTTTTTTTTTTAAAGGTCTGCTCCGAAATAATATATTCAAAGATCAAAGATTGTGCATCATTTTCACGATTATTCAAAAATTGCAGACTTGGTGTTGCACTATGATGAGCTTGTAGGTCTGCTATTTTTCTCGCCTCTGCCCTTTTTCTAAAGTACTGTATAACATAATGCGTAAAACCCCAAAAGGCGTTCATGTACCGTCAGGATGCAATTCAGAACCAATTTAAAGGGGAACTCCACCCATTTCAACATTTTTATATGTGAGATATTGTGTGGTGATGATAAAAAGGTTCCCCCAATTCTGTATTTCCTAAAAAATTGAGGTCTGAAAAAGTCATTAACATGGTGAAATGCATCTGATGACATCATCAAGATGTATTTCACCATGTTAATGATTTTTCTTTCAGACCCCTTTTTCCTGAGAGGGTACAAATGGAACTGAATGGACCCGCTAGGGTCCATTTGGTTCACATTTGTATCCTCTCAGGACAATTTTGAAAATGGGTGGAATTCCCCATTAACATGGCATGTAGAATTGTAAAGTAGATTGCCCATCTGTTCATAGGTGCTAGTTATTTGGTGGGCAGCGAGTGATTTCACCAAGGCAAATATCCCGGTGAAAGAAAAGAAATAAACACAAAATGCAAATGCGTATTTTTCCTTTTAAGTTGCGTTATTGTGAGAATTAATGGCAGCATAAATAAACTAGACTCTGGGGTGTGCTTACTGCAGGTGTTATTTGTTAAACTGCTCTATCTCCAATAACATCACTTCACACAATGATCTGTTACCCACTCAAATAAACATCGCATATTTTTAATCTTTTTAACAGAGATTTCTTTTATCATCCATGGCTTTGATTTACCCGAGCCATAATTACAAACGAACAAACCAAAAGAGAACCTGGTAATATAATCTTACAGTAGCATCTATCAGCTGCAAAGACATGAAGTGAGCATGTAAGAGGACACATCCTACAATAGGCCCAAATAATATTCATTTAAATCACTCATAGGTTCAGCAATGTTTACTTGGTGCAATTAATTTAACTCCAAACCAATTTTTCTACTAATCGTGTAGGAAGACTTTATTTATTTTTTTTTCAAACAAGGTTCATGTTTTAGTAAGTAAGTAAGCCTTGCCTAGCCATGATGTCATAAGGCTAGGCCGAGCCATGAGGCCCATAGGGCAGGAGCCTATCTCCTGCTTCTGGTACGTGAGTCAGTGGCGGGAATCAAACCCCGGCCTCCCAGTCTCAGGCCACTGAGTTGGTTCATGTTTTAGGTTGCCATTAACGTAAAACATTCACGTCTGTTACCAGCTGATCTCCGAGACAGTTATCCCAGTCGATGCCAAACTTTGCACACACAATCTCTGGATGAACCTCTGCCCTGAACTTTTCAGAGCAACTCGTTATAGCGCCACCAGGAGGCTGATCTTTGTAAAGCACATTTATTAATATTACTCCTCCAGATTCCGTCCTAGAATCCTGCAAATTGTCACACAGTATCTCTTTAGTTAGGTGATCAATCTAATAACTAGATGCTCAGTGTGAAGATGTAGCATCTGGAGGGGAAGCCACAAACTGTTCGTGACTGTTTTAGGCCAGGGCCCATAGCCATCGGTTGTGACCGTTCTCGAACGTTAGTAAGGGACTTGCGGCCATTGGTCGCGGTCGCAAATTGCCTTCGCCCGCCCTTCTGCTAAAATGCCCAAAGCTAAAGAAAGCAGCCAATGAAAAACAATGAACACATCTTTTTACTTTCTCTAATAACAACCTTGGTTGGGGAAAAAGAACTAAAGTCGTCTTCCCAGGCTCTACCGTACAGCATCCCAATGCACTGAACACATGTCCGATGTAGATGCGGGCCGTATGTGTCCTGGTCAGGGAAGGTCCTGACCACCGGACACATACAGTACGCTGGCTGTCAGCCACCAGGTCTATGGTGATTGGCAGGGAGGAAGCATCCAGTCCTCAGGGCCCATGAATGCATCAACCAGGCCAAGTCATGTGGCTTTTCTAACAGTGAAACCACCACCGCCTGTAGGCCTCAGTGCACTGGCGAGACCCATTGAAGTTAATGGGCCGAAACCTGCGCCTCGGTGTGCCTTTAAAAAGGTCTCCGCTGAGCCCAGATGATCTGCCTCCATATTTACAGTATATGCTCTGTTCTCTATCTCAGTAGCAGCTTATACTGACAGCGTCTCTCTCTCTCTCTCTCTCTCTCTCTCTCTCTCTCTCTCTCTCTCTCTCTCTCTCTCTCTCTGACAGAGAGAGCTAGCTCTCGCTCTCTGTCCTTCAAGAAACACATTTTCTGATGAAGCAGCTTGAAAATGGATTTACTTTCCCTCTGCCAGCCAAGGAAAATTCGTCTTTCTCTCTCCCAACCTCCCTCTCTCTCTCTCTCTCTCTCTCTCTCTCTCTCTCTCTCCCCTACCCCCCACCTCCTCCTCCTTTCGCCGTTTCCATTAAGAACATATAGGATGACACAGCTGTTTTGTTGCCTTATTGCCTAGAGCACAAATAGGTTGCACGCGCTACCATCCTGCTCTTTATACTCAATCTTTCTCACCCCCTCTATCTTGGCACGTCTTTCTTTGACTTTATATAGAGAGGTGCGTGTGCGTGTACACGCGTGTGCACGCGTGTGTGTTAGGGGTGGGACAATTCACAGAAAAAAAACAATCCGTTCAATACGAGGTCCAAGGTTCAATACGCGCTAGTGAACCGCAATATTTTGGTTTAGACAGACACACTTCCTTAATTATAGTATGGATAACAATATCCTTATTAATAAAGCAGATATTGTCTTGTAAACTAAACTAATTTAACTTTGTTGTCTGTCTACAAAGCTGCATGTCTGCATGCTACCTGCCTGATACTTAACTGAAACGTGCATTTATTTTATTTTCCCCTTGAAAATAGCCTAATAATGAGGCACAAATAGCAATATACATTTTTTCTTCTGTAAATAATGGAAAGGAAGAAGACAGGCCTACTGGAATATGTTTTAGTGTAATACCTTAAGATTTGAGTTTACAATACAAGGTTGTATGGGGGGATAAGTGAACCGTCCCACCCCTACTATATATCCACCTATTTGCAATATGCAACACTTATGATGCGTACTGTGTATTGGCATATATATTTTTACTGTATATTGACATATATATTTTCTCTCCGTGTAGGATTGCTCGCTACCCTCCACATCGCTCCCTCTTTCTTCCCCTTTTGTCTTCTCCTCTTTCTCTTTATCCTCTCTAGCGTAACTTGACATTTTGACTGCTATCTCCTTTGGTATGAGTCCTTGTATCCCGTCTGATATAATCCCTATACAAGTTCGTCTGTTAAAAGAGTGATTTATCAATGATTCCTGACTGCTTGACTTTGATGCCGCCGATGTATCATTCACATGCCAAGCCGCTCTGTCGCTTTTATGATTCAGGGCAGGACTCCCTGCATCTCCCTCAGAATATAGATTCAGGCCTATAGTTATTTATGTCACTATGTCACTGTCACTTTTACTGTTATTTGCTCGTAGCTACTAATAATGCTGGATGTCATTATCAGCCATACTACTTGTATGTTGGTTACTTTTACTTATTACTACTCTCATACTAAGAGGCTTCATTGTTATTAGCCAGTAAGAGGTTTAATTCATATTGCTATTAACACCAGTACATGGAGTTTATTGTGTGTGGCTATTAACACTGACAGATAATTAATACTTACATAAGTGAGAAGGTTAATTGGGTATTTGTTAGGATTATTGTTTTCCCGCTGAAAGTATCAGTGCCTCAGAAACCTGGCATACCGGGTGAAGACAACACTAAAGGCTCATTCACACTTCACAGTGAGGTGACTCGTGGAGAAAGGGTTTCACCGTGGTGTCGTTTTTTTTAAGGCTTATAAAACTACAACATTATGTCAATCACCGTGGGTGATAGCTGATCACCGCAAATCTCGACACATCATTTTACTCTCCGACAAGTCCTTTCACCCTGAAGCTTTCACCCCGATCACTGATTGGTCTAGAAGACGCCCGACTCCCTCCCCTTCTCCCCACAACAACACAGGGTTGTCCCGAACGGAATCACCGCGACGGAATCACCGCGAGTATGATGTCCTCACTGCTTTCACTGTATTAGGTTGAAACCCCATTTCACCTTAAACGGTGAAACGTTTCACTTCACCCTGTAGTATGATTGAGCCTTAAGTCTCACTGTTCTATAGTTCTCCTGACATTTTGGATTAAAAAATACAAATTAAAGGCATTACAGACACCCTCGTTACCGCGTGATAGCGCCCATTTTCTCGTGCTTGCTTTATCGTGAGTCGTTCTAAGCCAGGGGTAGGGAACCTATGGCTCTTTTAATGGCTGCATCTGTCTCGCAGACAAGTCTTTAATTAGCCTATATAAAAAAGTGGCATTAGACCAGTTTGTGCATGCACAAAATGGCGCCGGTCACCAGCGACTAGAAAGCCGGTTTGCAGTAATTTCAGTGGGAAAGTGCCAATCTATTTATTTATCAATCGCGTAGGCAGCACGGATGAGGCAGAGTCAGACACGGTTTGACGTATTTTGCTCTGCTGTCAAAAATGGTGGCTGGTGTGCGCATGTGCAAGAAGTTCCATGCAACAAACTCATCGCGTTAACTGAAGAGAAACCCTTTTGTGAAGATGTCTAAAAGACAAAAAAAAGGACGATTTAATTTAATTTGAAAATATGTGGTGTTCATGGCTCTCTCAGCCAAAAAGGTTCCTGACCCCTGTTCTAAGCACAAAATACCCGGTCCTGTTCAATGTGAACTAACTAGAGGCACGATTTATTACCCCCGGTGTGAAAAGCCCTTTAGCGACATTTCGACTACTCTAGCTGTCTGATTGCTACCAAATATTATGTGCATCATTACTGGGCAGAGCTTATCAGCGATGACATGAAGCTTGTTGGTGCATGTTTGGCTGATGTGTCATCCCAACACATCAAGCTCAAAGCAGACAAGACTGAGCTTCCATGGAAAGTATTATTAGTCCCTGCAGCAGCAGCATCTTTCCACGTCCAGGCTGTGTTCGATCAATCACAGGGACATCGCTCAGTCAGTCCTATAACTCAAGAGCTCCCCAACCAGCAGTCAACGGGACATGGAAAGGGAATCGCATGTCCCGAGAAGGAGGAGGGAATTCCCTTTTTTCCTGTCATACAAATCTACTTGAAAGCACGACTTAAAGGGGAACTCCACCCATTTTCACCATTTTAACAGGTCATTAATATACCTTAGAGATGTTGTGTGGATGTGATAAAAAAGGTTCCCCCAATTCTGCATTTCCTAAAAATGGAGGTCTGAAAAAATCATTAACATGGTGAAATACATCTGATGACATCTTCAAGATGTATTTCACCATGTTCATTTTTCTTCCAGTCCCCTTTTTCCTGAGAGGGTACAGATGTGAACCAAAAGGACCCTATTTGGTTCCATTTGGTTCTCAGGAAAATTTTGAAAATGGGTGGAATTCCCCTCTAAGAATAAAAAGACGACAAACATCAGGCCTGAGAATTAGTGAGCAGCCGGGCATGGCCGAGCAGTGCAACCCCAAATCACCCATTGGAATGCAAATGGTGCTTTATTCAGCCTTTATAGTCCAGTGATTTATAGTCCCAACCTGTGTGCTGCTGCGGTACTGTGCCTTTTGATATGCCACCTGATTTGACCGAGAGTAATACTGAGCGCCCTTGTTGAAAACAATGCATTGTAATTCCAACTCCAGTTTGTCCCTATTCAGGCTACATGAACAGCACTCGAACGCTCATGTTCTGACTTTTCAATGTCGCAACAAAAGTAGTAGATGGCTCTACACTCACCCTCTCCTGAATGCAATAATATTGCATTCAGAGGAGGGTGAGTGTATTATATATTATATGGCCTGCCTGTTTTCCATTGTTCCGTTGTTGTGTTCATGCAAATTCTCGACTTGACACTGCACAACAACTTTACACTGTACAACAGCTGAAGAATTAGACCGTTCCTCACCAAGCAGTCTGCCCTGCTCCTTACCCAAGCCTCAGCCACCTCTAGGCTGTGCAACTGACTCCTTCCTGGTCTCCCAACATGATCCCTTGAAACTATTATTTATCACATACTGTAATTTTATCATCTTGGTCATGATCCTCTAAATGTATTTAGAAACCTTTAATGCAGGGGTGCCCAAAAGGTAGATGGTGATCTACCAGCATATCACACAGGCTGTGCAGGTAGATCACATGACAGTCCCCCAGCACTTGGACCCTTATACATCTGTAACTCTTGAGAGCGGAAAATGAAACCAAATGCAGGACCCGTAAGGGTCTCATCTTGATGTTGTCATCAAGATGTTTCACCATGTTAGTGGTTTTCTTCAGACCTCAATTTCATGGGCACACAAAATGGGGGAACTTTTTTTTGTTATCATGCCCACCCAGCACCTCTAGGGTATACTAATGACATATTAGAATGTTGAAAATGGTGGAGTTCCCCTTTAAAAATATATATCTTTTTGAAATAATATTTATATTTTTACTACCGTGAGAATAATGACTTCCTTTTTCGCATAGGAACTTTTCAGTAATAGAACGCCTGCAGTTTCCATTCGCTCGCATTCCCCATCGATGATGCACATGGTGAATGGGTGCCCAAATGGTTTTATCTGTTCTATCATGAACATTAGTGAGGACCTATTCTATGAAGATAGGTTTAAGAGTGGTGAAATGGTCCTTTAACCGTTGAAAATGTTTAGCTTTTAGTGTAGTATAGTGATAGCACCCCTCCTTGTGTACCTTGTACTAGGCATGGACATGGGAGGGCAATGCCCCCCTAAATACCCGGTCTGAACCCCCCAAACACGATGCCATGCAAAACAACCCAAGTTATTTACAATTAAAGTGCTTATATTTAAAATGATTTGAAACACTACTGCTGCTACTAACTACAATTTTGGCACCACTAAACCAACAGCATTTCATCATTGAAAACAGAAAACTCTCTGAGTCAGACCTTTAGCTTTATGCATGCTGCGTGTCTGTTGCAACTTCAACAATAACTGATGTTATTATTGATGCTTTGGTTGCCTACTAAAAGTCCTGTAACCGAAAATGGTATGGGTGCGGCTTCATGATGGCGACGGTGATGAAGCCGTCCCCATACCATTTTCTCTTGCCCCTCCAACATGTTCTCTTGCCCCCCCCCCCCCCCCCCCCCCCACAATGGGACATATTACATCCGCCCCTGCTTGTACATCTTTTTTACCTTTTTATAGGTACATAGGTACAGAGCGTGCACACACACACGCACACGCACACACACGCACACACACACAGTTAACCAGATGTTCAGACAGATGCCAGGTTTGATGTTTCCTCATTCCCTATACGGTATGCTTCACAGCACATTATCAACTTTGACACTATTGGTTATGTTGAGATTTTTTTCAAAAGTAAAGAATCTGCTTCCCCCTGTATGCCAATGGTCAACGTCCATGTGCATTTTCAGTTATATTGGTCAGGCCACTGAAGAGAAAAAATAATGCAGGCGTGGATGGACTGACAGATTGTATTCATATTCAGAAATGAGATATGTATACTAGGGGTGGAACTAAAAATAATCTAATTAATTTTAGGTTTTAATTTTAATTAATCTCAATTAATCGCATATTAATATTTGATCTGAGAAGTATCTTTAGGGCAAACAGATGCCCCCCCCCCCCCCCCCCCCCCCCCCCCCCCCCCACACACACACACACACACACAAAAAATAGATTGGTATGTAGTGTCAGGGGCGGATGTAACATTTCCGAATTGGAGGGGCCGGACAAAATGTAACACCCATACCATTTTCAGTTACAGGACTTTTATTAGGCAATTAAGCATCATAACATGCAGTTGTTACAACAGACACGCAGCATGCATAAAGCTAAGAGTTTTCTGTTTTCAATGGTGAAATGCTGTTGGTTTAGTGGTGACACAGCTGTAGTTAGTTAGTAGCAGTAGTAGTGTTTTCAAATCATTTTAAATATAAGCACTTTAATTTGAAATATCTTTGGATGTTTTGCATGCCATCATGTTTGGTGGGGCAGACTGGACCCCCCCCCCCCCCCCACCCCCCACGCCCATGCCTAGATCCGCCCCTGTGTAGTGTATCAGTGAGTAGAGTTTTTTCCAAATCAAATTTTCTCAAGCAAAGCCGTCTGATTGGCGGGGACTGTCCCAGAGATCCCCCTAGCCCCGAACATGCACTGGAAGTTCACCATCAGCATAACGGTTGGCCGCTTTGCTTTAAGATCCACATCTGTACATACTGCACAGAATCCAAAAATGGATTCCGGGCCTGGAAGGGTTAAAGGGGAATTCCACCTATTCTCAAAGATTTCCTGAGAGGATACAAATGGAACCCAATGTACCCTAGCGGGTCCATTGGGTTCCATTTGTACGCTCTCAGGAAAAAGGGGTCTGAAAGAAAAATCATTAACATGGTGGAATACATCTCGATGATGTCATCAGATGTACTTCACCATGTTAATGATTTTTTTCAGACCTCCATTTTTAGGTAATACAGAATTGGGGGAACTTTTTTTTATCATGTCCACACAACATCTCTAAGGTATATTAATGTCATATTAAAATGTTGAAAATGGGTGGAGTTCCCCTCTAATGTATACACAACCTGTTAATGTGTGCGATCCGAGCATGCGCGCGTGAGTGCATCTACAGTGTTTGCATCCATGACATACACGCATGTCTGTATAAGTGTGTAACGTTCCATGTGTGTAGGTCATTTGTTTCACTCATACATAGGCTGGTTCCAGTTCCTCCTCCACCAAGTAGGCCGGCCCATGGCCTGGGGCTGGATTTTAGGTTGCAGCCATGGGAGGATTGCATGGTACAGGCCTGGACTGGGTGGGTGGGTGGCTTTGTCAAGACCCATCAGTGTCCCTGCTCCACTTTCTCTGCATCAACACTTAAGGGTGTGGGTGTGTGCGTGTGCGTGTGCTTGTGTGCTTGTGTGCGTGTGTGCGCGTGTGCGTGTGTGTGTGTGTGTGTGTGTGTGTGTGTGTGTGTGTGTGTGTGTGTGTGTGTGTGTGTGTGTGTGTGTGTGTGTTTTGTGCGAGAAAGACAGAACCGAGGTTGAGAGAGAACAGGGGCGGATGTATCATTTGTCAACTGGGAGGGCAGGAGAAAATGGTATGGGGGGCGGCTTCATCGCACCCATACCATTTTCAGTTACAGGACTTTCATTATGCAATTAAGCATCAATAACAACATCAGTTGTTGTTGAAGTTGCAACAGATGCATAAACAGCATGCATAAAGCTAAAGGTCTGACTCAGAGAGTTTTCTGTTTTCAATGATGAAATGCTGTTGGTTTAGTGGTGACACAGCTGTAGCAGCAGTAGTAGTGTTTCAAATCATTTTTAAATATAAGCACTTTAATTTGAAATATCTTGGGTTGTTTTGCGTGCCATCATGATTGGTGGGGAGGCAGTCAGGGCATTTAGGGCATTGCCCCCCCCCATGCCCATGCCTAGATCTGCCCCTGATAGAGAACATAATGCCACAGGGTCTTGGGATGAGATAAGACGTATTGGTGTGTGTGTGTGTATGCGTGTGTGTGTGTGCGTGTGCGGGTGCTTGTGCGTGCATGTGTGTGTGCCTGCGTGCCACGCTAGTCCTAGGGCCTATTGAAACCTTGTTAGTTAAGCTTTAAAGGAGACATACTGTACAGTAGGTCTCTCTCTCTCTTTCTCTCTGCTTTGTGTGTGTGCAGGACTGGAGGGGGAAGTTGTTGTATCTGCATGAGGCCTTTTGAATACATGTTGGACATTTGTCCAAGGAGGGAGTGACCCAAATCTGTCTGGCATCATTACTTAACAAGAAGACTGAGACGATGTGTGTGTGCATTCACGCACACTCACTCACACGCACGCACACACACGCATGCATGGGCAGCGTTCGAATTGAATGGCCGCTGTAGAAGGCCCAATGCTCAGCCTTATAACCACATAGCAGATATCATCATCATCATGCTCCACAACATGTGGCATTGTGACGCGTGTAGTGTATTGTGACGTGTGTGACGCGTGTCGTGACGGGCTTACAGACAGAGCTATTTTTGTTGCTGAGATGTGGTGTTCCAGAGCCGCCGAGGCTCGGATGGGGGGGCAGTCGAAAACGGTATGGGGGTGGGCTTCATTTCCCCGGCGTTGTAGAGGGAAAACGAGAATGAATGAATTAATTAAATTAAAGGGGAATGGAGATCATTAACTCTCTTACTGGCCATGCCACTATTCCTCATAATGCCAACAATTTACCCCAATTTTCACATTTTTTATTTATCAAATTAATGCCAATCAAATAAAGCATATGATTCCAAATACTCTTCATTTGTACAGTAGAGTTGATCATATACTATATGATAACACCCAGTAGGTGGCAGTAATGCAGACGATGGCCAGAAATCAAGTGCATTTCTGGTCATAGAGTAAAATTTATCCGTGTCACTGTTGCTATATGCAAACTGTGTGGTGTTGTGATCATCGTCTTGGCCTCGATCGTAGCGATCGTGTTTTCTATCATATATAAGTCAAATCAAGCTGTAATGACGCACCGATGGTTGGATTATGATCAGCGATGGACATACAGACCGTGCATGCGCACGTGCAAGTGCAAGTGTGCACCCGACGATTTTGGCTGTTACTAAGTAGGTAGAACCTGCCATTAGCCGATCATGCTAAAAAAATCCTAATAACCTGAAATTAATGTTACAATCATTGGGGATTAAATAAAGCGTCAAAAATGTGCCAAGGACATCAAGGGCATTAATTATTTAAAGCATAAAATGCGTCAAGGGCAATAAGAGGGTTAATATACCTTAGAGATGTTGTGTGGACATGTTGAAAAAATTCCCCCAATTCTGTATTTCCTAAAAAATGGAGGTCTGAAAGAAAAATCATTAACATGGTGAAATACATCTGATGACATCATCAAGATGTATTTCACCATGTTAATCTGATGACATCATCAAGATGTATTTCACCATGTTAATGATTTTTCTTTCAGAACCCCTTTTTTCCTGAGAGGGTACGAATGGATAGCGGGTCAATTTGGTTCTCATTTGTATCCTCTCAGGGAAATTTTGAAAATGGGTGGAATTCCCCTTTAATGCATTTTGTATTGACAGAAATTGAGAGCTACAGTACAAGTCAGATTGGAGGTTTACGGTACAATTAAAGTACATACAACAATTGAGATTGGACACACTAGTTTAGCGTAACAGTTATTTACAATTGTGGCCACTGTGTTCGTTTCATCAAGCCATTTAGAGGCATAATGGATACTTCTATAAAGCCACAAGTAGCAAATCATAGAGGAGCTAAAATCATAGTGGTGGTAAAAAGGGAAAAAGGGAAATATACAAAGAGGGGAAATAGGGTGGGTGGTGGAATTAATATTAGACCTACTGGTCTAATATATTAACAGTGATGGGCAGTTACAGGTAGCTAAGCTACATAGCTTAACGACATTTTCCCATAGCTTGTAGTTTAGCTTACTACGTTGATGTAGCAAGATACTTTTGTCGTGTAGCTTATAGTGTAGCTTGCTACAATTTTCTGGGGATAGCTTGTAATGTACCTCAAGTAGGTGAATAGTATTCTCCCCCCCAACAGTGAAAGTAGCTGTCCATTTTGGCCTGTCAGAATTATCACAGTCGCCTAATTGCAAGTATGCGTGAACACCAATTGTTTCCATGGTGAAAAGTATAGATACATTTTCATAAATGCTCCAAAAATAGCACAAATAGCAAATCTACGTGTGAGGTTTAATGATTAAATGTGTCTTATCTGCCATGTGTGAAGCGTACAAGGAAAAAAAAAAGCAGAAGGGGCTCGCAACTCACTTTAAAGTGCTCCAGGCTTTATTTAGCGACAAGGGTTTACAAGCAGCGACGTTTCGACCTGTTCAGGTCTTCATCAGGCGTACAAGGAAAAAAAAAAACAGTTAATTTGTTAATTGACATTTAAGCGTCGTCTGTAACGGTGACAGCCTGTCTGTTCCCATAATCGCATAAATGTAAGTATTTGACAAGATCGCAATTATTTCTGCGTAAACGCCTTTGGTTTCCATGGTGAGAAACAAAGCTACATTTTCATAATTCCCCATAAAGATGTGACGTGAACTTAAATGATTAAACGTGTCATCTGCCCTCAGCAATTTGTGTAGGTGGAAAAAGCATAAAATAAAAAAGTAAAATACAAGGTAGAAAGAAAAACTAAATGAAATCGCTAATTGCCATTATTTGGCAATGAAGTGTCGCCGTGATGGTGGAATGAGCTGAAAATGATGAGGTTTTTATTTTGGATCCCACCCGGTTATCTGGCACAGAGTGTTTCTGAGTCCAAGATCGGCTATCGTATTTCCTCAAAATATTTTGCCGTTTCTGCTTCTAGTAGCTGTGTACAAATCCAACATGTAAAAGGCTGAACCTAGGCTCCACCCATCCCATGACTCTACGTCCAAGAATTGAATGGCGTAGAGCAGGGGTTTTCAACAGGTGGTCCGGGGACCACCAGTGGTCCCTGAGAGGGTTCCAGGTGGTCCCCAGCTAAGTTGCCTAACCAGATGTAACTCTTGAGAACGTAAAAATGAAACCAAATGGACCCTTGCGGGTCCATTTGGTTTCATTTTTACGCTCTCAAGAGTTAAAATATTCATCATCTGAATTAACCCAAGTCTACACAACTAGAAGATGGGAAAAAAGCTAAAGAAATCTTTAGTTTTGGGATCCAAGGGGCTAAAATGTCCTCAAGTGGTGGTCCGTGGCTCAAATTCTGAATAAATGGGTGGTCCCTGGTGTCAAAACGGTTGAAAACCACTGGCGTAGAGTCATTCAGTTATTCCACTCAGTTTGTCGACTTTCAGATTCTCCGAAGGCTGCCATCCAGCAGGGGCGAAATCCAAAAGCGACCTCGCCCGCGGGCGCCCGGTTTCAAAAGCGGGCGCCCGCTTTCACAAAAACGGGCGCCCGTTTTTGTGAAAGCGGGCGCCCGCTTTTGAAAACGGGCGCCCGTTTTCAAAAGCGGGCGCCCGCTTTCACAAACGGGCTTTTCAAAAGGTTATGGTTAGGGTTAGGTTAGGTTTAGGCATAGGTTTACTGAGGTTAAGTTTAGGTTTGTGGTAAAAGACTTCAATGTTTTGTATCTTACAACATTATGTATGAGTACAATACAGAGAATGTTTGCATCCGCCATCTTTGTTGAAGGAGTCTGTAGGTCTGACATAAACAATCTTAATTATCTTTCATAGTGGTTTAGGCCCTGTGGAAATGTTGTGTTAAGTTTTAAGATCCATTGTTTTTCTGCAAACTTCCTCTCTCCCTCTGTCCATGTTTGATTGGATTCTAATCCACACACTTCCATTGCCCCAATTCCATGTCCCATAAAGTGTTCCACTATTAGGGACATCTCTTTGGCATTTTTTATGTTATATCTATGTTGGTTAAGTCTATCTGCTATTGTGTTTCTGGTTTCCCCTACATATTGTAACTTGCATTTGTTGCATGTGACTAGGTAGACACAGTTTTTTGTGGACGCTGTAATGTTTTGTTTTATCCCTATCATGATTTTCGTTGCTCTATTCTTCACTAGTGGTTTGGGTTTAAAGTAATCTGGGCTTTTAGGGAGGGTTCTGTTTGCTCCTTTGAGTTTGCTGTGGACTAGGTAGTCTTTTAAGTTTTTATTTTTTCTGTAGGCAGGTATTACTTTGTACCCCCCTAGTGGGTCTTCTGCCCTTCTTGCAAAGTTTCTTTTGATCCTCATGCTAGCTATTTTGCTTAATGTTGAATATGTGGTTACTAGAGCAATTTGGGGTCTTTCATCCCTCTCTTTCACCTCTCGAAAGGTGTCAAAGGTTTTTCTTAGAAAGGTCCTTGTGTACCCCCGTTGTTTTAGGGCATTAAATAGAGTTTTACATGCTAATTTAAAATCGCTTTGTTGTGTACAGATGCGACTGAACCTTAGCAGTTGTGATTTCACTATACCTTTGTATGTGTGTGGTGGGTGGAAGGATTTTTTATGTAAAAGTGCATGTGTGTCTGTTTCTTTAAAGTAAACCTTAAGATCTAGTTTCCCGCTTGTACTAAAGTTTGGTCCTTTGAATACTGTAACATCTAGGAAATCAAGCTAAAGAAATCTTTAGTTTTGGGATCCAAGGGGCTAAAATGTCCTCAAGTGGTGGTCCGTGGCTCAAATTCTGAATAAATGGTGGTCCCTGGTGTCAAAAAGGTTGAAAACCACTGGCGTAGAGTCATTCAGTTATTCCACTCAGTTTGTCGACTTTCAGATTCTCCGAAGGCTGCCATCCAGCAGGGGCGAAATCCAAAAGCGACCTCGCCCGCGGGCGCCCGGTTTCAAAAGCGGGCGCCCGCTTTCACAAAAACGGGCGCCCGTTTTTGTGAAAGCGGGCGCCCGCTTTTGAAAACGGGCGCCCGTTTTCAAAAGCGGGCGCCCGCTTTCACAAACGGGCTTTTCAAAAGGTTATGGTTAGGGTTAGGTTAGGTTTAGGCATAGGTTTACTGAGGTTAAGTTTAGGGTTAGAGTTAGGTTTAGGCATAGCCTAGTTTGTGAAAACGGGCGCCCGCTTTTGAAAACGGGCGCCCGCTTTTGAAAACGGGCGCCCGCTTTTGAAAACGGGCGCCCGTTTTTGTGAAACGGGTGCCCGTTTTTGTGAAACCGGGCGCCCGTTTTTGTGAAAGCGGGCGCCCGCTTTTGAAACCGGGCGCCCGCGGGCGAGGTCGCTTTTGGATTTCGCTGGCTCTCCTGCCATCTTGGAGGGAGGGGAGAGTGGGGGGTGGGGGGGGGGTGCGCCGTAACCAATGGCAGCTCAGTTCAGCGCCTTCGTCACGCTTCGCCCCTCCCTACGCACCTCAGCCACCATTAGGGGCGTCGAGATACTGTAGCTTATTTGTAGTCTGCTCAGAGAGCGATTCCGTCCCTGTTCTGACGTGCCTTAAGAAGTGACCCTGCCTCCACCTCGCCGTGGCCCCTCACGTCACCTCAGGTGTCATTCAGACGCGTGCCTCCATCCACTAGGTCTGCAGGGATCAGATCCAGTCCAGGACATCATTTATTTAGCATTACTGGAAAGTGTGCCTAAGCTGCTGGGCTTTGTTCTTGTGTGTGTGTGTGTGTGTGTGTGTGTGTGTGTGTGTGTGTGTGTGTGTGTGTGTGTGTGTGTGTGTGTGTGTGTGTGTGTGTGTGTGTGTGTGTGTGTGTGTGTGTGTGTGCTTGTTGGAACATGCGTGCATGCATGCATACATACATGTGTGTGTGTTGTGTGTGTGTGCATGTGTACGACGCGGACAGAAAGGTTAAGTCTATTTTATGGATCAGTGACCACAGTTGCTCCAAGCTAATCATAGACTTCACTCACGTACATATATGTGTGTGTGTGTGTGTGTGGGCAGGCCACCCCGTGCCACGTGCACGCGCGTGGCACGCGGGGCAGACACACACACACACACACACACACACACACACACACACACACACACACACACACACACACATGCATTTACAGTACTTCCATCTCTCTCTCTCCCCTGTCTTCTCTTTTTCTTCCCCTTACGTACTCTCAGACTACATTGTGCTATCACCATGGTAACAACAGACGAAGGGACTTTCATATACTCTGCTACTATCGCTCCCATGTTCTCTCTCTCTCTCTCTCTCTCTCTCTCTCTCTCTCTCTCTCTCTCTCTCTCTCTCTCTCTCTCTCTCTCTCTCTCTCTCTCTCTCTCTCTCCTCTCTCCCATATAGCTTATACGGTATATGTAATGTATACGTTATATAATTTACATATACTTTAGACACACACACACACACACACACACACACACACACACACACACACACACACACACACACACACACACACACACACACACACACACACACACACACACACACACACACAAACAGCAACCTGTCATATTTATGTTTCTTATCCCTTCCATCCTTTGTCTTTCTGTCGGCCATTTAGATCTGGTGTTTCTAACTTATATAATATTACATTCATTCCATATGCCCTTCAACAGCCCTTCCTTCTAAACATACTGACCCCAATCGACTGGTTTCATGTCCAACAGCCGTCCCCGGAGAGGGCGGTCCCCATATGTCAGAAATACGCACGCACACACACAATCTCTCCTTTTATTATCTGTTGTCTCTAAGGGGAAAAACCAGTGTTGCCAACTGAGTGAAAAACTCCTGGCGGAAAATCTAGTGCTTTTTTTTGCTGGTGAGTTGGTGCGAAATTGGTTGACAGGCGCCAGAGATAAAACCCTCGTTTTTCACCATTTTTCCTCCTATGATAAGAGTCCTCCTTCCTTCCTAGAAAGGACCATTGGTAACCAAATGGACCCTTATAGATCTGTAACTCTTGAGCGTAAAATGAAACCAAACAGACCCTTACGGGTCTGTTTTTACTCCGAGAGACTAACTCTGAGAGACTAAACTCAACATCAAACGACGGTCCCCCTCCGTGTCTAAAATGCAGAATAAACAGTGGGCATGCCCTGGTATGAAAATGGTTGAAAACCCACTGCTCTAGCGCATTCTATAGTGCATTTCGGAAGTGCCACTAGACTAGTGCATTTTGGATTTGGGCAGTTGGCAACACCGGGGGAAAGGCAGAGCACATGCAAGATGCTCAACAACGAGAGAGACGGGACATGAACACTGACATCTCCTCCTGTCTGTTTCCCCAGGCGATCCTATCTGGGCTGGCGGTGTGTGACATCCCAACGCTCTCTCTCTCTCTCTCCCAGCCATGGCTGTGTCTCTGTGCCTGGTGGGTGTGTGTGTGCTCACCCTGGCTCACGTCGCTCCCTCTAGTCAAGGTAAGAAATCACACCTGCGGGTGAACACACCTAAACTGTTCATTTGAGGGACAGCAGCAGTGTTACAGTGATGTGTGGGACAAGTGTGTGGGGAAAATCGCGTCGTCAACAGCAAATTATTAAAGGACCACTTCACCACTTTTCAATGTATCTTCATAATAGGTCCATACTAATGTACATAATAAAATACCACTATTTTTTTTTCCTACTCAGTCTGTGTCTGATGGGAGGGCTGTGGGCAGTTCAGAAACTTCTTCCAATGACATCATCAATCTGGATCATTCATCATTCTTTTAAACAATGTGTTTTTGAAAAAAAAAATACTTGCATTTTTATTGTCCGGAGAACAATGGCTGCCAGAAACCCTGCCGTTTCTATTAGCTTGGATTCCACCATTGATGATGTCATTGGAAGAAGTTTCAGAACTGCCCACAGCCCTCCTGTGAGACAAAAAATAGTGGTATTTTATCATGTACATTAGTGAGGACCTATGCAAAGAGGGAACATCTGGTCACCCTAAATCACACTGTGTGTGAAATCATGTTTGAGCTGCTGTTGGTCCGAACGGTGACTGCTGCCAGGGGATCGTCATGTTCCTCGGGGGGTCAACAAATGAAATTACATTTATTTTTATCCCACAATTTTGCAACCCGTTTTTTCACCCAGTGCCAATTCCTAATGTGATCCTGGGCTCTACACATCCTCCACCAACCTGAGGAGGCAGCAAACTGGCCTCATGCTTCCTTCAATGCACGAGGAGTCCAAGCTGCCTTCTTTTCACCTGACAGGGGGGAGTTTCCCTGGTTGGACGTAGCGCGTGGAAGGAACACGCGCTACGTCTAACCCCCCCCCCAGGGGGAGGTAGTTTAGAGTCCAGGATTACAGCACGTTTTGTGAGGGTATCTACCCTAGGGGACATGGGGAGAACATGCAAACTCCACACAGAAAGGCCCTTTCACCAACCCCCACCTCGGGTATGGGCACTGACGCGGAGGAGCAGACACCCACAGCAGCGCTCCTAGCGTGAATCGAACCCAGGACCTTCTAGCTGTGAGGCAACAGCACTAACCACTGTGCCACCGTGCCTCCTGAAATTACACATTTTTGTTTTTACTGTATTATGGTAATTAAGCTGTGACTCGTGTAGCTGTCTACCGCTCAACTCTCCTGCTACTGTAGGAGAGAGAGAGAGAAAGGTGAGCCGATAGCTTGGGTGCGTGCCACGTGGGCTCTGATGTCTGACAGCCAGTCCCCACTTTCATTCATTCACGGACGAACGGACACATTTGCCGCATGTCACTCCTCTCCACTCTCTCCCCATGTGTCCTTTTGCTCTCCCTCCAAAACGAAGGCTCAGATTATCACCCACCCTCCCCCCTCTACCCCTACCCCTCTCTACCCCTACCCCTATCCCCAAAACAATCTCATGTCTTGAAGAAGTGGGAGCTGAGGCCAGTGTTGCCAACTTGTCGCTATATTTAGTTTTTTTTCCAAACCCCCCCCATAGCACGGAAAATCTAGTGCTTTTTTTGCTGGTAAGTTGGGGCGAAATTGGTTGACAGGCGCCAGAGATGAAGCCCTCGTTGTTCACCTTTTTTTTCCTCCTATGATAGATATGCTAGATCATAAAATGAAACCAAATAGACCCTCACAGCAGGTCCATTTGTGTTCATTTTACACTCTCAAGAGTTAAATTAAACATCTAATTTCGAAGAATCTACAAACTTAAAAAATGTTGAAGAATTGCTATTTTGACCAACATTTTGCCAGTTATTTCTCCTAAATGAGAGACTAAACTTAACATTAAATGGTGGTCTGTGGCTAAAAAGCAGAACAAATAGTGGGCCCTTGTATGAAAAAAAAAAAAAAAAAAAACTCTGCTCTAGCACATTCTAGTGTATTTTGGAAGTGCCACTAGTGCATTTTGGACTTTGGCAGTTGGCAACACTGGCTGAGGCCAATGCAAGTGGCTCTGGTCTGGAGCAGCGTGTCGGGGCTGAATTGGAGCGGCGTCGTGTTGTGGGCCAATCAGGTGCCACAGAGGAGCGCGTCAATCACGCGAGACACCACAGAGGACCAGATGTATGCAGGCTTTAATTTTCAGCTAAACACCACATGGCCTGATTCCCCTAATTAGCACTCATCTCCCCCTCTGTGCTTGACAGAGTGCTAATTATTGAAATCAGTCAGTGTACAGGTATGGTGGGGAATGATAGTCCCTGTGCTCTCACCCACCCCACCGCCGTGGCACACGGATTTAGCAGCACTTCATGGTCCCCAGAGAGGAACGGTCAGGGTGGCAAGGTTTTTGGGAGAAAACACATAAATTAGGGATGTCGCAATACTGTATCGGTATCGGTAAAAGTACGGGATCGGCCCTTTTTTTGTCATCATCAGACCATTCGGTATCGGCAAATACTGTATCGGTACCAGAAAAGTATCAGTATTGGCCCTCATTTGTCATCATCAGACCATTCGGTATTGGTAAATATACCAGTATAACCAGTGATCCGACACAGTGGTAAGGGGTTGACACTATGGCAGGTAAATACATTTGTGGAATTTGCTTTTGTGTTGCCCAGGTGCACATTTGAGTGAGTAGTGCTATTCTAGTCTGCTATATTATTCTGTTATTTGGTGGACTTCATATACAACCCCAATTCCGTTGAAGTTGGGACGTTGTGTAAAATGTAAATAAAAACAGAATGCATTGATTTGCAAATCGTTTTCAACCTCTATTCAGTTGAATACACCACAAAGACAATATATTTAATGTTCAAACTGATAAACTTTATTGTTTTTTGAAATTATACAATCTTTTGTAAATTGATCCCTGCAACACGTACCAAAAAAGTTGGGACGGGGGCAACAAAAGACTGGGAAAGGTCATGAATGCACAAATAACGCTTGTTTGGAACATTCCACAGGTAAACAGGTTAATCTTAAGCAGTTTAATATCGTGATTGGGTATAACAGGACCATCCCAGTCGTTCACAATCGAAGATGGGGCGAGGTTCACCACTTTGTGAACAATTCTGTGAGAAAATCATCCAACGGTTTAAAAACAATGTTTCTCAACATTCAATTGCAAGGAATTTGGTGATTTCATCATCTACAGTCCATAATATAATCAAAACGTTCAAAGAATCTGAAGAACTTGCTATACTAAAGCGACAAGGCTGAAAACCAACACAGAATACTTGTGACCTTTGATCCCTCAGGTGGCTCTGCATTAAAAACTGACGTCATTGTGTAAAGGATATTACTGTGAGGACTCAGGAACACTCAGAATACCATTGTCAGTTTACATAATTTGTCGCTACACCTGCGAGTGCAAGTTAAAACTCTACCATGCAAAGCAAAGCCATACATCAGAAAGGTTGGTTTGAAAAACAACCAGAAAAACAACCAGAAATGCCTTCTCTGGGTCCACTATCATTAGAAATGTGGACTCATCAGACCACAGCACACTTTTCCACTTTGTGTTTAACCATTTCAAATGATATTGTACCCAGAGAAGGCATTTCTGGTTGTTTTTTCTGGTTGTTTTTTCAAACCAACCTTTCTGATGTATGGCTTTGCTTTGCATGGTAGAGTTTTAACTTGCAAACGCAGGTGTAGCGACAAATTAGGTAAACTGACAATGGTTTTCTGAGGGTTCCTGAGTCCTCACAGTAATATCCTTTACACAATGATGTCAGTTTTTAATGCAGAGCCACCTGAGGGATCAAAGGTCATTAAAGGTGTTCGGTGTTGGTTTTCGGCCTTGTCGCTTTAGTATAGCAAGTTCTTCAGATTCTTTGAATGTTTTGATTATATTATGGACTGTAGATGATGAAATCACCAAATTCCTTGCAATTGAATGTTGAGAAACATTGTCTTTAAACCGTTGGATGATTTTCTCACAGAATTCTTCACAAAGTGGTGAACCTCGCCCCATCTTTGATTGTGAACGGCTGGGATGGTCCTGTTACCCAATCACGATATAAAACTGTTTAAGATTAACCTGTTTACCTGTGGAATGTTCCAAATAGGTGTTATTTGTGCATTCATCATCTTTCCCAGTCTTTTGTTGCCACCGTCCCAACTTTTTTGGTACATGTTGCAGGGATCAATTTACAAAAGATTGTATAATTTCAAAAAACAATAAAGTTTATCAGTTTGAACATTAAATATATTGTCTTTGTGGTGTACTCAACTGAATAGAGGTTGAAAACGATTTGCAAATCAATGCATTCTGTTTTTATTTACATTTTACACAACGTCCCAACTTCAACGGAATTGGGGTTGTAAGATCTTTTTCTTAGGACCCGCAAGGGTCCACTTTTACGCTCTAAGGAGTTACACCTGGTTAACCAACTTACAGTAGCTGGGGACTACCTGGAACATTCTCAAGGACCACTGGTGGTCCCCAGACCACCGGTTGAAATCCACTGCCGCAGAGTGCTCTCATACAGGCCTTCAGTTCCGGAAGCCAAAACAGACTTTGATTCAGCACCATGGACAGCTCCAAGGCTAAACTTCACTGATTCTCTATGTACGAAGATATGCTATCTTGCATTGGAGACACTATAGGCAAAATGAACTACAAAGCCTACAAAATGCTCTCCTAAGTCAGTGGTTTTCAACCTTATTCATGCCAGGGCACCCTTTTTATTCAGAATTTGAGACACGGATCACCATTTGAGGACATTTTTTTTAGTTCACGTTCACTCTGCCATTGGAAAAGGACTCCAGCATTCTTCCGGTCTCCTAATCTTGTACCGCCCCCTTTCACCTAGAGGCAGGGGTGCCCACACTTTTTTGACTTGAGAGCTACTTTCAAAGTGACCGGCTCAACAAGATCTACACATCAAAAATGTGATTGTTCCATTACTGAATTTTTAGGAAATACAGAATTGGGGGAACTTTTTTTTTATCATGTCCACACAACATCTCTAAGGTATATTAATGACATATTAAAATGTTGAAAATGTCAAAATTTTCCTGAGAGGATACAAATGTGAACCAAATGGACCCTAGCGGGTCCATTTGGTTCCATTTGTACCCTCTCAGGAAAAAAGGGGTCTGAAAGAAAAATCATTAACATGGTGAAATACATCTTGATGATGTCATCAGATGTATTTCACCATGTTAATGATTTTTTCAGACCTCCATTTTTAGGAAATACAGAATTGGGGGAACGTTTTTTTTATCATGTCCACACAACATCTCTAAGGTATATTAAAGGGAAATTCCAACCATTTTCAACATTTTAATATGTCATTAATATACCTTAGAGATGTTGTGTGGACATAATAAAAAGTTCCCCCAATTCTGTATTTCCTAAACATTGAGTTCTGAAAAAATCATTAACATGGTGAAATACATCTGATGACATCATCAAGATGTATTTCACCATGTTAATGATTTTTCTTTCAGACCCCTTTTTCCTGAGAGGGTACAAATGGAACCAAATGGACCCGCTAGGGTCCATTTGGTTCACATTTGTAGCCTCTCAGGAAATTTTTGAAAATGGGTGGAATTCCCCATTAATGACATATTAAAATGTTGAAAATGGGTGGAGTGAGTTCCCTCTTTAACCCCCCTCTCCTCTCCTCTCGTCTCCTGTGTGTGCTCAGCCATGTCCAGGGCGGCCATGCCGTTTGGCCTGCTGCGCAGGGAGCTGGCCTGCGAGGGCTACCCCATCGAGCTGCGCTGCCCCGGCAGCGACGTGGTGATGGTGGAGACGGCCAACTACGGACGCACCGACGACAAGATCTGCGACGCCGACCCCTTCCAGATGGAGAACACGCAGTGTTACCTCCCTGACGCGCTCAAGATCATGGCACAGAGGTGTGTGTGTGCGTGCGTGTGTGTGTGTGTGTGTGTGTGTGTGTGTGTGTGTGTGTGTGTGTGTGTGTGTGTGTGTGTGTGTGTGTGTGTGTGTGTGTGTGTGTGTGTGTGTGTGTGTGTGTGTGTGTGTGTGTGTGTGTGTGTGGATGGAAAGCAGGGGGTTTTTCAACCTTGCGGCACAAGAAAATCTAAAAAAAAGTTCAATAATACCTTAGAAAAAGTCACAAAATACTGTGAGACAGTAGTGAATCGGTGGCAAACTTTTTGAAGAATGTCCAAGGCAGCTCTGTGCAGTAGATTTTTTTTTTATTTGAATTAATTTGGAGCAGCAGGGATTAAAAAAATGACCAACGTGTTTCGGCCATCAAGGGCCTTCGTCAGGGTCACTTGACCCTGACCTTTGACCCTATCTAAAGAGCAGCTGTTGGCAGTTTCTTACCACTCAAGAAACTGGTAAACTTACCACTTACCACTCACGAAGCGCTTCTTTTTTCTACTTTTTTCTGATTTATAGGGGTTTTCAATCTTTTTGACACCAGGGGCCCACTATTTATTCAGCATTTGAGCCACGGACCACCATTTGTGGACATTTTTAGCTCCACAGATCCCAAAAGATTTTTTTTTGCTTTTGTCAATACCAGGCTGGATTTCGGAGAAAGCAAAACAGTCAAGAATGCAGATCAAAATGATCATTAATCTATTGATTTTCTAGTTGTGTAGACTTTGTGTTGAGTTGTGTAGGGCTAATTCACATGATGAATATCCATACTAAAATTAAGGAGTTGTCTGTCCGAATGTCTGAAACACAAATATCTCCGCGACGGCTCCAGCCATCGCTGTAAGTTTTCACACAGCCGTTCACCATAATGTCATGAAGAGACTGACGGAGCCCTTTTGCCAAATTAACACACCGTTGATTTATAATGAATTTATTTGTGCGTCCCATTAGCTTTATATGCGGGAAGCGACCCGCCCCCTATCACACACGTCACACCGACCCAACATGGAATTATCATTGCGCATGGAGACAAGTGAGACGCGAGCACAACGACTACAACGAATCGCCGACCCTCCCTCAACGCCTTGCATTGCCTGCTCTGCTGCTCCGTCAATGAAGAAAATAAAACATAACCTCGACTCGCGGCGTGTCGGCTGCTTTAGCCTAATCGACACGGTGTTTTCTATGGGAGCAGCAGGACGCTGCTAGCAGCCAAAGCTACCATCATCCACTTAGCCACATCCAGCCTCTGCCGCTGCTGCCCAATGTCCATGTTACACCCTGCTAGCAGCCAAAGCTACCATCATCCACTTAGAAACATCCAGCCTCTGCCGCTGCTGCCCAATGTCCATATTCCAACACTACCCACTGCAAAGTGCAAACACGATCGTATTTCACTCTTTTTCGAACAATGCCTATCACACACGTGTTGTGTTGTCTAATAATAAACTGTATGTTCGACTACGCGTCTGTCCCTATTCAGGCTGCACGAACAGCGCTCGAGCGCTCAGTTTCTGACCCCGCAATGTCGCACGTATTACTCTACACTAGACATGAGGCCCGCTGCGCGGGCCTCACGCCTAGAGTCCGCGCCATTGTAGCGACAGGCAACTTGCATTCACCCCAAGTTTGAAAATGTTCATGTTTTGGACACTTTGCAACACTGCATCTTTCGTCATAGGCAATGTAATTTTGGACATACTAAGAGGAATTGTAATAGTTGTGACTAACATGAAATTCTTTGAAAAGATTATGATCAGGAACAGGCAGGTATACTGTAGAATGCAGCAGTAAAGAGGATACATGGAATATGGAGGGGGACAGTGGTATTATGTGTAGGCAAAGTTCTGTGCAACATAAACCCTAACAAAGAATAAGACATAGTTGGAACTGTTTGTATAGCAGTGGACTCAAGTGAAAACAGGAAACGCCAGTATACAGGTATAAGGCAGAGGGCAGTGTGTTTGTGCCTTTACAATGTGGTGATAGTTGCACATGCACCATATGACATACACAGTCACACACATCGATGGTGGCATAGTATGGGCCCGTAGTTGAGGGATACTTAAATCTGAGATAGTGATAGGAACCAAATGGGCCGTTGGGTCGGTAACTCAGTGTACAAAAGGAACCAAATGGACCCGCTAGAGGTGTTGTACACAATCAGAGTTACATTAACAGTGGTTGCACAATATAAATGGAGGGTCACAGAAAAAGAATTGGCATTTTTTAAAATCTTTATTTGCAGTTATTTAAAAAAAAAAAAAAAAAGTGGTCCAGGTGTTATTTAGTGAAAATACTCCTTTATGGCTGTTTCCCCTACCCCAAAATAAGCTTATAATGGGGCCAATGGACGTTGTGCAAGTTCACCTATATACATCGCTCCAAAATGCAATTTTTTTGCTATATATTGTGTCTCCACCATGTCAGTAGTGAGTTAACGCTCACACTCTGTCTCAAAAGCTGGGGGCGTGGCACATGGTTTATGGCTGAACCACTGCTGAAACAAAAGTGAAAGTGTGAGTGTTAACACACTACTGACATGGAGGAGACACAATATATAGCAAAAAATTGCATTTTGGACCGATGTATATAGGTGAACTTGCACAACGCCCATTGGCCCCATTATAAGCTTATTTTGGGGTAGGGGAAACAGCCATAAAGGAGTATTTTCACAAAATAACACCTGGACCACTTCTTTAACAAAAATAACTGCAAATAAAGATAAAAAAGACGTTTGGGCCGGAATTCTCCTTTAAATGGGGTGTGTGTAGCCAAATTCATGTTAACAGGGGGTTAACCTTGCACTAAAAATTAACACTGCAAGAGCTTTAAAATGTTCTCTTATAGGGTCCATTGTAGGGGCCTGTGTAGCCTAATTGATGTTAAACTGGGGGTCCTTGCGATTAAAATGAAGACTGGGAGAGCTCTTATAGGGTCCATTGGGGTCCTTAGAATGTAAAAGTTTGTATGTTGTCGTGAGAAATGTAGCTACTATCCAACTAAACTTATATACAGTATTGTTATGATTAGTACTGCTATGCAAAGATATGCGCTTGGAAGATGTAATGTGTAGTATACATTAGTGTACACGCACACACACAGCACGCACACAGCGTGCACGTGGATAATAATATGCATGCAATTAAAAAGAAACATTTTCGTTGTGCAGATCGACAGTGTAAATGTTAATATACGCGGGCAGCGCGTACGTGCATGCATGTGCAACATGTTGCATGTGAAGCAATATGGAAAGAATCGTGACTTGTGAGGTTTTTGTGTTTTGGCAAGCAATTTCCAACGGCGTGTTGGATTGTGTGTCTGTAGCGACTGAGACGCTAACACGCTGAGAGAGACGCTGTGGGGTTTTGTGTGTGTGTGGTGTTATGATGGTTGTAGGATAGGCAGCCGTGTCCATAGCGTTGCGTTAGTCGTATATATCCAACAGTAAGAGCAGCGGCCGTAAGATCCATTCGCTTGGTTTCAGCGGCTCCCAGAAAGAATAAGTAACGTCCGTCTTCTGCATGGCATGTTGTTACTTGTAGAGAATAATGTCGGGACTTTCAGCGTCGCATCGAGGGCAGCGTTTGTTGGACTGAGCGGCTCATACCGAAGGGGAGGGTGCAGTGCAGAGTGCAGACAGAGTTTGCAGGCAGAGCCATACAGTAAAGGCAGAGTTCTGACTTGACTCCTGTAGAAAACCTCCTGCCGCGACAATACACTGCATACTTCCGTCTGTGTTGTTGTATGGCTCTGGTGTGGACACGGGCTGTAAAGCGGTGACGTCACCGTTTAGTCGAGTGCAATTTGGGAAAAGTTGGGAAAAGTGAGACGGTCGCCCATGTTATGTGGATGGTGTGGCCAAAAACGGTGACGATTTTGACGTCACAGTAGGCGAGTGCAATTTGGAAATGTGAAAGTTGAAACTTTTTTATTTTCATAAAAACGGCTACTGTACAAAAAATATGACAGTTACATGGATGTAATATAGCCTATGCTGTGTGGACATAGGTGCTGGAGGTGTTGTGCATAGTGAGATGTGTGCAAACATTGTAGTTTGGTAGGAGAAGCGTCACAAAGGCGAACGGATAAACGGGTGAGACGCTCTCCTATTATAGTAGCAAGATGCCATTGATGTCGCAACGTTGACTCTGCATGCCCTTGAACGGCCAGAGTGTTACAGACAGTAGACAGAGTTGCGACAACTCCATAGACATGTACAGGCAGTTCGCCATCATGGCCATCATCGTTTCTTTTTTTCTATGCGTGTGTGTGTGTGTGTGTGTGTGTGTGTGTGTGTGTGTGTGTGTGTGTGTGTGTGTGTGTGTGTGTGTGTGTGTGTGTGTGTGTGTGTGTGTGTGTGTGTGTGTGTGTGTGTGTGTGCGCGCGCGCACGTGTCGACTCTACACTAACACCGTGGTTTTCAACCAGTGATCTAGGGACCACCAGTGGTCCCTGAGAGCATTCCAAAAGGTCCCCAGTCTAAATGATGGAAAGTTGGTTAACCAGATGTACTGTAACTCACATCGCACATCATGCCACAAAGAAGTTAAAGGGGTACTCCACCTTCAAAAAAACTTTTGGTCATTTTATGGTCTACTCAGCCTCATGTGAACACACCAGACAGTTTATAAGTTACTCCTTTCAGTATTTAGATATTTGATGTTCATTAGTCTGTCGGACCCAAACCCATTATAACTTAAAACTCCATTTTAACCATGACAGATTATTCCAAAACAACCCATCTTTTTTCTGGTGACTGATATTGCACACACATTACCCACGCTTCGCATGATTTGGACTTCACATATTAAACGGGTAAGGTCCTAGTTTTAACTATTGAGATCGTAAACACACTCACGCTCTCAAGAGTTATATATCTGGACCAGCTCTGGACCACCTGGAACCATCTCAAGGATGACTGGTGGTCCCCGGACCACTGGTTGAAAACCAAAGGCAGTCAGGGACACTGAATGTCCGGTTCATGCTGCACACGTGTGCCTGTGTGTGCGTGTATGTGTGTATGTGTATGCGTGTGGGTGTTTTTTTTTTAAAGAATCAATGGTGTTATAACATGTACCGTCTGCTACAGTATACCTTGCTTGCTGTCTTCATGTAAGAGTGAATGTGACATGCACTGTGTGTGTGTGTGTGTGTGTGTGTGTGTGTGTGTGTGTGTGTGTGTGTGTGTGTGTGTGTGTGTGTGTGTGTGTGTGTGTGTGTGCGTGCGCGTGCGTGTGCGTGTGCGTTAGAGCTGGGGTCGGGCCGACTTTTTTCAGCCCGACCCTACCCTAGGGTAGGTCGGGCTAGGGCCAGCCCGGCCCTAGCCCGACCGTTATTATTAAAATATATACTCAGCCCGGCCCGAAAACCCGACACCCTTTTTTTAAAATAAAATTAAAGTTGTAAAATAATATTATATATAAATATAATAAATAACAGCAAGATAGCCCAGCCCGAACCCGTCCGAAAACCCGACCACCAATTAAGCAAATGAGCCCTACCCGACCCGGCCCGTCGGGTACCCGGCGGGCCGGGTCGGGTTTCGGTCGGGTTTCCCACCTCTGGTGTGCGTGTGCGTGTGCGTGTGTGCGTGCGCGCGGGAGACAGAGAGTGTGATAATCACCCTGGCTTGCGTCTGAGTGCTGGCACCATTAGCTGTGTACTCAGCAGTGTTTTCCTAGAAGAACTGATCAATATCCACTGAGAGAGAGAGAGAGAGAGAGAGACAGAGAGAGAGAGAGAGAGAGAGAGAGAGAGAGAGAGAGAGAGAGAGAGAGAGAGAGAGAGAGAGAGAGAGAGAGAGAGAGAGAGAGAGAGAGAGAGAGAGAGAGAGAGAGAGAGAGACAGAGAGAGAGAGAGAGAGACAGAGAGACAGAGAGACAGAGAGACAGAGAGACAGAGAGAGAAGGAGCTGGCCACCGCTCCCCTCTTCCTGTCTATTAATCACCCTCTCTCTCTCGCGTTCTTTTCCGTCATTTTCCCCTTCACTCATTTTTGTCCTCATGCACCTCCAACCTCCATGTATCATTCATCCCTTTAATGCGTATACCTGGGCATTATGAAATGCGGCCCTTCGGATGACTCTGACCATCCTGTGAAAGGGTACTGTGGTTTTTAAACCAGTGGTCCGGGAACCACCAGTGGTTCTTGAGAGAGTTCCAAGTTAGATATGGAATGTTGGTTAAGCAGATTTGAGAGTGTAAAAAATTCATTCATTCATTTTTACACTCTCAAGAGTTAAAATATTCATCATCTTAATTAGCCCAAGCCTAGACAACTAGAGAATGTAGAAGATTCATGGTCATTTTGATATGTATGCTTGACTGTTTTGTTTCCCCAAATCCAGCCTGGAATTGTGGACGAAAAGCAAAAATAAATCTTTAGTTTTTGGGGTCTGTGTGGGGCAAAAATGTCACAAAACGTGGTCCTCTGTGGCTCAAATACTGAATAAATAATGGGCCCTGGTGTCAAAATGGCTCTTACTTTTATCTTGAAATTAAATGAATATTACACAGATTTTTTAGTTCAGCCTTTTTAGTTTTGGCCCTCCACAATATTTGAAGTATCTCATTTGGCCCCTTGTGGGAAAATAATTGCCCACTCCTGCTCTAATGGCACCAACTCAGTGGCCTTGTGGTTAGAGTGTCCGCCCTGAGACTGGGAGGCCAGGGTTCGATTCCCGGTCATACCAAAGACTCTAAAAATGGTACCCAATGCCTTCCTGCTTGGCACTCAGCATCAAGGGTTGGATTGGGGGTAAGTCCCTGTGACATACTAGCGTCATGTCCAGGGGGTGTACTTGTACATCAAAGCTGCCTCACACTACAGAGACAGGGGATAGGCTTGGCCTAGCCTCATGACATCATGGCTAGGCAAGGATTACTTACTTACTTGCCTGCTCTAATGTGCTTGTGTTTTCATCAATCTGTCTGTCTGTGTGTCTGTCTGTGTGTCTGTCTGTCTGTGTGTCTGTGCGTCTGTGTGTCCGTGGGGGTCCGTCAGGTGTAACAACAGGACCCAGTGTGTGGTGGTGGCGGGGGTGGATGTGTTCCCGGACCCCTGTCCTGGGACCTACAAGTACCTGGAGATCCAGTACGAGTGTGTCCCTTATAGTGAGTACATGCAGTACACACACACACACACACACACACACGCACACACACACACACACACACACACACACACACACACACACACACACACACACACACACACACACACACACACACACACATGCATGGACACGCATGCACGAACATGTAGGCAGGCAGGCATGGACACACACACACTGGCGTGCACACACGCACATAGGTACAACGCAAACGTACACGGATACACACAACACATGGACACAAACACAACATGCATGCATGTGCGCGCGCACACACACACACACACACACACACACACACACACACACACACACACACACACACACACACACACACACACACACACACACATGCTCACACCTGCATATTTGCACTGTTTTCTCAAGGTCTATATTTCATCCTTTACTGTGCTGTAACCTCCTGTACGTCTCTATGGGAAAGATTGAGCAAGCCCCTAGGTGCTTTATCTCTCTCAGGGAGCCCGTGTGTGTGTGTGTGTGCGCGCGCGTGTGTGTGCGTGTGTGCGCGTGTGTGTGTGTGTGTGTGTGTGTGTGTGTGCAGAGAGAGAGAGTGCATGTGTGTGTCAGATCCACAGAGACAGATAGAAAGGCGGAGGAAACAGCGGGATATTTGTCTGTCTGTGTAATTTTGTGTGCGTGTGTGCGTGCATGTGTGCGTGTCTGTATTGGTGTGTGTGTGCTCGCACGCATGCATGCACTCACACACCCATGCACACTTTTGTGCAAATACGTGTGTGTGTGTGTGTGTGTGTGCGCGAGTGTGTGTGTGGTAGTGTGTGTGTTTTTTCCAGATTCCCTCCCACAGGAATTGCTCTCTTCTCTCCACAGGAGCTTGATTGAGGGGAAGGAGAGGTGGATGTACTGTATAGGTGCATGGTGGAGAGACCTGGGGCTTTGCTCTCTCTCTCTCTCTCTCTCTCTCTCTCTCTCTCTCTCTCTCTCTCTCTCTCTCTCTCTCTCTCTCTCTCTCTCTCTCTCTCTCTCTCTTATGAACTATAAAGAATGTGGCGTGGATGAGTTCCGAAACGTCATTTTTTTCCTGTGAGATTTTCTCTTCATGCTCGCTCTTTCTCTCTCGAATGTCCTTGATTCTCTTACTCTCTTACTCTATTAATCTATTACTCTCGTACTCTTACTTTCTTTCTTTCTTTCTTTCTTTCTTTCTTTCTTTCTTTCTTTCTTTCTTTCTTTCTTTCTTTCTTTTCTTTCTTTCTTTCTTTCTTTCTTTCTTTCTTTCTTTCTTTCTTTCTTTCTTTCTTCTTTCTTTCTTTCTTTCTTTCTTTCTTTCTCTCTCTCTCTCTCACCCCTCTCTCTGACCTCTCTTTATTTCTCTCCCTGTTTTTTTTTCCTATGCTTGAGTAGAAGTGGACCAAAAAGGTAAAAACAACAACAATACATCGTAGCATCTTGGTCTCTCCCTCTCCCCTTCCTCTCTCCCTCCTCCAGTTTATCCCCCTCCCATATCTCTCTCTCCTCCCCTCTCTCCTTCTCTCTCTCTCCTGCCCTAGGACGTTGTTTCGTAGTCATGCTGGATGTTGCCCCGTCCACCCCCACCCCCACCCCGACCTCCTCCTCTCGTTTTAGTTACTTTAATTCCTTTTGTCATTCGATCCATTCCTCGTTATATGGACAAACGACACACAGGCACGCACACACACACACACACAGGCACACACACAAATGGACACACACACACGCACAATCCCTTCCACTTGGATCCAGGTTGTCTTTGTCTTTCTTACACCTCATCCGCACTGCCAGGATCCAGTGAGCAGCAGCAGCATACTGGCAGTGCCATCGCATTTTTCTGTTTCTGTAGCCGAACGAAAGCCAGACAAAATCAGCTGTTGGTCAAAAAAATGCCTGTCAGCAATAGCTCAATTGTAAACCCATTTCCTACTCCGGAAAAATCAGCCTAGCCAATCAGGACACAGTATGCAGCATCACATGTTTGCATACTGTGTCTTGATTGAGCTGATTCCGCCTGGCTCCAGTCAATGACTATCTAATAAGGACAAGAAACCAAGACACCTATGGGGGAGACCACATTGGTTCGTGTGTACGTAAGGACATGCTCAGTACAGACCATGAAGTCAAACCATCCAAGAGACCAATGGCAGCATGGTTTGCAAGTGTCAAACTTCCTGGAATGTACTGCGCATGTCTGTTTCCTCCCATGAACCAATGTGGACTCCCCCATAGGTGCCTTGGCCTCCTGTCCTTATTAGATAGTCATTGGCTTTAGTCAGGCTAATGTTTCTGTGTCAGTGATGCTCAACATATTTCATGCCACGGACCCTCAGAATTATTGGAGCAGACCCCCCCCCCCCCCCCCATCTGAAAACATGTTGTTCTAGGGAGCCCTCAGAAGACAAGAATGTGTGTTTGCTCTGAAAGAATGCATTCAAAGCTTTGCACTTTATTTTCATTTCCCACACATAACAATAATAATTTTCAAAAAATTGATGTACACGCTCATATTGAATCGTAAGCTCATTATGAGCTTGTAGATCTGCTAACTTTTCAACAGCTAAAGTATGACATAATGCTTAAACACCAAAAGGCCTTAGTTCCCGGTCAGAATGGGTTAAATCGTTAGAATAACCACTGAATTGTAGCGTGTCGATATCAACCAAAATGACACAAATAGAGACTTTGCGAGCAAGTCTAGGAGGAGACGAGGACGACGTCGATTCATTGATTTCATTGCTTGGACTGCGGATGAGGTGTTAGCCTTGTCCAACCTCTCTCTCTCTCTCTCTCTCTCTCTCTCTCTCTCTCTCTCTCTCTCTCTCTCTCTCTCTCTCTCTCTCTCTCTCTCTCCATCTCTCTCTCTCTCTCTCTCTCTCCATCTCTCTCTCTCTCTCTCTCTCTCTCTCTCTCTCTCTCTCTCTCTCTCTCTCTCTCTCTCTCTCTCTCTCTCTCTCTCATCTCTCTCTCCTTTGTTTCTCTTTTCCTGCAGTCACTCACATATGCAGTATGCAAGCATGCACCCACATTTACAACAACAACACCTGTACTGTACTCACGTGCGCACGCACACACACACAGGCACAGGCACCTGCACTCAGATCTTCAACTCTCTCTCTCTCTCTCTCTTTCTCTTTCAAAGGAATAATCCGCTGTTTTTGCAAGCTGATTTGCATGTCTCACAGAAACTACAGTCATTCTTCCTATAGGGGCCACTTGGGTCAATGCACTGCTCGCCATGCAAGACTTGCAGTGAATTCTGGGTATTTTAGTGTCAGCCCTTATATGTGATTTAAGTGTTAGACCAACACATAACAACACATGCCATATATTGAAATGTCTCCACAAATGATTGGACATTGGAATATTCCTTTAATGATCTTTCTCTCTCTCACACACACACACACACACACACACTGTCCTTCTGACTTGATGTTTTATTTGATTTATTTTCCTCTCCATCCTCCATTCCCTCTTGGTCCTCTTTGCTATCCTGTCAATCTCCTCATGGCTTCTTTTCCCTCTTCTTCCCTTATAGGAAGAGCCCCTTATTTATCTTCATAGGAAAATAATAAGACCAAATGTGTGTGTTTATGTCTGAGTGTGTTGTTATCCAGCACTGCTCTTGTGCTTAAATGGCAACTTTGTTTTGTTTTTTGGCCCAGAGGTTCATGTTTTAGGTTAGTATTAGAGAAAATAAAAGATGAGTCTTATTGTTTTACATTGGCTGCTTTCTGTAGTTTTAGGGATTTAACCGTTTTTGATGGGGAATTTGGTGGCATTCGAACATAGTCCTAAATACATATTGTTTACAAAATTTAAAGCGATTTTTTTAATTATCTACTACAGTCCTAACACATCGACCGCGTGTGCGCCCTTTTCTGTCCTATGCCACGGCTCAAGCCAGTGGATTCGGTAAAAACCCTTATTTTGAAGCGCCAGATCTCCAACAGGATGTGCGATGATGTCATGCTGTTTCTGGTGTCTTGACTAACCTGTCATCTGACGATCTGAACAAAAAGTTCTGGGTCAAAAGTCAGGAAGTGACGTCCAGCCCTAGTTGATCTACCCATGCGCCCACGACATTCAGGGGCAGAATCTCAGGAGAGGCTTTTGAATGCATTGGATTGAATAGGTGTGAATGGGACAAAAAAAAAAGTTGTCGCGGCAATTCTATCCAAAATGGAAGTCAACAACGGGATCTTTATCAGACGATGCGCTCGGACTAATAGTTGGATTAAAGAATGAAATCTACATTTCGTCGTTTTCTGCCCCTTCGTCGTTCGTCGACGACCACGACTTCAGTGGTACAGGAGCTAATAAACCCCAGGAAATCATACTTGGCCACGGAAGTTCACAGGATCTACTGAATGTGAAGGAGGCTGCACATCGCACTGCACTTTACACTGGATAATAAGCTCAATATGGCAGTTTGTCACATTCACTAGATCCTGTCCATTTTTTATGGCCAGGTGTAATTTCTTTTGTTTATTAGGACTAGCAGATAATTTAAAAAATGTAAGCAAATACTGTATGTATTTAGGGCCATGTTCGAATGCCCCTCCCCCCCTGTCAAAATCAGCAAAAATCCCTAAAACAAAAGAAAAATTGACTGAAAAATTGTCATGCATCTTTAAATTTCTCTATTAACTTAACCTAAAACATGAACCTTGGTTGCAAAAAACAAGCAACAAAAGTGTCCTTTAAGTATGTGTAGGTGAGATTGAGTGCGTGTGTGTATGCATGGATGTGTGTGCCTGTGTGTATGTGTGTGCGTGCGTGTGTGTGTGCGTGTGTATGTGTGTGCGTGTGCGTGTGCGCGCGCGTGTGTGTGCGTGTGTGCATGCCTATTTGCATGCCAGTGTGAGACAGTATACATATTATGTGTCCATACAGTGATTGACATGTGGGTGGACCAATCCATGTGCTCCGTGTGAAGTGAACTAACATTGTCCTCTCATCCACTTTAAGGCAACATGTAGCTCCGCCCTGTGCGATTCTACCTCACAATCTACCCCCTTTATGCACTAACACACGTGTCAGTGTGTCACACACACACACGCACACACACACACACACACACACACACACACACACACACACACACACACACACACACACACACACACACACACACACACACACACACACACGAACACACGCACTTGCCATGCTGTATATATTAGGAGTGGGGGGAAAAAAATGATTCACAAATTGATTGCCATGATATTAAAAACCAATTTGCGAAATATAGAATCAATTTTTATTTGTTTATGGCTTAATTGGTTGTTTGTTTGCTTCATTCATTTATTTGTTTATTTATTTGTTTGTTTGTTTATTTGTATTTTTATTTGTTTATTTACTTATTTAGTTTTTGTTTTTCTATATATTTATCATGTTCGAAACACTGTCTGGTGTTATCTGTCTGATGCTTATAATAATATTATAAGGGTTTGGGTTATCGAATCAGGTGGTAGGCCGAACTGAATCGTCTCAACCCTAATATATTTGTACCTATATAACATATATACAGTACATACGTACATACATACATACATACATACATACATACATACATACATACATACATACATACATACATACATACATACATACATACATACATACATACATACATACATACATACATACATACATACATACATACATACATACATACATACATAGGGGTTTTGTCAATTTTATTCAATACATTTTACAGGTTTTTAGCAGGCAGTATGCCATCTGGTGGGCGAATGTTTTAACATTTTTTAGAACCCTCTTTTAGGCCAGGGCAGCAGAGCATGATTTTTGCCTTTTTAAACATCACCATTTTAATTCAATACATACTAGAGATCAGCGGATGAGCTTTTTTCACATCCGAAATCCGCACACGCACATTGTTGATCCGTCCGCATCCTTCCGCATTATTTAATTGATCTAATTTATGCATCCGCATCCATCCGCGATCCACGTGGAAACAAAGTATATATACTCTACATCAGGGGTCTCAAACTCAATTTGCCTTGGGGCCACTAGAAGCAGAGCCTGGTTGAGGCCGGGCCGCAGCCACAGCGCGTCACATGGACAAACGTTTTTTGCCATTTCAAGCCTATTTTTTCGCCATTTTCGCCTTCATTTCACTTAAATTTAAGTATATTCAGACTCACCAATGTGGGATAAAGAGTGTGTGCATATGTGGTGTTGTGTCGCACACACACAAAAAAAAAAAAACATTTCTATAATAATATTTCTATTCCTTTCTATTTCTATTCCTTCCTTCCTTTTGATACCACTGTGCTATCTGTTTCATTCAGTAGCACATAATAGGATTATGATGATAATAACTATAATTGAACAATATTAAATGAACTATTTACTGGACACAATAACTGGACCAGCCAACCCATCAACAAAGTGGCTCTGATTTGATTGTGATGGCATGAATTACAACCAATAAGGAAGCAGTAACAAAATGTTTACTTTATCTATCAATTTATATTCCTCCTAACAAAGCCAACTACAGCAATTTTGAACTTATACAGCCACTACAAAGCAGCGTCATAAAATAAATAAAATCAAAAATATAGTTTGTCAGTGTCACTGAGAAACTAGTCTTGCAAACATGACGCTAGAGTAGACCATCAGAATCGCCACTCAGGCCCAACTAGCAGCATTGGTTTCCCAATAGTTGTCATGCCTAAATAGGCTTTTATTTATTTGCGCTAGCCTCTTTGAAAACTATAATACCAGTTGCGCGACGTCTCATCTTTGCTGGCAATGCTGTCTGCAGTGGTCGCGCAATGGGGCTTTGAAAATACTATTCAGCACGTTCGGTTTCTGACCCCACAATGTCGCAACTTTTCTACTAGATGGCTATGATTCTATCCAGCGCAGATGTAAGCCTGCCCTGGAGCAACGACAACACCATTCACTACGGGCAAGGGGGACACAACAGCTCGTTTTAGGTTACTTACCTTAGCTCAGCGTGCTGCTTTATAAGCCATGCATCCGCCCGTATCGGGCTATAGAAAACGGCTCCGCTGTCATTATTTATCAAACCGAACGCAGTCCTTGGTAAAAAGGCAAAGTTTTCTTTTCCCTGCATGTGTTTGTAAACAAGGAGCGGTGGATAGAGAGACGCCATGACAGGATCTCGCCCGTACTGCAGCCAATGGCGTCATTGCATTTCATCAGATTGACAGTTCAGCGACAAATCAGAATGAACTAAACTGCACGGGGGGATATCCGGTTCCTCTTTGCTATTCTGTGTAAATGGCAAAGCCAGTAGGCGGGCTTTAAACAGGATCTCAGCAATCAACAGTCAATAGTAACAGACTATTCTCCCGCAAATGCTTTTGGTTGCATTTGACGGGGGAACTCGGGGCCGTCGCGGGCCACATTAATATTAAGCGTTCATAATAAGGTGGGGGCCACAAAATATCATCTCGGGGGCCGGAAATGGCCCGCGGGCCGGCAGTTTGAGACCACTGCTCTACATGCTCGCCTTGCGACGCTGCAACGCGCCGTGAACGCCGCTATTTATTTACCAGTTCGTTCATCACTCACCCCTATCCAGTGACAGCGTCCACGTGCAGCCTTGGTTGTATGTGTATATTCCGTTGCCATAGAAACCCGTACCCGTCATGTCGTCCATTGAATCACAATCTCGCATCGCAACAAGCGAACGTCTTTTCTTGCAATGCATCCAGCGCTCACTGATTACCATGCAGTTGCATACCGAGTCCCATGACACACGTTTATTCATCCCCTCGGTTTTAGTTGGTTTCTTTCAGCTTTTAAACTTTCAGCTAGTAGACTAAAGGCTGCGTGAGCGACATTATGAACCCTACCACAGTTCTAGGAACGCTCCCCACGCTGTGATTGCCAGTAAACTACGGTGGGATTCATAACACCACGCTGCGGGGATGATGTGGGGTCCTTTCCACTATAGGCGCCCGTTTATGGTGCCTGTCCATAAATGGGCGAATCCAGAGCAAAAAAAAAAATCACAGTAGGACCTACGCTAAAAACCAATGTATGTGTAAATAAAACATATTGCAAGTCACAATTGCAGACAGAGATTATATTTTATTGATATTAGGCTACTTGGAGATTTTATGGATATATTAAGATTTATTTCAGACAGTATTGCATCCGCGGATCATCCATTGTTAATTATTTATGTATTCCACTGATCCGATCCATCCTAATCCGCGGACAAATCCGCAATCCGCTGATCTCTAATACATACACACATTTAGCATGAAGTATGCCATCTGGTGGTCAAATGTTTAAGCAGTTTTTAGAACCCTCTCTGAGGCCAGTGCAGCAGAGCATGATCTTTGCCTTTTTTAAACATGACCCATTTTAATTCAATACATACATACGTACAATCGTACATACATGCATACATTACATACATATATGCATACATACATGTATACTTACAGTACATGCATAGGCCTACAGAACATACAGTACATACATACCCAGCACACATGCGCGCACACACACGCACGTGCACACATGTGTACAGATGGGCAACAGTTCTCGCAGGTAGATTATAGAGTACAGTCATATATTCCCTCTGTGTTGTTGAGCACACGTTTTTAACGCAATATCCTATATCCTATATGCATGATATCCATGATATATCCTATCATGTATGGAATTGTTTCACCATAGCATATATGTCGCTGAACAACTTTGTCATGCAGTGATCCTCCCCTTTAAAGGAGAATTCCACCCATTTTCAACATTTTTTCCGAGAGCGTACAAATGCAACCAAATGAACCCTAACGGGTTCATTTGGTTCCATTTGTACGCTCTCAGAAAAAAAGTAAGTGTCTAAAGAAGTCCATTAACATGGTGAAAATACATCTTGTTGATGTCATCAAGATGTTTCACAATGTTAGTGGTTTTCTTCAGACCTCCATTTCTTGGAAACACAGAATGGGGGGATTTTTTTATCATGTCCACCCAACATCTCTATAGGGTATACTAATGACATTAAAAGGGTGGACTTCCCCTTTAAGGGGACAGGTGGACCCCCCCCCACGGCACAACAGAGCCCCCCCGCACCCCATCACTTTATCATTGAGTCTGATCACGTCCTGCATTGACACTGCCAGTCACCCGAGGGAGAGTTTCTCTTCTGTTTTTCCTCACTTTATCACACGGCAGAACGAGTACAAGTACTGAGCGGTCACTGAAATGTGCCAAAAAACAAAAACAAAATCCCAGGCCTTGTTTCTGATGTCTCTCCCACAGATTGAAAGGCAGATGTCACTGTCTGTAGTCACTGTTCCCATCTGGAACGACGCTGACTGAAATTACTGCCAATACGCCCCCCAATAATGAACATTATTTCGTAGGCGCTTCAATATTCGTTTTAAACTAACCACCTTCATCTAAACTCCAGGTTAACTGGGCCTGCCATGATTTTGGTCTTCATTGTCCAATGAGCACTTCTCAAAACCGCACCCTTTGGGGGTGGGGTTTAGTCACTGTCCAATGCCAATGCGAATAGTCACTGTTGCTACGCAGCTCAAGCTTTCCTCATTGGACAAGGACAGGCTGGGGAGGGCTAAAACTGCATGGAAATATCTACAACGTATACTCCACTCATTTACTCTGCTTTTTGATACCTTTTTAACCAAAGGGGAATTCCACCCATTTTCAAATGGGGGTCTGAAAGAAAAATCATTAACAGGGTTAAATGATGTATTTCACCATGTTAATGTTTTTTTCAGATCTCCATTTTTAGGAAATACAGAATTGGGGACCTTTTTTTTTATCATGTCCACACAACATCTCTTAGGTATATTAATGCCATATTAAAATGTTGAAAATGGGTGGAATTCCCCTTTAAGCCTTATTTTATTTGGCTGGCTACTTGGCTCCTTGAATTGCAAACATACATCGTCTGGTGATTCAGATTCTGGCCAGTCCAATGGGGTAGGGAAGGGGATGATGAAGTATGAACCAAATCAAGTCACCACTTGGGCCACGCCCCTTTTAGAGTACTATGAATAGGGAGAGTAGCAACACTCCCGTTGACTCCCAATTCTATGGCTGATCAGAGACTGCTATTGGCTGACAAGCACATGTGACGACAGCTACAGTACAGTATTGGCTGAAAAGCGCATGTTTGGAACTAATAGTAACTAACATAGTTCCAAACAAACCACTCTTTCTCCATCCACTTGCATTGACAGCAGGACTCAAAGCGCATCGCTACTCTCCCTATTTATAGTAGCCCCTTTCATACTGAATAATGGAGTGGAACGAAACAAGTGTCAGGCAATTATGCTCAAAAGTAAAAATAGAGAAGTCGATAGTAGTAGTGGTAGTAGTCGTACAATTATAGTGCTAGTGTGCAGTGCTTGTGAATCTAGTTTTCGAAACAATATTCACCTATAAATGGCATACCCAAAATAAGGTTGAGAGAGGAGATAACTTGTCACCCACCTGTATACAGTGTGTGTGTGCACAATAAGCATGTATCAAAATGTATACATACTCATGCAGACACGCTCACACGAAAACACTTATGTACTGTATATCTACCACCGACTGTAGTGCCAGTGACCCTATAGACCATATTGACACGGCGGCCATGTTGGCATTTTGCATTGAAAAGGCAGGGTGACAACGACAACATGGCATTACTTTAACCTTAAACGGGAATTCCACCCATTTTCAACATTTTTTCTGAGAGTGTACAAATGCAACCAAATGAACCCTAACTGGTTCATTTGGTTCCATTTGTACGCTGTCAGAAAAAAAGAAGCGTCTAAAGAAATCCATTAACATGGTGAAAATACATCTTGATGATGTCATCAAGATGTTTCACCATGTTAGTGGTTTTCTTCAGACCTCCATTTCTTGGGAGCACAGAATGGGGGAACTTTTTTATCATGTCCACCCAGCACCTCTAGGGTATAGTAATGACATATTAGAATGTTGAATATGGGTGGAGTTCCACTTTAATGGCAAGATGGCCGCCGTGTGAATAATTCTGGTCCATCGTTTGTTGTTACTACTCGACACTCTAGCAGACATATTCTCAACTCTAGCGTATTTGTTTTGTACCCGTACTGTAAACCACTTGCCCTCGAAGAAGAACCACATAGTTGTTGTAAAAAAAAAGCATCTCTTTTTCTCTTGTCCTCTTTCCCTTCTCTTTCTTTCATTCTTTCTCTCTCTCTCTCTACCTGCCATTCTTTCATCCTTTCATTACACCTGGCATCAACCCGCTCTACTACTTTAACCCAAATGCACTTTACACATGTCGTCGCCCTTCCCCCTCCCCTCCCCTCCACCTGGTTTTTACTATAATTGTCCAATTCTGCGCTGCCCCCACCCCCCTCCTCATATCGCTCCTTTTCTCTCCTCTTCCTCCTCCTCCTCTTCCATGTCCTCCTCCTCCTCCTCCTCTCCTCCAGTCTTCGTGTGTCCCGGCTCCCTGCTCAGCATCCAGCCGGCCTCCTCGCTGCTGGAGGCGGAGCATCAGTCGGGGGCGTGGTGTAAGGACCCGCTGCAGGCCGGCGATAGGCTGTACGTGATGCCGTGGACGCCCTATCGGACGGAGGTGCTGTACGAGTACGCCTCCTGGGACGACTACCGCCAGAACAGGGTCACCACCACCTACAAGTGAGTTGTGTTGCTTCCTCCTGCATGCCCAGTGTTGCCAACTGCCATAAATCCAAAATGCACTATAAGTGGCACTTCCAAAATGCACTAGAATGCGCTAGAGCAGTGGGTTTTCAACCATTTTCATACCAGGGCCCACTATTTATTCTGCATTTTAGCCACGGAGTCTCTTGGATTAATTTAGAAGAAATAACTGGCGAAATGTGAAATAAAAATAGCAATTCTTATACATTTTCTAAATGTGTAGATTCTTGAAAATTAGGTAATTTAGATCTTTAGATATATATTATACTCTATACAAAAATGATCGAAAAACGATCTCAAGAATTAAATTGCACTCTTGAGATCTCAACGGTTACAGATCTATAAGGCTCCATTTGGTTACCAATGGTCCTTTCAGGAAGGACTATCATAGTAGGAAAAATGGTGAAAAGCGAGGGTTTCATCTCTGGCACCTGTCAACCAATTTTGACCCAACTCACTAGCAAAAAAGCACTAGATTTTCCGCCAGGAGTTTTTCCACTAATTTTGGCACTAGGGGGGTCTGAAAAAAAGCTAAATATAGCGACAAATGCACCGGCAGTTTTTGTCAGGAATGAGACGAATGCTGAGGAGCTAAAAATATATCTTTTTCAGAACGTCAACTAAAACTAGACTAAAATTTAAAAGGATATTTTGAAGTTAAGCTGTATCAAATACTTAACACATCCTTTGTTATTTTTTTTACCCTTCTATAACAAGGAACTACTTTTTGGGTGTAGTGATATGGACACAAAAAAACATGATAGAGAGGTCAAAAATGAACAAAGAATATTTTAGAAATTGGTCAACATCAACAATACAAATGAAGTTCATTTTTTGGGTTCATTTACTTTTACTATGTGGCCCCAGTGATCGCCACAAAATGAGCGGAATTACTTGATATTTCACAAAATACAGCAAAATTTATACAATTGACACCACTATATTAATGGTACGGTAAGTATTTTATGTCGCCTCGCAGCTAGAAGGTCCTGGTTGGAGCGTCTCCCTAGGGAGGTCCTCCAGTCTATTTCAGCCCAGTCAATTCATCAGTCTCAATTTCATTTTCCAATAGTGCAGTGCACTGGTCTCCTCCGGTGGGACTTTAGCACCAGACATGACTAAGTATATATCCGAACTGATTAGCTGCACTGACTGTATACTTACTGTAAATTGTACACGTTAACAAGTTTTTGGCTGAAAGTCCCCGACGTGATCCATCATACCATTTTCGGTTACAGGAATTTTATTAGGCAATTAAGCATTTATAATATCAGTTGTTGAAGTTGCAACAGAGACGCAGCATGCATAAAGGTCTGACTCAGAGAGTTTTCTGTTTTCAATGATGCTGTTGGTTTAGTGGTGACACAGCTGTTAGTTAGTAGCAGTAGTAGTGGTTCAAATCATTTTAAATATAACCACTTTCATTTGAAATATCTTGGGTTATTTTTTGCATGCCATCGTGTTTGATGGGGCAGTCTGGGCATTTAGGGGGACATTGCCCCCCCCATGCCTATGCCTAGATCCGCCCCTGGGGCCCATGGGGCTCTATGGGCTGGCTAGTAGACTACGCTGCAGGTGCACTGTCCTGTATATCTGACAGTGAGTTGACCACAGTCTGGGTCTTCTGTCTCTCTGCCAGTGTTGGGACATGTGCACTACGTAACTTAATATATTATAGAATATATTACCAAAATGCAGTAACTTGTTTTATAAATAAATCATTTAACAAAAAAATCTAATAGATTATACTTTTCTTTCTGCATTACTGCATTACTTTCAATATTACTTTCTGTCAATCTGTCTCGTTGCAAGTGTTCTTGTGAAATTATCTTGAAAATTGCAGAGGTTAAATAATTACTTTATTTCTATAATTTGTCATCAAATTATTTACTGGCTTCCATTAATTCAAGGAATATTAACTCCAGGAGTTAAATACAAGGAATTTAACTCCTGTGTTAACTGTCCATAGCTGAGTAGGATGAGGTAGGTCTACGTCAGGACTGTTTTCAGGAGTGACATTTTTACAAGTTGATTTCACATGGATTTGGCCAGATAGCCAAGTGCGCTTGCTTTATTGTAGGTATGCCACTGGCCTACGCAATATTTAATTAAAGCTGCAAGCAGCGATTAACGGGCCCTCGATCGTGCAAGTTTCGGGCAAATATCGGCCAATCAGAAAAGGGGACGCGGCTAATTCACAAGGACCCAAAACATAGTCCAATGATACCACCATTATGTCTCTATGACATAGCATTGAGGAGTTATGGCAGAAAATAGTATCAGCCAATCAGAGGAGGGGGCAGGGCTAAGTTACACCAATCAATGTCAGGGACGCGTCAAGGACTCCTTGCCGAGTTCATTGCTATCACCCATATGTCTCTATGACATAGCATTGTGGAGTTATGGCAGAAAATAGTAATGACCAATCAGAGGAGGGGGTGGGGCTAAGTTACACCAATCAACGTCTGGGACGCGTCAGGGACTCATTACCGGGTCCCATGATGCCAGCCATATGTCTCTATGACATAGCATTGAGGAGTTATGGCAGAAAATAGTATCGACCAATCAGGTGCAAGTACCACTTCCTGTTTGGCGGCGAAGTTTGGCGCTCCGCCACGGTGGCGCCGTTTTACGAAAACTCACGATTTCCATAACTTTTTATCGCCAACGTCTTTTCTGCTTGCCGAGCGTTTTTTTTTCCGAACGGACCCCCCTGCTCCGACGAGTTGGCCAAAATGCGACATGTGGAAATGGCCTGAATTGCACCAAAACGCAGCCTTTATTTTGAAATAACCGACTTCCTGTTCGGTTTCGGACGCGGCACCAAGGGACTTTTTTTTTAAGTTGCGACATGATACAGGTGCGTGCCGATTTTCGTTGATGTACGTCAAAACGTATGGTGGGGCTTGAGGCACGAAGTTTTCTAGGGGGCGCTGTTGCACAATTAGGCCACACCCACTTTTAACAATTTTACCATACGTAAATTTACGCCACTAGGAACGTGCGTGCCAACTTTCGCAACTTTTCGTGTACGTTATGCGGGCGAAAAACGCGATTTACTTCGGTCAAAGAAAGAACAAAGAAAGAAACAATAATAAACATTGCGGTTTCAATAGGGCTTCGCACATGCGTTGCAGTGCTCGGGCCCTAATTAATAGTGATAATAAATATTTAATTAGATATTTTGTAAAAAGTAATATGTAATAGTAATATTAATATAGTACACTTGCTCAGACAGTAATATTGTAATGTAATATATTGCTTTAAAATGAAGATAATAATTAATACGTAGTATATTAACAAGGTAAAGTAATATTCCCAACACTGCTCTCTGCTTGTCTCTCGCAGGCTGCCGAGTCGCGTGGACGGCACCGGCTTCGTGGTGTACGACGGAGCCGTGTTCTACAACAAGGAGCGGACCCGCAACCTGGTCAAGTACGACCTGCGGACGCGCATCAAGAGCGGCGAGGCGGTGGTGGTCAACGCCAACTACCACGACACCTCGCCCTACCGCTGGGGAGGGAAGTCAGACATCGACCTGGCCGTGGACGAGAACGGCCTCTGGGTCATCTACTCCACCGAGGCAAACAACGGACGCATAGTGGTCAGCCAGGTACGGCCCACTCCCTTAGTGTACTGAGTGTTGGGACATGTGCACTACGTAACTTAATATATTACATAATATATTACCAAAATGCAGTAACTTGTAATATAAATATATTGCTTAACAAAAACAATCTAATATATTATACTTTTCTTTCTGCATTACTTTCAATATTACTTTCTGCCAATCTGTCTCGTTGAAAAGTTCTTGTGAAATTATCTTGACAACTGCAGAATTTAAATAATTACTTATTTTCTATAATTTGTCATCAAATTATTTATTCATGAGTGACGTTTTTTTCAGTGGATTTGGCCAGATAGCCAAGTGCGCTTGCATTATTGTAGGTATGCCCTGGCCTACGCAATATTTGATTAATAGTGACACTAATACTAATATATATTTTTAAGTAATATGTAATAGTAATATGAATATATTACATTTGCTCAGGCAGTAATATTGTAATATAATATATTGCTTTAAAATGAAGGTAATAATTAATAACTAATATATTAACAAGGTAAAGTAATATTTCCAACACTGAGTCTAGTGAACGCGTTTCTATGCATTATGTTTTAGCTATTGAAAAATAGCAGACATACAAGCAGACATACGCGCCACCGAGTGGTGCGCTGAGTTTGTATCTCTGCTCAAATCTTTGCTTCTGGGGGATCAGATATAGATCATTCTGATGGTCCATGGCATGAAATATGTTGAGCATCACTGACAAACAATATTTTAAAAATGAATGAAAACAGTAAATGAAATTCCACGCCCCCCTCACTTATTAGGAGAACAATATCAGTCACCAGAGAAAAGATGGGATGTTTTTGAATAATCTGTCATGGTTAAAATGGAGTTTTATGTTATAATGGATTTGTATAGGTAGGGGGCGGGGCAGCTAAAATGAACATCAAATATCTAAATACTGAATGGAGTAACTTAAATATTAACTTAGATAAACTGTCTGGTGTGTTCACTGGAGACTCAGTAGACCATAAAATGACCAAAGGTTTTTTTGAAAGTGGAATACCCCTTTAATGGAAATTGCTCTAAGGAACAGCTTGTCTGATTGTGTCCTTGTGATGATGTCGTCAATGCATCCTGCTTTGTATGATTAATCCTCTTCTTAAGTCTCCAGTTCCAAATTTGCATTTCCACTTTGTTTACAGTGCCCATCGTTGTATGTTGATTCTCCAAGCTGGCATGGAATGGAAACAAGCCTGTTTTTATCTAGCATCAGTATTATAATGACTCAAATATAAAATAGTCTCAGGAGGACATTGTGGTACTGCAGCTAAACTGCTTTCAAAGTTCCTCTACCAAACTGTAACATCTCATAAGGATATCACACTACCTGTGTGAGCAGAAGAAGAATTTTCACAAACCAGCAATTTTAATTGACTCATAAAAATGCCATTTTTTGATGAAAACAAATTTGCATCTGAGCTAGTTTTTTCAAATTGATTAGAAAGTTTTGCACATTTTTACAAAATGTCAAAACATTGGGATTGTCATGGGGACCAAATATCTGGCATGGGTCGGCCTTTGCAGCCTTGTACACTGATGACGTAGTGACAGTGTTGCCAACTTGGCGCATTTGTCGCTATATTTAGCTTTTTTCCAGACCCCCCTAGCACCAAAATTAGTGGAAAAACTCCTGGAGGAAAATCTGGTGGTTTTTTGCTGGTGAGTTGGGGCGAAATTCGTTGACAGGTGCCAGAAATAAAACCCTTGTTTTTCACCATTTTTCCTCCTATGATAGAGTCCTTACGATCTCAAGAGTTAAATCATATTTAACCATCTGAATTACCTCATTTTCGAGAATCTAGACATTTGGAAAATGTAGAAGAATTGCTATTTTGACCAACGTTTTGACAGTTATTTCTCCTAAACTTGTCCGAGAGACTAAGCGCTCTAACGCATTCTAGTGAATTTTGGAAGTGCCACTAGAGCATTTTGGATTCTGGAAGTTTGCAGCACTGCAAAGTGATCCTTTCTACCCGTTCACCTGTCCTCCAGGTGAACCCGTACACGCTGCGCTTCGAGGGCACGTGGGCCACGGGCTTCGACAAGCGCGGCGCCAGCAACGCCTTCATGGCGTGCGGCGTGCTGTACGCCGTGCGCTCCGTCTTCCAGGACGACGAGGGCCAGGCGGACGGGCGGGCCGGCGGCGACATGGTGGTGTACGCCTACGACACCAGCCGCGGCCAGGAGCTGCCGGTGCAGATCCCCTTCCCCAACCCCTACCAGTACATCTCCTCCATCGACTACAACCCCCGGGACAACCAGCTGTACGTGTGGAACAACTACTACGTGCTCAGATACCCGCTGCAGTTCACGCCGCCGCCGCCCACCAAAGGTCAGTCCTCATCCTACCTGCCCTGTGCCGAGGCAGCGGCAGGTATCCAGGGGTGTTTTTGCCATTAGGCAGACTAGGCAGTTGCCTGGGGGTAGGCGCCATGAGGGGAGGGGGCGGCCACCAGGCATGCTTAAAACAGGAGTTTTTCTACCTTTTTCAACCCAGGGCCCACCATTTACTCAGCATTTGAGCCACGGACCACCAATTGAGGATATTTTTTAGACCCACAGACCCCAAAACTAAAGATTTCTTTTGCTTCTGTCCATGACCATTAATCTTCCAGTTGTGTAGATTTGGACTAATTCGCCTGATGGATATTTTTAACTCTTGAGAGTGCAAAAATGAAACCAAATGAACACGGGTTCATTTGGTTGCATTTGTACACTCTCAGAAAAGGTGTAATTCCCCATTAAGGACGGATTCCATTTGTACGCTCTCAGAAAAACGAAGCGTCTAAAGAAATCCATTAACATGGTGAAAATACATCTTGATGATGTCATCAAGATGGTCCACCATGTTAGTGGTTTTCTTCAGACCTCCATTTCTTGGGAACACAGAATGGGGGAACTTTTTTTTTATCATGTCCACCCAGCACCTCTAGGGTATACTAATGACACATTAGAATGTTGAAAATGGGTGGAATTCCCCTTTAATGCCCAATTGGCACGTCAGAGGAAAGCTTGCCCTGCATAGCAACAGTTGCTACACTATATGAACAGGCATCGGACAGTGACTAAAACCTCAAAAGGCTCATTGCTTCATCAACAATAATCAATTAGGACTTTAGAGCGAGTGACTCACTACTCCGTCCTCACCATATATACTGTAATTTATATGGTGTAATGGCCTGGGTAATGGCTTCGGAGTGAATCACCATATAACGTCAGAGTGTTCCGGTTGCGCATTGTATTGCGCTCTGAAGTGGATTGGCTATTTTCGGTAGCGTGCCGACGCCACACAATTAAGTGTAAATCAAGAGAGCATCTACGCTCAGCCAATATCGTCTATGACACACACAAAATGAACACACAGCTATTCAGCCTCCTGTATGCAGTGAAGGACTATAATGAGGGACTGTTGAATGTGTGTAGAAGTAGTGGATGTGTCGCATTCACAACCGAATGCGTCTGAGTGGTGAGCGTTATGCTCCACATGTCACGTTTTCTGCGGCGCAATAAAAAGACCTCAGTACAGTGCTTGAGCCCTCAGTGTGCGCGAAGCGTCTTCATTGTTTATGTACCGGGTATTCACAACATTAGGAACTGATGAAGAAAAGACAGAAAGATGATGTAGATTTCACCTTGAGAGAAGGTTAGAACCAATTTAGAACCAACCGATTTGGTCTCTATGGTGTTTTTTATTTTCCTTAAAATCATTTCATCTTATGACTTTATTTCATGCAACTTGTAACGGTGCAAGTTGGAAATGTATGCCTATTTTCCTTTCCTATAGTCACCGCCGAGAACGTGACTTTTTGATAAATCATATCTCTGTCAATTCAGGACCATTTCTCACATGTCAAAGAGTTATAAGATGAGCAAATATTGCTGTTTGTGTTGCTGCATGGGGCGTGCATTTAGTCCATGTCTACAAAACATTATGATACTATTGGTAGTATTATTATTCTACAGTATTTTGAAGTTATATAAAGGGTAGGACAAGATAAGTTTCTAGTAAACTTCTTCCTACTCCTTTTCGAACAAGCATAGTGTAAGTTAAGAGTTATGACAATCGAACTATTAATTATTATTTTCAGTCTTTTTCAGAATGACTCGTGTTTTATTTGTTATTTTTCTTTTAATCTAATTTTCCTTTGTTTCCTTTGTTTTCATATTTTTTCACCTGTTCGAAATAAATAAATAAATGAAAATGAAATTAGGCGCTGCCTGTATTATAGCATCTTGACTTTTTGAGAAATCATCTCTCGGTCAATTCTGGACCATTTCAAACGGATATAGTGTTTTACTGACCACTGCTACCCATCCCTACCCCCCCATGCAGGTCCCCTCTCCTCCCTGATGACCACGGTTCGATCCTACACGGCCACCGTGGCTCTGACCCCCGTGCGCCCGTCGGCCTCCCACCCCATCGGTGTGATCAACCGGGGGCCCTTCGACCAGCGGCCCCTCACCTGGACCACCCTGACGCCCATGACGCCGCGCCCGCCCCTGCGCGTGCCCCTGGCCCCCGCGGGGGCTCCCCCCGGGCAGGTGGGCGGGTGCGAGGGCCGCGTGGCGCGAGGGGTGCAGTGGCCCCCCACCCTGAAGGGAGAGACGGTGGAGAGGCCCTGTCCGAAAGGATCGCTGGGTATGTTGTGTGGCTGTCTGTCTGTTGTCTGTCTGTCTGTCTATATATGTGTCTGTCTGTCTGTCTGTCTGTCTGTCTGTCTGTCTGTCTGTCTGTCTCTCTGTCTGTCTGTTGTCTCTTCCTGCTATATATGTGTTTTTCAGTCTGCGTCCTGATCAGATTCTAGTTTCTGATGCTAGATTCTAGTTCACAGTGCTAGATTCTAGTTCCTCATGCTAGATTCTAGTTCCTCATGCTAGATTCTAGTTCCTCATGCTAGATTCTAGTCCCCCACGGTAGATTCTAGTTCCTCATGCTAGATTCTAGTTCCTCATGCTAGATTCTAGTTCCTCATGCTAGATTCTAGTTCCTCATGCTAGATTCTAGTCCCCCACGGTAGATTCTAGTTCCTCATGCTAGATTCTAGTCCCCCACGGTAGATTCTAGTTCCTCATGCTAGATTCTAGTCCCCCGCGGTGGATTCTAGTTCCTCATGCCAGATTCTAGTCCCCCACGGTAGATTCTAGTTCCTCATGCTAGATTCTAGTCCCCCACGGTAGATTCTAGTTCCTCATGCTAGATTCTAGTCCCCCGCGGTGGATTCTAGTTCCTCTCAGTAGATTGAGTTTCTGAAGTTAGATTCCAGTTTCTGACACTAGATTGTAGTCCATGACACTAAATTGTAGTTTGACACTAAATTCTAGTTCCTGTCGCGAGATTCTAGATTTTCTGGAAAAATCTCTAGGTCAGTGATGCTTAACATATTTCATAGGAAGGACCCTCAGAAATATCTATTATTTAGCTGCAGAACCTCATCTGAAAACATGTTGTTCTAGGGATCCCCCAGAAGCAAAGATTTGAGTTTGCTTCTGAAATAATGTATTAAAATATTTGCACCACATTTTCACAATTTTTCAAAAATAGCAGAACTTCAAGCTCATATCACGCCACTCGGTGGCATGCCCCCCTAAATGCCCTGACTGCCCCACCAAACACGATGGCATGCACAACAACCCAAGATACCCAAGAAATTAAAGTGCTTATATTTAAAATGATCTGAAACACTACTACTGCTACTAACTAACTACAGCTGTTTCACCACTAAACCAACAGCATTTCATCATTGAAAACAGAAAACTCTCTGAGTCAGACCTTTAGCTTTATACATGCTGCGTGTCTGTTGCAACTTCAACACCAACTGATGTTATTATGGATGCTTTACTTGCCTAATAAAAGTCCTGTAACTAAAAATGGTATGGGTGCGACTTCATCGCCCGTGACGTGAAGCGACACAGGTGATGAAGCCGCACCCATACCATTTCCTCCTGCCCCCCAATTGGGAAATACATCCGCCCCTGCTTCCCACCACAATCAGAACCACAGACTCATATCACTCCCTATCTTCCGCCGCAGTCTGAAAACACACCTCTTCAGACTGCATCTCAGCCCATAGCACTTGTATTTCATACCAACTCACAGTACTGTGCTGCAATGACTTATAGACCTGCGCAGTGACGTCACCGCCCCTGTTCCAGAAATGGAATCCTCATTCATTTTCCTCATAGACTTTTCGAAAATGCTTAATAAAAACGCGATTGCGCCGCGGACAAAACCAACTCGGGTCGTGACAAATCATGATGACACACACAATACTATCATGCAATATCTAATTAGCAAGATGTAGAAAACGGCAGGATACAACACTTTTTGTTTCGTTTTTCATCTTAGAAAGTATTTGATTGTCCCAAAAGATTGTGTGTGTCATCATGATTGGTCACGACCTAAGTTGGCTTTGTCCGCGGCGTAATCGTCTTTATATACATTATTTTTGAAAAGTCTATGAGAAAAATGAATGGGGAATCCACTTCTGGAACAGGGGCGGTGACGTCACTGCGCAGGACTTATATAGGTTGCCTAATGTATTACAATGTTTTAGCGCTTCATTCCTCATGTAAACTTTTTACCATTGTAAGTCACTCTGTATCAACACTCCAAGAGCGCCTAAATTGTAAATTGTAGAATGACACACTCACTCCAAAGGGGACACATTGCATGTCCGTATCAAAAAGCTGATCAGCAAGATCTGGCCACGCTAGTGTGTGTATGTGCTATATATATTACAGTATGCTGCGTGATTGTGTGGTTGTGTTTTGAGCATATGACATTGGAGCTGTGTTTGTGACCAGGCGGTGGGGTGCTATTCTTAACTCCAATATACTTGCTTGCATATGCATTCATGTTTTTTAGTTGTTCATGCATTTTGTGTTTGATACTTTTGTGTGTGGGTGCACGCGTGTGTGCATGCATGCGCATGCACGTGCGTGTGTGTGTGTGTGTGCGCGTGCATGCGCGAGTGTGCGTGCACGCGCCTGACATTTGCATGCACGCGTCTATATCTCGTTTCCCTTTGAAATGTAGTTGCGTGTCTGTCCTCTCCTTGAACTAATCCCTGAGAACAGAGAGGGACAAAATAGGAGAGAAAGAGAGTGTATGAGAAATATATTTTCTCTCTCCTTTCACCCTCTCATTATCGAGTATGTCCCTGTCTGTCTGTCTGTCTGTCTGTCTGTCTGTCTGTCTGTCTGTCTGTCTGTCTGTCTGTCTGTCTGTCTGTCTGTCTGTCTGTCTCTGTCTCTCTCTCATCCTCCATGCGGCCCTCGGGGGTAAATAATATGCTATGTGGATTGTGTATATTATTAGGCGTTGGTACATTCTTTTTTTTGCACCCTCTGGATGCTGCAGGCCTTCTGCTCAGATCTATGCGATCTCATTCTGAGATAAGATCAGGGGCTGATCTAGGCACGGCCAATGTCTAGATCGCTTGGGCATGGGGGTGGGGGATGGGGGGGGGGCTGCGGCTTCATCGCCCGTGGAGTGATGCGACACGGGCGATGAAGCCGCACCCTGCCCCCCTACCCAATTGGAAAATGTTACATCCGCCCCTGCATGGATAATATCATAGATCACATGTTTCATACATTAAACCGTGTGTAGTCTTACAGGAGAGGAGAATGGCAGGGGAAGAATAAAGAAGAATAGGGGTGACAGTGCTCTCTCTATACCTTTTTAATCTTATCCTTTAAGTGAGGTGTGCCCACTAGTCTTGGGCAATATACCGGTATTACCGTTTTTTGCGATATTGGAAGTCAATACCTAGTAATATCTTTGGGTCAAATACCGACATTATGCTGTATTCTATTAAAATATGAGCGATGATACTTTTAATTGTAACTATACAAACAAATTTCATGTTACACACAAAAAATAGCCCTTATTTGGGCTAGGCTTTTTTGGAAACAATGTATTTCCAACTCCAGTTTTTCCCTATTTAGGCTGCTTGAACAGCAGAGCGCTCAGTTTCTGACCCCTCAATGTCGCAATTCTGAGTACTAGATGACTGGTGGAACGTGTCCGACACAGATTGCACGCCATTGCCATAGTGGTCAATACCGGTAATATCGAATATCGAGCTAATTAACACGTTATCGACACCGATATTTTAAAAAATCAATGCCGCCCAAGACTAGTGACACTTTTTTGACTTGAGATTATTTTCAAAATGAGCGGCTCAACAAGATCTACACGTCAATAATGTGATCATCACATTACTGAAAATCCATTTCAAGGCCCGAATGTTTGAGCTTTGAAATAGTGATGATGGTGTTACTTATACTGTTATAGTGTTTAAGAATAATGCACTTATAATGAAAAATAGAGAATTAAAAATGGGAGAGGGGGAGAATTGGAAGGCTTTGCTGTATTATTACTGAAGTTTGAGTTGACAGTTCACGAAATTGAGTTTTTTTTATTTTTTTTTTTTTCACCCAAAACAAAGAACTTTCACATTTTTGTCCACAATTGCAAAAGAGAACTGGCAAAACGTTGGTCAAAATGACAATTATTCTCTATTTTCTAATTGTGTGGACTCTTGAAATTCTGTAATTCAGATGTTTAAATGAAACCAAATGGACCCGTAAGGGTCCATTTTAACGCTCTCAAGAGTTACAGATCTATAAGGGTTCAAGTGCTGGGGGGACTGTCATGTGATCTACCTGTACAGCCTGTGTGATCTACTGGTAGATCACCATCTACCTTTTGGGCAGCCCTGCTTTAAGTCCAATCATTCACTCTCCTCTGCTCTTTCTCTCTTTCTCATCTTGTGAAGTTGAGTTATTATCACCTCTGGCGGTCAGGTTGGGCTCTTTTTTTTTTTCCAAAGCATGCGGTGCATTGAAGGCACTCTGTTCCGGTCAGGGTGACATATTGGTGCTTTTCTCACTTTCTCTCTTTTTTTGAGGCAATTTGGTTCCGATGAGATGTATTATAGTATAGTGTTGGGGTTAGTTCAGCCGTAAAGCACTGTTATTGCGGTGGTTTTTGTTTTGTTCTGTCAGCTAAGCGGCCCTCAGTGCGGAGAAACATTGGCCCATCGGCTTGTCTCTCTCCTATTCAACGACAACAATAAACATCTGATTCATTGTTGTTTGGGTAAAATGAAAATCCCTCCTGAGAATGCTATTCATTTGTTGGGGGAAAAATTGCCCATCGGATTTTGTGACCTGCCTTCAAAGTGGCCACAATTTGCAACCATCTTTAATAATCAGATGAATCAAACTTAACTCCTGGACCGCCGAAGTCGCAGTCGCCGTGCACGGTCCCGTCCGCCGGTAATGACGAAGGCGCAGAAAACAACTATTAGTCCCAGCGCATCGTCTGATAAAGATCCCGTTGCTGACTTTCATTTGGAACAGAATTGCCGCGACAACTTTTTTTTTGTCCCATTCGTACCCATTCAATCCAATGCATTCAAAAGCCTCTCCTGAGAATCTGCCCCTAAATGTTGTGGGCGCATGGGTAGATCCACTAGGGCTAGACGTCACTTCCTGACTTTTGACCCAGAACCTTTTGCTCAGATCGTCAGAGGACAGGCTAGTCAAGACACCAGAAACAGCATGACGTCATCGCACATCCTGTTTAGGAGATCTGGCGCTTCAAAATAACGTTTTTTTTACCGATTTTACTGGCTTGAGCCGTGGGATACAGCAGAAAGCGACGAACACGCGCTCGCGGTCAATGTGTTAAACAACCTTAAACTCACCGACATCGCAGCTGTATCGGGAAAGCTTGTATTATCTCTCTTTCAATCCGCAAAGCATTTATGTCTCACCAGCAGAAATCCACCGTATAGACATTTTACGAGCTTCTCTGTCAAGCAATTGCAACTGTTAAGTACAAGCAGATTGCAGATGAAAATTGAATGAGTAGGAAGTCAATGGAGCATATTCTAACTCTTGATTCATCCCCATTATAAAACAAATCTTGAGTCTTGCACTAGCAAATTGCAGCTACCTTCAGTGCAGGGGCGGATGTAGCATTTCCCAATCGGGGGCGGGGGGGGGGGCAGGAGAAAATGGTATGGGGGCGACTTCATTGCCCGTGCCGCGAAGCGACACAGGCGATGAAGTCGCGCCCATACCATTTTCAGTTTTTCAGTTGCAGGACTTTTATTAGGCAATTAAGCATCAATAGCAACATCAGTTGTTGTTGAAGTCGCAACAGACACGTGAAGTGATGGTTTCAATGATGACATGCTGTTGTTTAGTGGTACACAAATTGTAGTTAGTTAGTAGCAGTAGTAGTGTTTCAAATCATTTCAATTATATGCACTTTAATTTTAAATATATTTGAAATTTGAGTTGTTTCCATGCCGTCATGTTTGGTGGGGCATTTAGGGGGGCATTACCCCCCCATGCCCATGGGCGTCACCGCCATTCACTATGCGGGTGCCTCAGCACCCGCAACTTTTCACGTCGGAAAAAAAAATAATGCGAAAAAGTGGGGGTGCTGCTGGCCAAACCGCAACTGTCCATGCTGCGGGAGAGGCAGAGCCATATGAACCATATAGTGTAGACAGAGTTACGACAACTCCATCCACTCCAAGAGGCAAGTTCAATGGCGGCTTTTCTACTGAGACTCGAATCGGGAATGGGGACAACAAATAGGGACAAGTCCTGGACCTGAAGTAGGCAGTAATGCAAGGGCCTCCGGCAACAGCCTTGCAACAGCCCCTTGAAAGCATGCATAAAATAGCTCTTATTTGCGCTGTCGCCCTCATTGAAAACAATGCATTTCCAACTCCAGTTTGTCCCTATTCAGGCTGCATGAACAGCAGCGCGAGCGTTCAGTTTGTGACCCATCAATGTCGCAACTCTTGTAATAGATGGCAGGCACTGATCTGGGAAGGAGGGAGACGGGGTGACCGGCCGCGTGCATTCATTGCTTTGATATGAGTTGCACAGTCGGCGACGGTGCGGTTTTGAAACTTTTTCGTCAATCCACTACATTCTCGTCTCGACATGTCACGTCACCCATAACTCACAAACGTCTCGTCATATTTTAGTCATCATAGATAGCCGTTTTATCTCGTCACAGTCAGTCTTGTACTGCATTATAACACTGCTTCATTGAAGTGTGTAACCATTACATTTATTGTGAAATATTAGTAAAAAGTGTTTTAGAGGGGGAAAAAGCCCAAAATTTTTCGCGATGCAGCACCCGCATCTTTCCAGACGCGGTGACGCGCCTGCCCATGCCCATGCCTAGATCCGCCCCTCCTTCAGTGCAGTGAAGGTAATAGGTAGTCTGTAGCACCGTAATGTGGGTTTGGGTTAGGGCTACTTTGCATATACTTCATTTCATAGGCAGGTTGCCTGTGACAACAACCTTGGCCTTGTATCAGCAGTGCACAGCGCAAGTATTCATTAGAGAGTCTGTTATAGCGACAATAAACCAATCTGACCTTATACTCACTCTGAATGTAATTTGTTTTTGATGTAGACCAAGGGTTTTCAACCTTTTTGATACGATCGGGCCCACTATTTATTCAGCATTTGAGCCACGGAGTCACAAATCTTGCGGACCGGATTTGTACCAATAGACTATGGGCTCCATTTCCGTTACCATCTAAACCCCTTATCCTAAACCCCTTATCTTTTTTTACTATTTGGAAAAACTTTTTGGAATAGTTCAACATGCCAATCTGTTGACACATTGTGAGCTTGTAGACTGGCCATTTAAACTATTGAAAAATGTTCTTTTTTTATAGTTTAAAAGGGCAAAGAAGTTGTGATTTTTTTGGGGGTGTTATAGCTTGAAGCTTTTGTTGTGCAAGTACTATGTTATGTTTGTTTTTGGTTGGTTCATTTCTTCCTGTCTCTATAGCTCTTGAGTATGGAGAAAATAATCTTTTCAGGTACAGCAGGTGACATTAGGGTACCCATTCACCCGCTTAATTTTTTTTAGTAGTGTTCCAGTTTTGTCTGCTCCATGGTCACTTCCAAGATCACTTGTAAAAACTACCTTCATGCGGCAGGGGCGGATGTAACCTTTCCCAATTGGGGGGGGGGGGGGGGTAGTATGGGGGCGACTTCATCGCCGTGTCGTTTCACGCCACGGGCGTTGAATCCGCACCCATACCATTTTTAGTTACAGGACTTAGGTAAGCAAGTAAGCATTTTCAATGACGATAATTGTAGTTAGTTAATAAGTAGTAAGTACTGTTCCAATCGTTTTTTATTATAAGCACTTTAATTTTGAAATATCTTTGAAAATTGGGTTGTTTGCATCATGCATGCCATCATGTTTAGTAGGGCAGTCAGGGGGGGGGGCTGTATAAAGGGGGATGAATATGAAATCCAAAAAAAAACTGATTTTTTTTTTCTTTTTTTTTTCTCGGGTATACGCAAAAGTGGTCTTATTCACGTATTGTTCGGTCCTAATAATGACATATTTACTCCAAGGAGTGCACTGCGATTGGCAATGGCATATTTACCACACACAGCCATGTCACCACATGACAAGTCCATAACCAGTCCGTCCATCGTATTAACTGATGGAAAAAAAGTCAAAGTCAAAGTCGTCATATTAGTCACTCACGTTACCGCAGTGAAATTAGTTCTCCGCTTTTGACCCATCTCTTGGAGCGGTGAGCTGCAGCGTGCGTGACCGGGAATCGAACCCCGGCCTCCCAGTTCCAGGGCGGACACTCTAACCACAAGGCCACTGGTCTGGAAGTTGGACAAATACAATTACAATATGCAAGAGGTGGAGAGGAAGGCTGGAAAGAGGGAGAGAAAGAGCCATTGTGAGGCTCCACAGGCTGATTTAAGTCGGAGAGGAGAGAGAGGAAAAAAAAGAAAAGATGTTGTATTTTCACAGCGGGCTGCAGCCCCAAAGGCCCCATATTTCCGACGCCTATGTCTATGAGTACTATTACATTATTGTTATTGTGTGTGTGTGCGTGTGTGCATGTGTGTGTGTGTGTGTGTGTGTGTGTGTGCGCGCGCGTGCACGTGTGTAGGCATAGCCTCCTATCAGTGTGCGCTGTCTCCTGTCGGATGGAACTCCAGAGGGCCTGACCTCTCCAACTGCACCTCTCCTTGGGTCAGTCAGATCGCCCAGAAGGTTAGTACACACACACACACACACACACACACACACACACACACACACACACACACACACACACACACACACACACACACACACACACACACATAATGAATATGAGGTTCCCAGGTCGATTCCAGGCTCCCCCAGGCTTAGTGTCAGGCATACACATACAACACGTGTGTGTGTGTGTGTGTGTGTGTGTGTGTGTGTGTGTGTGTGTGTGTGTGTGTGTGTGTGTGTTGTGTGTGTGTGTGTGTGTGTGTGTGTGTGTGTGTGTGTGTGTGTGTGTGTGTGTGTGTGTGTGTGTGTGTTGTGTGCAAAAGAGCATATTCCTACGGTATGCATTTGCATACGGGTAGCACACATATTCCCACATGCATACTAACATACTCCCTCCCTCGTAAACAAGCAGAAGTGCATATGCATGCAGTATAAAAATTGCGTACGAGCACCACACGCGCACACACATTCATACACCAAACATGCATCACTGCCTGCAGCCCATACAGTGGCTACCTTGCATCTTAAAGGGCAACTTGTTCATGTTTTAGGTTGTTATTAGAGGAAGTAAAATGATGGATGTTATTTTGTCTTCATTCACTGCTTTCTTTAAAGGGGAACTCCACCCATTTTCAACATTTTAATATGTCATTAATATACCTTAGAGATAGAGAGGTTGTGTGGACATGATAAAAAAGTTCCCAGAATTCTGTATTTCCTAAAAATGGAGGTCTGAAAAAATCATTAACATGGTGAAATACATCTGATGACATCATCAAGATGTATTTCACCATGTTAATGATTTTTCTTTCAGACCCCTTTTTCCTGAGAGGGTACGAATGAAATTTTGAAAATGGGTGGAATTCCCCTTTAACAGTTTTTTGACAGGTGGAGGAGGGGGGCAGGGGCATTTGAGCACAGGGCTAAAAATGTATATAAAAATACTGCGTGATGTATTTTCTATTACACCCTATAGTCCCAATAAACCCCAGGAAATTATATGTGGCCTCAAAAGTTCAGTTCATATACTGAATGCGAAGGTAGAGATACAGTAACTGTTGTTGAATAGAGCTATGGTGTAGCTCTTAGTGTACCGTACAGTGTACTGTAGTGTACTGTACTGTGTGTACTGTACTGTGTAATAGGCTCCTGTGATGAACCTTGGTTAAAGATGGAGTGCCATGATTTATTTTTCTACCCTAAAACATGATCATCAGGTATTATTGTGATATGAAGAGTAAGATTTTGGTGGAGATCCACCTGAACTGAAGCCACACCCACAGCTTTAGTTGCATGATAAGGGGGAGGAGTTAGGCGTTTGACTGGACTGGTTCAACCCCCAGGAAGAAACCCTAAATACAAAGGGAAGACATCATTGCACATAAAAAACACACACAGGGGTCTATTTACATACTGTCACCTGTCAAACATGTACAAAATTGGAAAAAATACAAAAATCACGGCACCCCCTCTTTAAAAAAAAATTGTGAAAATCTAAATGTTAGCCGTTATATCTTGATTCCCCTCCCTGACCCACAAACCCTCCTCCTCCTCCACAGATTAAGAGTGGTGAGAACGCAGCCAACATCGCCGGGGAGCTGGTGAACCTGACGCGGGGGCGGGTCTACGCCGGAGACGTCAGCATGTCCGTCAAGCTGATAGAGCAGCTATTGGACATCCTGGACTCCCAGCTGCAAGCCCTGAGACCGGCCAATAAGGAGTCAGCAGCACGAAACTACAACAAGGTGGGAATCAAGCATAAAATAAAAAAATATATATTTATCATATTGTTTTTTCATGCTTAACCTCTTGTGTCATCATTAATACAATGTATGGGTTCTAAACCGTGGTTCGAGACCTGAGATCTCATTTTGTGAAGAAGCAGGATTGTGTGAAAATCTATACTGTCTTTATATAGATCTGCATATTTTTTTCATTTTTTAACTCTAATTTTAGACAGATATAATGTGTTTATATTCAAATAGAAATAGGCTTATCTCATAGAAATCAACACAACTCCAAATCTGAAAACTTAATTTGCAAAGGTGTTTTGCAAACAACAGTGCTGATTTTAACTGTTTTTAATACATCTTTACTGCCTTTCTTGTTCACTATTTTATACAAATGCGTCCATCACCTATACATTTTGCGTATTTGGATGCAGAATGCAGTTGATCTACATCACTGGATCTGAGATAAGATATCTGTGGGAAAAGCTGAAAAAAAGACCTTTCATTGTTGTACCATTTGTGGTAAATGCTTGTAAGGCATACACAGAGAATAAAATCCTTTACCCATCCATCCTTTTTGTAGCAAAGCACTCAAACCCCCCTCTCTCTCTGTCCTTCCCTTTCTTACAACCCCAATTCCGTTGAAGTTGGGACGTTGTGTAAAATGTAAATAAAAACAGAATGCATTGATTTGCAAATCGTTTTCAACCTCTATTCAGTTGAATACACCACAAAGACAATATATTTAATGTTCAAACTGATAAACTTTATTGTTTTTTGAAATTATACAATCTTTTGTAAATTGATCCCTGCAACACGTACCAAAAAAGTTTGGACGGGGGCAACAAAAGACTGGGAAAGGTCATGAATGCACAAATAACGCCTGTTTGGAACATTCCACAGGTAAACAGGTTAATCTTAAACAGTTTAATATCGTGATTGGGTATAACAGGACCATCCCAGTCGTTCACAATCAAAGATGGGGCGAGGTTCACCACTTTGTGAACAATTCTGTGAGAAAATCATCCAACGGTTTAAAAACAATGTTTCTCAACATTCAATTGCAAGGAATTTGGTGATTTCATCATCTACAGTCCATAATATAATCAAAACGTTCAAAGAATCTGAAGAACTTGCTATACTAAAGCGACAAGGCTGAAAACCAACACAGAATACTTGTGACCTTTGATCCCTCAGGTGGCTCTGCATTAAAAACTGACGTCATTGTGTAAAGGATATTACTGTGAGGACTCAGGAACACTCAGAAAACCATTGTCAGTTTACATAATTTGTCGCGACACCTGCGAGTGCAAGTTAAAACTCTACCATGCAAAGCAAAGCCATACATCAGAAAGGTTGGTTTGAAAAACAACCAGAAATGCCTTCTCTGGCTCCACTATCATTAGAAATGTGGACTCATCAGACCACAGCACACTTTTCCACTTTGTGTCTAACCATTTCAAATGATATTGTACCCAGAGAAGGCATTTCTGGTTGTTTTTCTGGTTGTTTTTTCAAACCAACCTTTCTGATGTATGGCTTTGCTTTGCATGGTAGAGTTTTAACTTGCAATCGCAGGTGTAGCGACAAATTATGTAAACTGACAATGGTTTTCTGAGTGTTCCTGAGTCCTCACAGTAATATCCTTTACACAATGATGTCAGTTTTTAATGCAGAGCCACCTGAGGGATCAAAGGTCACAAGTGTTCGGTGTTGGTTTTCGGCCTTGTCGCTTTAGTATAGCAAGTTCTTCAGATTCTTTCAATGTTTTGATTATATTATGGACTGTAGATGATGAAATCACCAAATTCCTTGCAATTGAATATTGAGAAACATTGTTTTTAACCCGTTGGATGATTTTCTCACAGAATTGTTCACAAAGTGGTGAACCCTGCCCCATCTTTGATTGTGAACGACTGGGATGGTCCTGTTATACCCAATCACGATATTAAACTGTTTAAGATTAACCTATTTGCCTGTGGAATGTTCCAAACAGGCGTTATTTGTGCATTCATGACCTTCTCCAGTCTTTTGTTGCCCCCGTCCCAACTTTTTTGGTACGTGTTGCAGGGATCAATTTACAAAAGATTGTATAATTTCAAAAAACAATAAAGTTTATCAGTTTGAACATTAAATATATTGTCTTTGTGGTGTATTCAACTGAATAGAGGTTGAAAACGATTTGCAAATCAATGCATTCTGTTTTTATTTACATTTTACACAACGTCCCAACTTCAACGGAATTGGGGTTGCCTTTCTTATAATTTCTCTTGGACAAAAATAACAGAATAGCTCTGCACAAAAATGAATTTCACCTTTAAAAAACTGTGATATGACCTGTGAGCTGATTCCGATTGTGACTTCCCCAGAAATAAATGAAGGCAGAAGTGTGTTTTGTACCTCATCATAACAGAGCCTTTGTGCTTTTCTCCAATTCAGCTGCAGAAAAGAGAGCGCACGTGCAGAGCTTATGTTCAGGTAAGAGCTACAGAGAGGCAGTCGTTTTTCAAAGTGGTCCTTTTGTTGTCACGTTGGCATGTAGTCACCTCTAATAATAGCCATAGACATGGGCTTTGACTTAATGACTTGTCCCTGCCGTGCACACTGCACACACACATGCATGTAGATACCTGTAGATTGAATGTGTTTTTTTTGTTGTTGTTTTTTTTTAAATTCCTTTTCGTAATACCTTTTTTTAATACTGCTGTTATTGGTAGGCAGGCCAAGTGCATTTTGTACAACACATTGCAATTCAAAGTATGTTACATGAGGCCAGGGACGGATGTAACATTTCCCAATTGGGGAGGCAGGAGAAAATGGTATGGGGGCGGGTCTGACTCAGAGAGTTTTCTGTTTTCAATGATGAAATGCTGTTGGTTTAGTGGTGCCACAGCTGTAGTTAGTTAGTAGCAGTAGTAGTGTTTCACAATCATTTTAAATATAGGCACTTTGAAATATCTTGGGTTGTTTTGCATGCCATCGTGTTTGGTGGGGCAGACTGGGCATTTAGGGGGGCATTTCTTCCCCATGCCCATGCCTAGATCCACCCCTGTTGACAATTCAAAGTATGTTACTTGAGGCATGAAAAGCATGCTGCAATTAGGTCACTATTATAATAATAATAACCACAATAATGTAGGCTTAACAACAACTTAAACACCTTTCTCATCTCTCTCTCTCTCTCTCTCTCTCTCTCTCTCTCTCTCTCTCTCTCTCTCTCTCTCTCTCTCTCTCTCTCTCTCTCTCTCTCTCTCTCTCTCGCTCTCTCTCCCTCCCTCCCAGGCGGTGGTGCAGACCGTTGACAACCTGCTGGGTCCTGAGGCTCTGGTCTCGTGGGCCGACATGGGGAACGACGACCAGTCCCGCTCTGCCTCGCTGCTACTGGACGCTATGGAGAAAGGAGCCTTCCTATTGGCCAACAACCTGTACGAAGGGCGCTTCAGCGACAGGTCGCCCAACGTCGGTAAGCGACAAGACAGTTCCACACACACGTTCCACACATCTCTGAGCCTGACCTTCTGGAAAGGACACTCTCTCTAGAAAATGGCCGCAAAACAGTTCATTGGGTCACAGCTGCCATGAGAACACTGTGTTGTTTTCATCCACATAGAGGGCTTGAACGGTCTATGATAAAGAAAGAGGATAAAACACAGGGGCGTGGCGCAGGCTGGTGCCAGAGGTTTGCACATGCTCAGTGTAAACAGGAACTGCAATAATGGAATGTTCCAGCCACATCCACAGATAGCACCTCCAGGCTTGAAGCAACCAAGTTTGGTACTGCAGGCGTGTGGAATTCATGCAGAGCGCCCCGAGAGCACGCACGCTGGTTTGCTTTGTGCACGCGGACAGGGCAGTTTGTATTTACGTTGTTTATGTCCTCACGTCATATACTACCTCTCAAAACATAACGGATGTATTATATGACAGATAATAAGCTCACCACAAACCCACAAGCTTGTTTTTTGATGCTGTTTAGTTTTTTTCCTTTGCTCGTTCTCAACGGCACTCGTTCATGAATCCCTTCTCTTCCCATGATCCCTTGCTTCGGGCGCGTTCATGGAGGAAATACTTCCGCATTTGAACACCAAATTTTTGTGTCCAAATGCGGAAATAGGCGCACTTCCGGCGGTCTTCCGGGTGCTTCAAAGCGCCACTGAGCAACTTGTATTGAAATGAACGGCAAGGGGGCGGGGCTATCGCTCCAGTCCGCTCTCTATTTTTATAACTCTATGGTTCCAGCAGAGGCGCTAGAGTTACTGACCCCGAACTGAAAAAAAAAAAAAAAAAAAAATATATATATATATATATATATATATATATATATATATATATATATATATATATATATATATATATATATATATATATATATATATATATATATATATATATATATATATATATATATACACACACACATATATATATATACATATATACATATCGATATATATATCGTATTATTATAAGAAAATAATACAATGCTTGTGTCTTTATTTTAAAATTTGCCCTGTTGATGGATTTGGAAGAGATTTTGAAGGTCTGGTTCCAAAAACGATCCAGTATTTATTGTGTAATGTCCATGATATTTACATTGGAATGAATGAGGCTGGCTGGAAAGTGTCCTAGGGTGGACAAGAGGGCGGGACTTGCCTAAAGGCCTATTATATCGGATATCCATAACAGAAAAAAAAATCTCATCGGCACATTCCTATTTTTAGCAAAGACGGTAAAATGCCTCTTTAAAGGTAGGGGAAGGGATTTCACTTTTGTCAGATATCACCCAAAAAATATTTTTTCTGTTAAAATGCTCTATTATAAGGTGTGGAAACCAATTTCAAATCACTTCCCCTACCTTTAATCGATTTACCTCTCTAATGAACTCTTTCCTGTGTATATGTGTGTGCATGCATGTGTGCGGTGCATGGGTTACGTACGTGTGTGTGTGTGTGTGTGTGTGTGTGTGTGTGTGTGTGTGTGTGTGTGTGTGTGTGTGTGTGTGTGTGTGTGTGTGTGTGTGTGTGCATATGCATGTGTGTGTGTGTGTGTGCATGTGTGTGTGTGTGTGTGCATGTGCGTGTGTGTGCGGTGCGTGCGCGTGTGTGTGCGTGTCCCTGTAGACCTGGAGGTGTATGTGCTGAACACAGAGGCAGAGCTCCAGGACCTGACGTTTCCACACTCCTATGACAGCGACAGTATTTTACAGATCTCTGCAGCGGCCCTGCAGCAGTACAGCAACAACGGTCAGTGCTGCATTAAACTATTACCAGGGTGTAGTGGAGGGGTCCAGGGGCCGATCTAGGCATGGGCATGGGGGGGCAATGCCCCCCTAAATGTCCCGACTGCCCCATGCGCCAAACATGATGGCATGCAAAACAACCCAAGATATTTCAAATGATTGAATGATTTGAAACACTACTACTGCTAACTAACTACAGTTGTGTGACCAACTGGTGTTATTATTGATGCTTAATTGCTTAATAAAAGTCCTGTAACCGAAAATGGTACGGGTGCGGCTTCATCGCCCGTGGCGCGAAGCGACATGGACGATGAAGCCGCACCCGTACCATTTTTGCATTACACTATTACAGCCTTCTCACTAGCCAATCCACTGAGGCCCGCAATGGAGACGTTTGCGTGCGTGCGTGTGTGTGTGTCAGGGTTGGATCTAGGCATCCAGACTGTCCCACCAAACACAATGCCATGCAAAACAACCCAAGATATTTCAAATTAAAGTGCCTATATTTAAAATGATTTGAAACACTACTACTGCTACTAACTAACTACAGCTGTGGTACCACTAAACCAACAGCATTTCATCATTGAAAACAGAAAACTCTCTGAGTCAGACCTTTAGCTTTATGCATGCTGCGTGTCTGTTGCAACTTCAACAGCAACTGATGTTGTTATTGATGCTTATTTGCCTAATAAAAGTCCTGTAACCGAAAATGGTATGGGTGCGACTTCATCCCCCGTGGCGCGAAGCGACACGGGCGATGAAGTCGCACCCATACCATTTTCTCTTGCCCCCCCCCCCCCCCCCCCCCCCCCCCCCAATTGGGAAATGTTACATCCGCCCCTGGTATGTGCGTGGCAGCGTGTTGAAGCGAAAGACACAAGTGTGTAGAGAGAAACCATGTTACAGCACAGGTTTCAGTTTTCGAGTCAAGATTCGTTTTCCATATTCACTTCCTCAATTTCATTTGCTTTCATTGCATGTCATTTAGCAGTTATTGTTTACACAGATGCTACAGTTCAGTGGTCTGGGGACCACCAGTGGTCCCTGAGGGGATTCCAGGTGGTCAGCAAAACAAAATGATAAGAGAGTGAGTTGGTAAAAAAAAATAAAAAGGACCATTATAGATCAAATTAAACCAAATGAACCTGTATGGGGGCCATTTAACTCCTGAGATTAACTCCTGAGAGTGTGAAATGGAAACCATTTTTATTTACAATAAAGTCAACACAATCAGAGCATGCGGTGTAGAAGCATTGATCTGTTGTTTGATTAACATTATTAACATTATCTCATCTATGGTACCAACACTTAATATCACATGGAATGAAAAACAAACTATTCTTAATTTTGAGTCTGCGAGGCAAAGGCTCATCTAATGGTTGTCTGTGGTAGCCTGACACTCAGTGCTTGGTAGTAAAGTACAAAGTAAATGTAAGGGCAGCAGTGGCTCAGGGGTAGAGTCACCGGATTACTGGTTCGAACCCGGGTTCCCCTATAGTTACTGTCAAAGTGTCTTCTAGCAAGACCCTGAACCCCTAATTGCTCCTGAAGTGCTGATACTGAAGTCCTGTACCTTGCATGGTTTTCCGCCGCCATCAGTGTATGGATGCGAGTGTGAATGGGTGAATGTGATGCACATCTATGTAAAGTGCCTTGCAGGGCTTGACACTAACACTTGCCCGGGGCAAGTAAAAAAAAATGGTGGGGCAAGCAAAGACTGCTACCTGGTTGCCCGATCGGGCAAAACCTCTGTGTCTTTCCCTGCTTTCTAGCTATCCACAATTCCAGGCTGGATTTGGGAAACAAGACAGGCAAATTAACACATCAAAATGACCTAATCTTCTACATTCTCTAGTTGTGTAGACTTGGGGCTAATTAAGATGATGGATTTTAAAAATGAAACCAAATGGACCCGCAAGGGTCCATTTGGTTTCATTTTTACACTCTCAAGAGTTACATCTGGTTAACCAACTTAACTGGGGAGCACCTGGAACCCTCTCAGGGACCACTGGTGGTTCCCGGACCACCTGTTGAAAACCCCTGGTTTAAAGCACCTACGTCGGAAGTAAACTTAAATGCAAACTTTACAATATATTTTTGGGGGCAAGTGACCATGACCTGAGGGCCCGATGGGCAAGTGCCTCGGAGCCTTAGTGTCAACCCCTGCCTTGGTATATAAGCTGTTATACAGTATAAATGCTGTATTTACCAAATGTCCATCCCTGTGCCTGCAGGTCAGGTGAAGCTGGTCCTGTCCCTGTACAAGAACCTGGGCTCCTTCCTGACCACTCACAACTCCACCCTGCGTCTGGGCGTGGCTCTGAGCCAGGGGGCGGAGCTCAGGGGGCGGAGCCTGGTGGTCAACTCCCACGTGATCTCGGCGTCGGTGCACCGAGGATACAACCGGGTGTACCTCTCTGAGCCTGTCATCTTCACCCTGCGACACCTGCAGGTAGGTGTGTGTGTGTGTGTGTGTGTGTGTGTTGTGTGTGTGTGTGTGTGTGTGTGCGTGTGCGTGTGCGTGTGCGTGTGTGCGTGCGTGTGTGTGTGTGTGTGTGTGTGCGTGTGCGTGTTATGGGTGGGGCGATTCACTTACCTCACGATACGATACAATATTGATATTCAGGGTTCTGAATCGATTTATATTGCGATTCTTAGTTGTGCTGGGATTTGATTTGATTCATCTATATATCGCATTTTTTGCCCACAAATGACGAATAAAATGTGCTTTTATTATACTAGATCAAGGAAGATTCCCCCCATTTACAAGATTTTTTCTGAGGGTGTACAAATGGAACCAAATGGACCCTGACGGGTCCATTTGGTTCCATTTGTACACCCTCAGAAAAAAAGGTCCTAAAAGAAAAATCATTCACAAACACAACTTGATGATGTCGTCAAATTGTGTTTCACCACAAGTTCAATCAACTACAACATTTTTAAGCAATATTAAACAATATAGACAACAAAAAGTTCAATCATACTCATTAATGCAACCTGATAATACCAGTCAGTCTTTCTGACATGAACAAATTAATGAATAGACCTACATACTGTAAGTATACAAAAAAAAACGATTTTGTACCTGGCGATTCGATATTGATATCATGGCATTAAAAATTGCAATATATTGGCATATCAGATTTTTGCCCAGCCCTAGTGTGTGTGCATGCGCGCGCGCGTGTGTGTGTGTGCGCGTGCACATGCGGCACGTGAACACATGTGCCAATGTTTTTTTTTCCTCACGTGTGATTTTCTTTTTTGTTATTCACAGCTGGAGAACCACTTTGGCCCCAACTGTTCGTTCTGGAACTCTTCGGGGACCGCTGGGAGCGGCAGGTGGTCCGCGCAGGGCTGCCGCCTGTTGCACACCAACAACACACACACCACCTGCGCCTGTAACCACCTGTCCAGCTACGCTGTGCTCATGACCTACCAGCAGCCTGCTGTAAGCAACACACACACGCCAGTGTGTGTGTTTTTTTGAGAATATTTTGAGTTAGTCTTAGTCTTTTCAATAAGACATATTTAGTCTTTTAGTCCCATTTAGTCTTCTGAAATTCATTTTTTTTGTCTAGTCTTAGTCCACGAAATGTCAAAAATGATTTAGTCTAGTCTTAGTCTTTTAGTCTTAGTCTTGGTAGTTTAGTCTTACATACAAATACATTGTAGGATTATATATGTTATACAGATTTATAGTTTTTCGTATGAAATCATGTCTTATTTTATTTCTTTGTGTAAAATTACTGGAATAGTAATAAGTTTGTTTCGTGAAATGTATACTGCAGATATGTTCACATATCTGCAGTATACATTTCTTAGGTTATGATTTGGTCTTCGTCTTAGTCCTTGCAAACACACATTTAGTCTTTTAGTCCCATTTAGTCTTTTGAAATTCATTTTGCTAGTCTAGTCTTAGTCGACTAAATATCAAAAACCTTAGTCTTTAGTCTTAGTTGACAAAAACAATACTGGTGTGTGTGCGCAGCACTGCGCACGCACGCACACACACACACACACACACACACACACACACACACACACACACACACACACACACACACTTGAAAGATTCAATTCAGAATGCTGAATTAGTTTGCAAGCAGAACTGATTCACTCAGTTTTAGTGGAATTAGTTTAATTGTTTCATGATTAGACTGGATTCATAATTACATAAATGAAGGTGCTTCAATGCATTAGTCACACCTTGAATGCCTAGCGCGAAAATTACACACAGGCCTACACTCCAGTAGCAGTTATGAACATAAACACACACACACACACACACACACACACACACACACACACACACACACACACACACACACACACACACACACACACACACACACACACACACACACACACACACACACACACACACACACACACACACACACACAAATTGTGTGTCTGTCGCAACTTCATCAACAACTGATGTTATTATTGATGCTTTACTTGCCTAACATAAGTCCTGTACAAAGGTATAAATCTTGTGGGTCACAGAACTGAAGAATTTTAACCCATTTAGGCTGACCTAAGGTTTTTGAAAAACCTGAAATATTCATATTTCAGCATCAAATAAAGTTAATTATGGAATACTGTACATACTGTACAGAATCCAAATATGGATTCCCGGCCTAAAAGGGTTGAAAATGGTATGAGTTGGCTTCATCGCCCGTGATGAGAAAGGGCACAGGCGATGAAGCCACACCCATACCATTTTCAGTTAAACATTTAATTCAGTTTTCAGTTGAACATTTAATTTCTCTTTTTCTTGCCAGTCCGGGGCTGGTGTGGAGGAGCTGCTGGTCTATGTGGTGTCCTGGGTGGGCATCTCCGTGGCGCTGGTGTGTCTGGCAGCCTGCATCACCACCCTGTGCTGCCAGGGGGCGCCCTGGCACACGGACCACAGTGCCATCCACTGCAACCTGTGGGCCAACCTCTTCATCACAGAGCTGCTGTTCCTGGTTGGAGCAGACAAGGCCCAGTTCCCTGTGAGTGTGATAGTAGTGGAGACTATTCCACAGTGCTATGCTGTACCCTAGTTGAAGAATAACTCAACTAGGGTATAGCTAGGGTATAATAACTCAGCAGTGGTTTTCAATCTTTAACAGGGACCACTATTTATTCAGCATTTGAGCCATGGACCACCATTTGAGGACATTTTAGCCCCACAGACCCCAAAACTAAAGATTTATTTTGTTTTTGTCCACAATCCCAGGATGGATTTGGGAAACAAAACAGTCAAACATACAGATCAAAATGACCATTACTCTTCTACATTCTCTAGTTGTCTAGGCTGATTCACATGATATTTTAACTCTTGAGAGTGTAAAAATGAAATCGAATGGACCCGCAAGGGTCCATTCGGTTTGAATGTAAAGAACATGGTGGAGCTCCTATAATACTTTGTATTGGCTAACTATTTACAGTAAATACTAAATACATACTGTATATATGACTATGTGAGGAGGTACAAGGCATGCACCGGTGTATTGAGTATTCACTCTTCCCTTTGCATTAAAGGGGAATTCCACCCATTTTCAAAATTTCCCTGAGAGGATACAAATGTGGGGTCCATTTGGTTCCATTTGTACCCTCTCAGGAAAAAGGGGTCTGAAAGAAAACTCATTAACATGGTGAAATACATCAGATATATTTCACCATGTTACTGATTTTTTTTCCCCTTTAACAACCTCCTCCGTTTCCCATCACATCTCCAGGTGGCGTGCTCCATCGTGGCTGGCCTGCTGCACTTCTCCCTGCTGTCTGTGTTCTGCTGGTTGTGTCTGGAGGGGGTGGAACTGTACCTCCTGCAGAGGGAGGTGTTTGAGGGACGGACCTCCAGGAGGAAGTACTTCTACCTGTGTGGTTACTCCGTCCCTGGCCTGGTGGTGGCCGTGTCCGCAGCCATAGACTTCAGAGGCTACGGCTCACACACTGCGTAGGTGGACGAATGACGTGCTTGTGTGTGTGTGTTTATAGTTAAATAAAACTAAAGAAAAAACGATAACTAAAACTTAGAAAATATACCTGTTAACTAAAACTAAATAAAAACTACATACTGTATAACTGCATTGCACTGAAATCATACTCAAAATACCCTTAGTTTTTTTTTTTTTTTTTTTTTTCTCATGACTTTGTATATCATTTGCATGTATATGACTTTCAGACATTCATAATATATACTTTTTATTACCTTTTTATGGCAGTTTTCAGCACCATACGGTACCACATGATACCAAACAAAGTAGAATAAAAATATGGTATGAAAAAAAAACTGAAACTAAAACTAAACTAAAGCTAACTAAAACTTTTTACAAAAATAAAAAATAAATAAAAACTAGCAAAAGCGCCCTAAAAACTAATCAAAACTAACTATATTTAAAAAAGAAAGAGTAAAAACTAGGAAAAACTAAACAAAAATGAAAAATCCATAACTATAATAACCCTGGTCAGGGGCGGATCGAGGCATGGGCACAGGGGAGGAGGAGGCAATGCCCCCCCTAAATGCCCAGTCTGCCCCACCAAACATGATGGCAGGCAAAGCAAGCAGCCCAAGATATTTCAAATTAAAGTGCTTCTATTTAAAATGATTTGAAACACTACTACTACTGCTACTAACTAACTACAGCTGTAAACCAACACGATTTCTTCATTGAAAACAGAAAACTCTGAGTCAGACCTTTAGCTTTATGCATGCTGCGTGTCTGTTGCAACTTCAACAACAACTGATGTTATTATTGATGCTGAGGTCGCACCCATACCATTTTCTCCTGCCCCCCAAATGTTACATCCGGCCCTGGTGCCTGTGTGTGCGTGCGTGGGTGTAATCTTGTTTTGTGTCTTGTGTTATAGCCCCTTTCTAGGAATGCACTTGAGAATGAGTGTTTCCGTAAGGTAATTTTGACCTTGCCCCTTGATAGTAAGAGCATTTCATCTGGGAACTAAATCGCTACCAATGCATTTCTTCACCAGTGCGTTCCTAATTGTGCCGAATAGACCGAATGTAGTAAAACTCCCATGGGAAACCTCATAAAAAACAGGTCAAAGCCGGGCTACTAGTCACAACCTATACAAGGCAAAACATGCAAAAGTGTCCATGATGCACAAGCACAAATTTATTAGGATGAAAATGAAAAAAGGGCTAAATAACCAACATTTGTGATGGCCATTTTTAGCCCAAGCAGTGTTTTCTGAGCAGAACTAATGCTTGGGATGGATTTAGCACCATGAATACCCTCTAGTTAGACATATCACATGCTACATGAAGCATGATGAAAATTTGACTTTTTTGTCATCTATAGGTTGTTAATGGTATGGTCATGCCAATTCTGAAATTGCTCAACATATGCTAAGTTTCTGCATGCTGCGGACCCCTACTCAACATTTCTAACATATGGCAAATGGACTATTGCCCTCGAGTATAACCCAAACACTGTTAGTAAGCTCTCTGCCTATTGGCCACTTCCCCACCATGTTTCAATACAGTTCCTGCCAATACGTTCCGATGTCTGTGTTAACCTTGGATGTGACTTTGAAACATTTGGAACATTTTTTAACCACAAATTGCTGATCATTGCCACCACATTTCTGGACATCTGTTCTGTGTCCTGATCTGTTTGTCGAGTTGTCTTGCTAACAAACTTTAACTGTGGCCGTGACATTTTTAAAACATGCTGCTACAGTAAGAATCCTAGTACTGATCATTCACACCACGTTTTCACAAGAATCCGAGGAGCATCCGTTTTTGAGTTATTATTATGCTGACATAAATAGAATACATAAATCTGTTCAGCTACCGTCGGTGGAGGTAATTAAGATAATAATTTGTCACCTCTACATACTGGATGTAATTGCTGTAAAGTTAAGTCTGTGTGTGTGTGTGTGTGTGTGTGTGCGTGTGCGTGTGCGTGTGTGTAGGTGCTGGCTGCGGACAGACAATTATTTCATCTGGAGTTTCCTTGGGCCCGTGTCAGTCGTAATAACGGTGAGACCCTGCTACTGCTCCAGTGTTGCCAACTGCCAAAATCCAAAATGCACTAGTGGCACTTCCAAACATGCACTAAAATGCGCTAGATGCTGAAGGGAAGCACTAGAGACGGAAGCACACCGCTAGAGAATGTAATGACCATTAATCTTCTACATTCTCTAGTTGTGTAGACTTGGGGCTAACACACATGATGAATATTTTAACTCTTGAGAGTGTAAAAATGAAACCAAATGGACCCACTAGGGTCCATTTGGTTTCATTTTAACGCTCTCAAAGAGTTACATCTGGTTAACCAGCTCTCCATCATTTAGCCTCGGGACCACTGGTTGAAAACCACTCTCATAGGAGGAAAAAATGGTGAAAAATGAGGGTTTTATCTCTGGCGCCTGTCAATCAATTTCGCCCCAACTCACCAGCAAAAAAAGCACTAGATTTTCCTCCAGGAGTTTTTCAGTAATTTTTTGGCGGAAAAGAGATAGATATAGCGACAAATACGCCAAGTTGGCAACACTGTTCTGCTCAAACACAGTCCAGTGAGGTCACTGGTAAAGATTACTTTGGAAGTTAATGATATTGACTGAGACATGGCGGCGCAGACCAGACATCATATCCCCAGAGCTGACCGGTTGCTTGTCCTTGTTTGACCACAGCTGAACCTGGTGGTCCTGGTCATGACCCTGCATAAGATGCACAGCTCAGCCGCACTCAAGCCAGACTCCAGTCGCCATGACAACCTGAGGTCAGTATCACAGCTAGAAACCCAGCTAGTAAAAATAAAACAATGTATTTATATAGCGCCTTTATCCAATGCACTCTACATAGTACATTACATTCAAACCACGCAAGGCACAACCACCAGCACACCGGCAGCACTGTAGGGGTTCAGAATCTTGCCCAAGCACACTGCGACATGTAAACCGGAGGAGCAGGGATTCGAACCGCCGAACCTAGGATCACGTGACCGCCTGCTCTACCATCCTGAGCCACAGCCGCCCAAACAAAAACTCTGCTTTTACAATTTGCCTGGGTTAAAATGTCTGATTTGTAATTGCAATTTGTTTGTTCAATAGCAGCTCTTATAGTACAACCCCAACTCCGTTGAAATTGGGACGTTGTGTAAAATGTAAATAAAAACAGAATGCATTGATTTGCAAATCGTTTTCAACCTCTATTCAGTTGAATACACCACAAAGACAATATATTTAATGTTCAAACTGATAAACTTTATTGTTTTTTGAAATTATACAATCTTTTGTAATTTGATCCCTGCAACACGTACCAAAAAAGTTGGGACGGGGGCAACAAAAGACTGGGAAAGGTCATGAATGCACAAATAACGCCTGTTTGGAACATTCCACAGGCAAACAGGTTAATCTTAAACAGTTTAATATCGTGATTGGGTATAACAGGACCATCCCAGTCGTTCACAATCAAAGATGGGGCGAGGTTCACCACTTTGTGAACAATTCTGTGAGAAAATCATCCAACGGTTTAAAAACAATGTTTCTCAACATTCAATTGCAAGCAATTTGGTGATTTCATCATCTACAGTCCATAATATAATCAAAACATTCAAAGAATCTGAAGAACTTGCTATACTAAAGCGACAAGGCCGAAAACCAACACCGAACACTTGTGACCTTTGATCCCTCAGGTGGCTCTGCATTAAAAACTGACATCATTGTGTGAAGGATATTACTGTGAGGACTCAGGAACACTCAGAAAACCATTGTCAGTTTACATAATTTGTCGCTACACCTGCGATAAAACTGCGTTAAAAATGTACCATGCAAAGCAAAGCCATACATCAGAAAGGTTGGTTTGAAAAAACAACCAGAAAAACAACCAGAAATGCCTTCTCTGGGTACAATATCATTTGAAATGGTTAGACACAAAGTGGAAAAGTGTGCTGTGGTCTGATGAGTCCACATTTCTAATGATAGTGGACCCAGAGAAGGTATTTCTGGTTGTTTTTCTGGTTGTTTTTCAAACCAACCTTTCTGGTGTATGGCTTTGCTTTGCATGGTAGAGTTTTAACTTGCACTCGCAGGTGTAGCGACAAATTATGTAAACTGACAATGGTTTTCTGAGTGTTCCTGAGTCCTCACAGTAATATCCTTTACACAATGACGTCAGTTTTTAATGCAGAGCCACCTGAGGGATCAAAGGTCACAAGTATTCTGTGTTGGTTTTCAGCCTTGTCGCTTTAGTATAGCAAGTTCTTCAGATTCTTTGAATGTTTTGATTATATTATGGACTGTAGATGATGAAATCACCAAATTGCTTGCAATTGAATGTTGAGAAACATTGTTTTTAAACCGTTGGATGATTTTCTCACAGAATTGTTCACAAAGTGGTGAACCTCGCCCCATCTTTGATTGTGAACGACTGGGATGGTCCTGTTATACCCAATCACGATATTAAACTGTTTAAGATTAACCTGTTTACCTGTGGAATGTTCCAAACAGGCGTTATTTGTGCATTCATGACCTTTCCCAGTCTTTTGTTGCCCCCGTCCCAACTTTTTTGGTACGTGTTGCAGGGATCAAATTACAAAAGATTGTATAATTTCAAAAAACAATAAAGTTTATCAGTTTGAACATTAAATATATTGTCTTTGTGGTGTATTCAACTGAATAGAGGTTGAAAACGATTTGCAAATCAATGCATTCTGTTTTTATTTACATTTTACACAACGTCCCAATTTCAACGGAGTTGGGGTTGTAGGAACAGGAAATAATATTCCCTTTTTTGCATCCAGCAGATATACTGTACATGACGATTTAATGTACAGACCATATAATGTACAATAACAAGTGACTCACGATGAGGAATTTGAAAACGACTGTTTTGAAAATACACAGTATCAGGGCATGCAGAAGAGCAGTGAGCCGTAATAGGTTCCCATATATATTCTAATGTTGCTAGACTGTCCTGGCCGTTGCAGCACAGCCTCTCCAAGCACATCGTTTATTCATCAGCTCCAATTGATATGATGCCTCAGTTCCAATTTTGTTTGCCCATTTCCTCTAGTTCCAATTTCACTTGTTCATTCAGTATCCTGTATGAGTTCTCCGATTGGGTTTGAGCTTGTAGCTTGAACCCCTTTATAGGTGTTTCAGTTACTGAAAAATATCAGATCTACAAGTGCTGAGGGATAACTCCAGGAGGAAAAACGGGCAGAACTAAAATGTTAACTGACTTCTATAGCTGTTTCATTCCCAAAAAAAACAAGCACAAGATAAAAATATAGCTGCAAGCAGCAATAAAACGGGATCAAGCAAGCAGCAATAAGGAGTAAGAACAATACGCACAAATAAGCCCTAGAAACATGGGAGCCTGAACTTCAGAAATACATCAGGTAATTATGGGAGCAGGGCAGGGTTTTTGATTCCTGCCCTGACTGACTCACACATTGTAATCTGGTGTGACTGAGTGAATGATTGGTGAGCTGTGAGTGAGTGGTGAACTGAGCTATGAACTGTCATTAGTGACAACATGGCCGAATAGTGACAGTCAAACAGCCTTGCCCAGCCATGAGGCCCATAGGGCACGTGCCTATCTCCTGTTTCTGTAGCATGAGGCAGCTTGATGTACAAGTACACCCTCTGGACATGACGCTAGTATGACACAGGGTCTTACCCCCAATCCAACCCTTGATGCTGAGTGCCAAGCAGGGAGGCATTGGATCCCGTTTTTAGAGCCTTTGGTATGACCCGGCCGGGAATCGAACCCCGGCCTCCCAGTCTCAGGGCGGACACTCTAACCACAAGGCCACTGAGTTGCTGAATGAGTAAATGATTGGTGAGCTGTGAGTGAGTGGTGAACTGAGCTGTGAACTGTCATTAGTGACAACATGGCCGAATAGTGACAAAACACAACATGGCCGAATGGTGACAACCACCATTAGGCCTACATTGAGTTTTACCCTGGGTTACACATAGAACCATGAACTTAGATGTAGAAGACCACATGAGATTGTGCATGATTGACTCATATTACTAGGTGTCCGTGCCGGGATTTGAACCCAGGAACTCTCATTTCCAAGTCATGCGCTCTACCAATGAGGCTACCCAACAGACACAAGACGTACTGGAAACAACACACACATTCAGTGGACTGCTTGGTAAATGGTGCATTTATATAGCGCCTTTATCCAAGGCGCTTTACATAGATTGTGCATCACATTCACCCATTCACACACACATTCATACACTGATGGCAGTGGGACAGGGACACATCGACACTAACTCTGCAGGAGCCCGGGATCGAACCGGCAACCTTGTGGTTACCATCCGGTTACTCTACCTCTGAGCCACTACCGCTCCTTAAATATGCACAAATAAGCCATAGAAACATGGAAGAAATACATCATGTGATTGTGGAAACACAGCCGAATAGTGACAAAACACAACATGGCCGAATGGTGACAACCACCATTACATTGAGTTTTACCCTGGGTTACACATAGAACCATGAACTTAGATGTAGAAGACCACATGAGATTGTGCATGATTGACTCATATTACTAGGTGTCCGTGCCGGGATTTGAACCCAGGAACTCTCATTTCCAAGTCATGCGCTCTACCAATGAGGCTACCCAACAGACACAAGACGTACTGGAAACAACACACACATTCAGTGGACTGCTTGGTAAATGGTAAATGGTGCATTTATATAGCGCCTTTATCCAAGGCGCTTTACATAGATTGTGCATCACATTCACCCATTCACACACACATTCATACACTGATGGCAGTGGGACAGGGACACATCGACACTAACTCTGCAGGAGCCCGGGATCGAACCGGCAACCTTGTGGTTACCATCCGGTTACTCTACCTCTGAGCCACTACCGCTCCTTAAATATGCACAAATAAGCCATAGAAACATGGAAGAAATACATCATGTGATTGTGGAAACACAGCCGAATAGTGACAAAACACAACATGGCCGAATGGTGACAACCACCATTACATTGAGTTTTACCCTGGGTTACACATAGAACCATGAACTTAGATGTAGAAGACCACATGAGATTGTGCATGATTGTCTCATATTACTAGGTGTCCGTGCCGGGATTTGAACCCAGGAACTCTCATTTCCAAGTCATGCGCTCTACCAATGAGGCTACCCAACAGACACAAGACGTACTGGAAACAACACACACATTCAGTGGACTGCTTGGTAAATGGTAAATGGTGCATTTATATAGCGCCTTTATCCAAGGCGCTTTACATAGATTGTGCATCACATTCACCCATTCACACACACATTCATACACTGATGGCAGTGGGACAGGGACACATCGACACTAACTCTGCAGGAGCCCGGGATCGAACCGGCAACCTTGTGGTTACCATCCGGTTACTCTACCTCTGAGCCACTACCGCTCCTTAAATATGCACAAATAAGCCATAGAAACATGGAAGAAATACATCATGTGATTGTGGAAACACAGCAGGGTTTTTGGAGACTCAGACTTTGTATTGTCAGCAGTGGGACTTGAACCCTCAATCTTGTGTTCCGAAGTCAGGCACCCTACCGACTGAGCTATCCAGGCACAATGACTTGCTTAGTTGTTGTCATCAATGAAACAACCCAACAACACGCCACCAAGCAGTAAGCAATATGAACAATATGCACAATTCAGCAGTCCGAGGGTGGAGCTTAGTGGTCAAAGTGACAAATGGAAACAAGTTCCACATGCTTATTCCTCTCACACAATCTGGCACAATGTACTTGCTCCAGTGTTGCCAGAGAGAAACAAGCAGAAGAAGACTCTTCACAAACGAGCAACTTTCATTGGCTTATAAAAACGTCATTTTTTGATGAAAACAAATTTGCTTCTGAAGTTTTGTCCGGATGGGGCCAAAGTTCTCATGTAGCAGGTGTCATGCAAATTGATCAAAAATCCAGGCATAAAATCAGACATGAGCATTTTTCAAACTGCTTAAAATGGCAGACACTCTGGGGGTGGAGCTTACCAGTCGAAATTACAGATGTGTTCCACATGAATCAAGGAACGTGTAGAAACAAGTCCCATGATTTTAAGCCAAACGAAGCCTGAGTTATGCTTGTTCAAATGTTTCAGTTTCAAAGAATTGCTATAGCGCCCCCATTTGAGCGATTGGAGCAAGACTGGTTTTAGTGCTATTTGGCATCCCCCTCTACCAAACTGTAAAATCTCATAAACAGATTACTTTGCATGTGTAGATTAGGGATAATAGAAGAATTTTCACAAACAAGCAATTTTCATTGGCTCGTAAAAACATCATTTTTTCCACTAAAAACATGATTCACACCCATTCCATGTTTGTATGGCTCCAAAGTTCATGTGTAGGTCATTGTTATGCATTTTGATCAAAGATTGTAGGAGAAGAGACATTTTAACTGTTTTACATATAATTCAAGATGGCAGTTCATCTAAAGGTCAGAGGTGAAAAGTCAGAATACAAAAGTTGTTTGACATAAGCAGACGCATAAGTGAATATAAGTTACATTTCTGAGAGACGAGCAGTTCATGAGTTATGAGTGTTTAAAGTTTGCAATTTCAGTTGAGTGCTATAGCGCCACCATTTGACCAGTGGTCACAGGCTTCGCATCATCACCGTTTGGCATCACCCTCTACCAGATTACCAATTTTCGCGAAAACCGACTGCACGGTTCAGCCAGAACAGCTATTTCTGGTGGAAGGAGAAAAAAAGAGACAGAATCAAGAAGGGATCAAGGTCCACTTCGTGGACTGCTTGATCCCTTAAAAAACAAAAACAAACAGCCCAGTATGACAATCAGTTGAGACAAATAAAAGCTAATATGAATAACTGAGGATATACATTAGTAAGTTCTGATTTTTACCTTTTAGTTTTTTATTCATTCATTTATTGATTTTAGTTTTAGTTTTTCTGCTGCAGTTACAGTATCATGATGATATCGTTGATGAATTTCATGCAATATTGATATTTTGAAAATATCGCAATATATCAAATATCGTGATATATTCATTATCGAAGGCCTAATATCCCCTCCTATATCGTACTGTGAGGTACCAATATCGTCCCAGCCCAACTGACCAGTGACTCTGACAGAACAGAGCTGTCTCCGTCTCATGCCCGTCTCTCTCTCTCTCTGTCTCTACCATGGTGGTCCCCATACATACCCAGGGCGTGGGCGGTGGGCTCTCTCACCCTGCTCTTCCTGCAGAGTGTGACCTGGTCGTCAGGCCTGGTGTTTGTCTCTGCTCCCTCCCTGCTCCTGGCCTACCTGTTCTCCTCCCTGAACACAGCCCAGGCTCTGCTCATCACCATCCTGCACTGCACCCTCACCAGGAAGGTCAGTCCTCTGTGTGTGTGTGTGTGTGTGTGTGTGTGTGTGTGTGTGTGTGTGTGTGTGTGTGTGTGTGTGTGTGTGTGTGTGTGTGTGTGTGTGTGTGTGTGTGTGTGTGTGTGTGTGTGTGCGCGTGTGCGTGTGCGTGTGGTTACTCTACATACACTGCAGCACCATGCTGCTGCTTAAAGGGGAATTCCACCCATTTTCCATATTTTACTCATTGATGTACGTTCTAGGTGTTGGGTGGAAATGATAAAAAAAAGTTCCCCCATTCTGTGTTCCCAAGAAACGGAGGTCTGAAGAAAACCACTAACATGGTGAAACATCCTGATGATGACATCTTCATCATGTTAATGGATTTCTTTAGACACTTCTTTTTTTCTGAGAGCGTACAAGTGGAACCAAATGAACCCGTTGGGGTTCATTTGGTTGCATTTGCACGCTCTCAGAAAAAAAAATGAAAATGGGTGGAATTCCCCTTTAAAGGGGAGTAAGAATGTCCAACAAGAACAGCGTAGCGTTATAACATTATATTTCAGCAAAACACTTGAAATTCAACTTTTACATTTTTTTATGTTTTTGGTGCTCCCATGTGTGTTTTCTATCCGCACAAATGATCATAGCATATAGGAGCTTTAATGTGAACTGGTTATATCAATGATGATTGAGACTCAAACCATTAGAAATAAACTTTAGCGACATATACAATATATGCAATTAAGTATCAAAATCAATTATCCCTCTGCGTCCACAGTATTGCATGAACTCGTCTCTGTGTGTGTGTACAGTACATGGTACAGCATGTACATACTGTATCTGTGTTTACAGTAGACTGTATGTGATTATTAAAGATCACTGACCCGGGCCTTGTTCATTGCCTAAGGCTGGATAAGCATCAAGGATTTGCCAGGCAATCATTTCGAGAGAAAAAAATGCAAGCTGTATTTAATTGTCAGCACAAGCAGAAAATTGATTAACATTATATACTGTCAATGAGAAAGTGCCCTGGTGAACCAAACAGAAGTCCCACTGGGATTCCCCTCCAGTTATAGTGGGGGAGGGAGTTCATTCACAGGCCTCATACACACGTAAAGATTTTTTATTTTTATTTAACCTTTATTTAACCAGTAAAACACATTGGGACAGAATCTCTGTTTCAAGTGGGAACTGGCCAACAGTGTTGTTTTTTTTGTTTTTTTTTTTTTTGAGAATATTTTGATTTAGTCTTAGTCTTTTCAATAAGACATATTTAGTCTTTTAGTCCCATTTAGTCTTCTGAAATTAATTTTTAATTAATTCATTCATTTTTAGTCTAGTCTTAGTCGACGAAATGTCAAAAATGATTTAGTCTTAGTCTTGGCAGTTTAGTCTTAAACATACAATTACATTGTAGGTTTATATACTGTATGTTATACAGATTTATAGTTTTTAGTATGAAACATGTCTTGTTTTATTTCTCTGCATAAAGAAGAAAGAAAAAAGAAGATTAAAATGTTTCTTATTTCCATTAGTCTTAGGTCATGATTTAGTCTTCGTCTTAGTCTTTTGAAAATCATTTTTGTTAGTCTAGTGACTAGTCTTAGTCGACTAAATATCAAAAACCTTAGTCGACTTAGTCTTTAGTGTTAGTCTTCGTCGACAAAAACAACACTGCTGGCCAAGAGGCAAAACAAAAAATGACACTAAAGTACTTGTCACAAATTGAAACAGCGATTAAAAACAGCCATAATACACCCAAGAGTACATCAGAGAAAAAAATATATAGGACCAAAAAACACCTTATCTATATACATACAATAAATACATGGTTGTACATACGCACACCACTAGATGCATGCAACGCACTTGGAAAAGTGCCTAAGATTATCCTTTTAAAACTACTCAAGGGAACCTTTTGAGCCAATTTTGGTCTAGCTTGCAGGTCATTCCATGACCAGGGGCCAAAAATAGGCCAGACATGTTTTACTTTACCCAATTCAGTTCTAAATGCCGGTACTAGGCCTACACACCGAAGCCACGCATTCGATTTAAGGTTTAGAGACCATTTTGAACAATAACGAAATGTGTTCTTTATGTGTGTATGAGGCCATCGAGAACATGAGAGAACATGACAACAACGATATATACACATACATACAGTGGTAAGCACTTGAGATTGTCAGTGGTGGTACCGCCATGGCAATGAAATGGGTAACCGCAGGAATGTGGTACCAGAAAGTTCCATGCTGTCACCAGGAGATTGACAGGTTAAAAACACATTTACATGTCCTACTACTTGGTTAGCGCTTCCTAATAGACAGAGGCGTACTTTTTATTATAACCATTGTTAATGAAGTGTGAAAAGCGTTACCATTCCAGGGCAGTGGTACCACCAGGGTGCCCCATCAGCAGCCAAGTGTTAACAGTGACAATCTCAAGTGCTTACCACTGTATATATATATATTTGTGCGTAGGGTCAGAAGGACTATGGCCGATGCCTGCGTTTTTCCCAGTGCTGTGGCTCGTCCTCTGGCAGCTCTCCTGACTCGGTTAAGGGCTCGGCCCTGCGGTCCAACAGCCGCTACAGCAGCAGCCAGACACGCAGAGTCACTGCCAACAGACAGGTATAGAGCATCCTTCAGTTGTTTATAATCTAACGCACTCATTTGGCATTGCATCCCTCTCTTGAACGCATCCAAATTTGCATCAATGAATCAATCAAACCAACCGCCCCATATGGTTCTCTCCTTCGTTCGTTCCTCTGACTTTGTCTCTGCCTCTGTTTCTGTCTGTCACCACTTTCCGCTTTGTTTTTTTACATTTCTTTTTCATTTCTTACTTACTCTGCCTGTATGTGTCACTAAGTGTTGCCAACTTGGTGCATTTGTTGCTATATTTGGCTCTTTTCCAGACCCCCCCCCCCCCATGCCAAAATTAGTGAAGTTGGGGCTGGTGAGTTGGGGCGAAATTGGTTGACATGCGCCAGAGATAAAACCCTCGTTTTTCACCATTTTTCTCCTATGGTGGAGTCCTCCTTCCTTCCTAGAAAGGACCATTGGTAACCAAATGGACCCTTATAGATGTGTAACATGAAACCAAATGGATCCATTTGTTTTCATTTTACGCTCTCAAGAGTTACAGTATATTATAAATAAACGTCTGAATTACCTCATTTTCAAGAATCTACACATTTAGAAAATGTAGAAGAATTGCTATTTTGACCAACATTTTCTCCTATTATTTATTTCTCCTAAATTAGTCCCAGAGACTAAACTCAACAACTCAAAAATGCAGAATAGATAGTGGGCCCTGGTATGAAAATGGTTGAAAACCCACAGCTCTAGTGCATTCTAGTGCATTCTGGAAGTGCCACTAGTGCATTTTGGATTTCGGCAGTTGGCAGCACTGGTCTCTTGATCGACTTATTTTTTTTACCGTGCGTGTGTGTGTGTGTGTGTGTGTGTACACGCACGTGTGTGTGTGTGTGTGTGTGTGTGTGTGTGTGTGTGTGTGCGTGCGTGCGTGTGTGTGTGTGTGTGTGTGCACACGCACGTGCATGCGTGTGTGTGTGTGTTCCAGAGCCGCATCAGAAGGATGTGGAACGACACGGTGCGCAGGCAGACAGAGTCGTCCTTCATCGCCGCAGACGTGAACAACACTCCAACGCTCAACAGAGGTGAAGAGCTCTAGACGACAGTGTTGTAACCGAACGCGTTTCAAAGAACCACCGTTCACAGACACATTCGTATTTTTGGGTGGGGGTGAACGTGAACGGAACATTCTATATGTCTGCTTGAAGAACGCGTTAGTTTCTGGTGAGAGCAAACGTCACTTTTCTTGCTTTCAATCGTGAGCCTTCCAGGTGAAATCCCCCCGACGCTAAAACACACCTAAACGTGTGCACTTTAAACTGAACTTAAAAAAGATAACTTTCCCAACACTGTTCCTAAGCATTCTTTATTCTTCACTTTCATGCAAGTTCTCTCTGTCTATCACTCTCTCTCACTCACTGGCCATGTGTTACTGATAGTAAGCAGGGGCGGATTGGCACATATTTTCCCACCGGGACAATTTTGCCTTTGCCAGGCCACCCTGGCAGCTGGTTAACCAGATGTAACTCTTTGAGAGCGTAAAAATGAAACCAAATGGACCCTTGCGGGTCCATTTGGTTTCATTTTTACACCCTCAAGAGTTAAAATATTCATCATATGAATTAGCCCAACTTAGTCTACACAACTAGAGAATGTAGAAGATTAATGGTCATTTTGATCTGTATGTTCCAGGCGAGCATCTAGCGCATTCTAGTGCATTTTGGAAGTGCCACTAGTGCATTTTGGATCTTGTTCAGGCCACTAGGTGGCGCAGGCCACCGGGAAAACTCCCTGTACTCCAGCTGGCCAATCCGCCCCTGATAGTAAAGGTAAAGTTGCAAAATCGTTACCAAGACATTTCTTCGCCAATGTGTTTCTAATGGTGTCTAATAACATGTACTAAAAGACTGAAATTCAATTTCCAACTCCTGTTGGAAACCTCATAAAAACAGGTCAATGGTACTAGTCCCAAACCTATAGAAGACAAAACATGCAAAATGGTATCATCATTTATTTACAACATTTATGTAGCAAGTGCTATGTCTAACTAGGGGGTTTTCATAATGCTGAATCCATTCCAAGCTTTATTTTTGGACATTTGGACAAGTGGCTATGGCTATTTCAGAAGTGTCTTTTTTTTGCAAGACTAATGGAATGGATTCAGCGTCACATAGTTTTAGTTTCCAGATTGGTCAAATATCTGATAGTATGCCCTAACTATGACTGATTCTTTACTCTCTGAATCTATTCATTCATAGAATGTCTTCATTCATTTTGGTCTTAGGGCCAAAATGAATGATGGTTAGGGCACAGTTTTTTGCATTTAAGCTGATTTATTTCTTCCAGAGTGACAAAGTATCAAAGCCATAGTTCTCACACAACATTCGTATTATGCCTAAGAGATACACTTTAAGAGAAAAGCAGCAGAATACAAATGTAGAAGAGCGATGGAGCGATGTAATATACATAATACATCAACACAAGGCTGTGCAAAGGAAGGGAAAAATGGTGGTGGAGATTAGAACGTGAGGTATTTCTGGATGAGTTGTAGTTTACGTAGAGGATTCACTCTTTTTGTAGATGAAGTTGGAAGGGGAAAAGGGCATATTCTGCCAGTAAAGTGCCAGGAGAGGGAGACGAAAACCAAACATGATGGCATGCAAAACAACCCAAAGATATTTCAAATTAAAGTGCTTATATTTAACCTGATTTTGAAACACTACTACTGCTACTAACTAACTACAGTTGTGGCACCACTAAACCATCATTGAAAACAGAAAACTCTGAGTCAGACCTTTAGCTTTATGCAATGCTGCGTGTCTGTTGGAACTTCAACAACAAGTGTTGTTATTATCGATGCTTTACTTGCCTAATAAAAGTCCTGTAACCAAAAATGGTATTGATGAAGCCGCCCCCCCCATACTATTTTCTCCTGCCTCCCCCAATTGGGAAATGTTAGATCCGCCCCTGGTTGAAACCGGGTGAACAGGTGGCGTGTGTTGTACACACATTGATCGCCCCTCGCGTAATTATTTGTTTGAAATTGTTTGTACTTTTTTCCTCACCAGCTGCTTTGGGGAATCATTTCCTGACCAACCCAGTGTTGCAGACCCATCCTGGAGCCTCTCCCTACGACACTCTGCTGGCCCAAGGATACAACCAGCCCTTCACCTCCACAGGTACAGTACAACACCTTCAACACCAACCCAGTCTCATGAGGTTCAGGCCAATATGCACGGAGGCATATTCGCTTACAATAAATCTGTGCATATTCGCCTACAATAAATCCGTGTATATTCGCCTACAATAAATCCGTGCATATTCGCCTACAATAAATCTGTGCATATTATACTTGCATATACTCCACTGAAAATGACGGAGCGCGCCGTCTCTGCCGACCATGAGCATTGTGAAGCGCCACTGAGCGAGGCGCCAGCCGAGCGAATTGCTGCGCTGAGCATTGCGATGGTCGGCAGAGCCGACTCTTAGCCGCGTCCGAGTTGCGATGTGTTAGAGACAGAATAGTAAGTATTATAAAACCCAGACTGCCCCACCCCCAACCAGCCAGTAGTACTATCTGTTAGACCGGGCTGTCAACACAGTGCTCTAAAGCAGGGCTGGGCAATTATTTTTCCCAAGGGGTCAAATGAGATCCATATTGTGGAGGCCCAAGACTAAAAGCTGTGTAATATTAATTTAATTTCAAAATTAAGAGTAAGACCAACCACTTTGACACCAGGGCCCTCTATTTATTCAGTATTTTGAGCCACAGACCACCATTTGATGACATTTTAGCCCCACAGACCCCAAAACTAAAGATTTCTTTTGTTTTTCTCCACAATACCAGGCTGGATTTTTACAAACAAAACAGGATAACATAGATCAACAACTAACATTCAATTAACATTATCTGATTGTGAAGACTTTGGGATAATTCAGATGATGAATATTTTAACTCTTGAGAGCGTAAACATGAAACCAAATGGACCCGCAAGGGTCCATTTGGTTTCATGTTTACGCTCTCAAAGAGTTACATCTGGTTAAACAACTTTCCATGTTTAACTGGAACTCTCTCTCAAGGACCGCTGGTGGTCTCCGGGCCGGTTAGAGTCAGCCAAAGGTCGCCCCACTGACCCCCATTTGAAAATTTCTAGTTCCAGGAAGAATGTTGGAAGCAAAACATTTGAGTTAAAAACATACGCTGTGTGACAGAATATTCAAAGATTTGTGACACATTTTCACAATTTAAAAAATATATCAGAATATCAGAGGTATAATATTTTCCAATAGTTAAAGCTAATAATAAATTGGTTAATGCAGCCGGTGTGGCAATGCGTGGGGTGAGATGGGAGGGGACAGCATAAAATAATCTGTCCTAGGGCCCCTCTCTCCTAGAACCGCCACTGTCTGTCTGCAGTGTAGCGTGACCTTGACCTTGAAATGTGTGTCTCTTGTCTCTCCTGTCCCTCCCACCGTCCCTCTGTCCGTCTGTCCGTCCGTCCGTCCGTGTGTCTGTCCACCCTGGATCGATAGGAACCTTCAGAAACAGCCAGAGTATGAGCTCTCTCTTTTATATTGTGCTGCTCGTCTCTCTTTTTATCATTCATTCAACGCCATTTCCCTGTGCAGCAGCAGCAGCAGCATGTCTTCTGTCAACACAGACACCATGAACAACAAACATCCTCACAGTTCTTCCACATGGCTGCATACAATTCCATTCAGTGATACCGTTGCTGTTGCTCTGATCCAAATCGATCTGTGCCACCAGTCTCTCTCTTTTTTTCATGCCCATTCTGTTCATTCATTCTCAAGGTCATTTACACCAGTGGGTTTTCAACCTTTTTGACACCAGAAAAAAAGGTCCGTGGCTCAAATCTATTTAGATTTTGAGCCACGGACCACTATTTAAAGACCGTTTTAGCTCCACAGACCCAAAAACTAAAGATTTATTTTGTTTTTTGTCCAAATACCAGGCTGGAATTCATAAACAAAACGGTCAACTATTAACCATTAATCTTCTGTGGATTTGGGGTAATGAGATGGTGAATATTTTAACTAAGCATTCTAAGCTTATTTTGAGGTTGGGGAAACAGCCATTAAAGGATCCACCATGTCTCCACCATGTCAGTAGTGAGTTAACACTCACACTTTCACTTTCACTTTTGGTTCAGCAGTGATCCAGCTGTCTCAAAAGCTTGGGGCATGGCACATGGTTTATGGCTGAACCACTGCTGAAACAAAAGTGAAAGTGAAAGCGTGAGTGTTAACACACTACTGACATGGTGGAGACACAATATATAGCAAAAAATTGCATTTTGGAGCGATATAGCGTATATAGGTGAACTTGCACAACGCCCATTGGCCCCATTATAAGCTTATTTTGGGGTAGGGGAAACAGCCATTAAGGAGTATTTTCACAAAATAACACCTGGACCACTTTTAAAATAAATAAATAAATAAATAAATAAATAAATAAATAAATAAATAAATAAATAAATAACTGCAAATAAAGATAAAAAAAACTTTTGGGTCGGAATTCTCCTTTAAGGAGTACTTTCACTAAATAAGTACTGGGGCACTTTTTTTTGGAAATAAATCGACTGCAAATGAAGCTAAGGAAAGCCTTTTGGAGTAGAATTCTCCTTTAAACACATTTGATAATATTGATGAATTCCTTACCGTGGTCCCTGGCTGGCACTAAGATCTTCTCAAAACGGAGATCTGCAATCTTAATGCATATCCGTTCGGGTGTGTGTCCATCCCCATGAAAACATTTGAGCGCCGCTTCGTCCCCAGCAGTGTCCCGACCCTTACCCTGTCCTCTCCTCTCCTCTCTCTCCCTAAAACACAGAGGCCGGAGCGTCCCAGAGCCAGGAGTCGTGCGGTCTGGACAGCGTGTGCCTGAACGGAGGCTACACCCCCAACACCTTCACCCTACACGGGCTGGGGGGCGCGGGGCCGGGCTCGCGGGCTGGGGTGGCGGTGGGGGGCAGCGGAGACCTGCTGAGGGACGGCGGCGGGGTCGGAGGAGGGACGGGCGGGGCTGGTGACGAAGTCTCTCCGGGGCTCCTCACGCCCCACGGTGCATCCGAACTGACCGGAGGCGGTGGGGGCGGAATGCGGCGGAACCTGTCGGACGCGGCGGCCCTGGAGAAGATGATCATCTCGGAGCTGGTGCAGAGCAACCTGCGGCCGCCGGGGGTGGCCATGCCGGTGCCGCCGGAGCGCTACGGCAGCCTGGCCCGGCCGGGCGGGGGCGCCGGCGGTCACGGTCACCTCCACCACCTGGAGCGGCCCGGGCAGCACCACCACCACGCCGCCACGCTGACGCGCCACCCGCAGCAGCAGCCGCCGCCACCTCCGCCGTCCCAGTCGGCAGACGGCGGCATGGGAGGGAACTCCGTCTGGGCGTCCGCCACCATGCAGCCCACGCAGCACATGCGGCACCACAGCGACACCGGCTGGATGCACCCGACGACCGGCAGGCACGCAACGACGATGATGCACGACGCGTCGCGCGGCGGCGGCACCCACGACGGCTGGTCGACGCAGCTGGCCGACTCGCCCACGGACTCGGACTCGGCTCACGAGCAGGACAGGGAGCGGTCGGCGCAGCTGCAGAGCACCCTGAGCCGCCGCGGCGGACAGCAGCAACAGTCGCGTCCGCCGGACGTCCAGGCGCGCCCCTACTCCTCCACCCTCAGCCGCACCCCCGGCACGCTGTCCCGCCACCACCACCAACGCAGCGGCGTCGGAGAGGTGGGCCTGGGAAGTGGGACGGAAAGGAGCCTCTACCGGGACCGGCCGCTGCCGCCGCCCCCGCCTCCGCCGCCCCAGGAGTCGGAGCAGCCGCTCTACAAGGCCCTGGAGGAGCCACTGCTGCAGCAGCAGCAGCAGCAGAGGCAGCGGGACGTCCCCATGGACGCCTGGAGGGGGGTAGGCGGTCCAGACCGGGACAAGGAGGAGGCCTTCCTGCTGAAGAGGGACGCCTCCATGGAGGAGTGGCGGGCGGCCGAGGAGAGGGAGAGGGAGGAGTCGTCGTTCCGGAAGGCGCGGGACGTCGCCATGGACGAGTGGCGCGGCGGGATGGAGCGCGGCGGAGGCCGCGAGGAGCCGCCGCTCCTGCTGGACAAGAGAGGAGACGGACGGCTGGAGTTGTGGCGAGGAGGAGGAGGAGGAATAGCGGACACCAGGGAGGAGACCTTCATCACGCAGAAGAAAGACTTCGGCCTGGCCGACGGGTTTCGAGGAGGAGGAGGAGGTTTGGAGAGGTCGCCGGACGACGTTCCGTCCCTGTTCCTGAAGGACGGGGGCGGGTGGCGGGGAGGAGGAGGAGGCATGGAGAGGGACCTGAGCGTGGAGGACTTCAACAAACACAAGGACCGGGCGCTGGAGGTGTGGCGGGGAGGCGTGGACCTGGACCGCGACGAGCCGTCCTTCCTGTTCGAGAGAGACGGCAAAGACGACCACGGCTGGAAGAGAGGAGGAGGAGGAGGAGGAGGAGTGGGGAAGGAGCGCTCCGCGTTGTCGCAGCAGCAGCCTGCGCCGCCTCACTCCCGCTACCACCACCACGCCGACCCGGACGATTCGGACGGCGGCGGCTTCACCCTGCCCCTCACCCCCGACCTGGACCTGGACCCGGACTCCTCCTCGCCCGTGTACGCCTGCAGCCGGGACTCGGACCCCTCCCCGGGGCTGTACCCGTCCGACCTCCGCCACACGCCTCCGCCGCTCGGCAGCGGCGTCGCCGTCGTCTTCCCCCGCGGAGGAGGAGGAGGATGCGGCTCCTCGTCCTCCTCCTCCCCGCCGACCAACGTCTTCGCCCCGCGGGACGCCGCCTCCCCTCCGCCGCCTGCGCCACCTCCGCCCGGCAACCTCTACTCGCGCCACTCCCCGCACCAGGTATACGGCCGGAGTAATACGGGTGTCGGAGTGGCTTCCCCGCCGCCGCCGCGCTTCTACACGCGCAACTCCCCGCCTTCGCTCTCCTACCCCGACAGCAGCCCTGAGGGGAACGACGACAGCGGCAGCCCCGTCGGCGTCAGCGTCAGAGGGCCGCCTCCCGCGCCGCTGGAACTGCCCTACAGCCTGGGCCGCCCGCCACTGGGGCCGCGGCCCAATCACCTGCAGACCTTCTACCAGCCGCCGCCGGTACCGCCGGCGTCCAACGGGGAGACGACGCCAACGCAGACGATGACGACAACGGCGGCGTACGCGGCGGAGCTGCCGGCCTCCTCGGAGGAAGACGACGGACAGATGCAGCGCGTGACGAGCCTGTGACTAGGGCGGTGGTGATCGGGGTATAGAAAGCACAGGGAGGAGGAAGGAAGGACGGGAAAAAGACGCGACACGCGGCGGTGTCGCTGTAGATGAGGTCGATGGCGACGGTGGTGAAGATACGGACAAGGCTTGAGGAAAAAGCGATGGTGATGATGATAATGATTGACGACGACGAAGGCTCCTTCCTGTTTCTATGTCCCGATCACCACGAGTCTCTTTCCCCCCGTTTTTCGCCCTACTCATGTTTTTTTTTGGTTACCCTTTTTTTAAAGACAGTAATTCATTTATAAATCGCCTTTCCTTTTCTGTATCCCCGTTTCTCTCAGTCTATTAACGACGTTCCATTCCTCTTCCTCTCCTGTCTTTTCCTAAGAAAAAAAAAACACTGGTCCTCGATGGATGGGCTCCGGGGGTATCCACGCCCCACCAGCGGACGGACCCCTTGTGTGGACCGAAGGGAACCATTTTGGGTTCCGTTTCGTGGGGCCAGACGTTGAGAAGAAAACCGTGTCTTATTATTAGACCCTCCTGTGTCGTTCCTTCTCATTGGTGCTTTTATCCTCATTGTCTTGAGTTTCTATTGGTTCGTCCCTCTGGGTGTTGCCCCTCCCCCTGTAGCAAGCAAACAAGTGTGTCAAAGAAGCACTAGTATGTTGCCAAAAAAAAAGAAAAGAAAAAGACAAGAAAAGAACTTTCAAAGAACATGTGCATGAATTTATAGTGGCTTTAAACGAGGCTACATACTGTAGGAGGAACATGTTTTTATGTGCGTGTGGGTGCGAGGGTCAGACGGTTGTATGTGTGCGTGTGTGTACGTGAGTGCCTGTGCATGCCATGCGTGCATGTGTGTGTATGCACGCGTGCCGTGTGCGTGGCCTGTGTTTTGAGCTGGCTGGGTGTGTGTGTGTGTGTGTACATCGCTCTTGTATAAACAAAAATGTATCACAATGCCGCATTTTATCAATATCAAACGGGGACCTGCTCATGCACATGCCCTCTTTTTCCTCCTGCTGTTTTGTTTTTGGAACTCTGGAACTCTCGACCAATCCCATTTCACTTCACACATCAAGACCAAAAGCGTCCAGGCAGGTGGAACTCGTTTGGTGACGGAACAATTTGTTGCCACAATGGGGCAACAGAACTCTTTGAGCTCCTGAACCGATCATGTAAGAAGCCTCAGAACTTTTATTGCGTCCCCATGCCCCCTCCCCCCATCCCTCCCCCCAACCCCCCGAAACCCGAGACCCCTGTGTACATAAAACAACCCCCGAAGTGTTCTGATTGTCTTGTATTGCTATTGAAGTTCAAGTAAAGATGTGAAACCATCGCATGTCCATTCTTCTGTTGGTGTGGGTGTCAGGGAGAGATTGGGTGAACTCCATCGATCGTACAGCAACAAGAAATAACGAACTGAAACGCATTTAGCGTTTCTGATGGCAACGGTGAGATTAAATAACTTGACGTCAAATGACACAACTGTTTAAAAATAAATCGCCATTACTTTTAATGGTCTGTGTACTCCTGGACAGAAAGTTTACCTTTGTAACACTGTAAAAAACCTCTGAGAAAACTGACATGATCCAAAGCGTAATTTACACTTCAGTATCACAGTGTTGTCTCTCCAAAAAAGGATTTATACTGGGGGCTCCTTTTTGCAATGTGACGTTCGATGGATTATAAATTCAGCTTAATCATGACATTACACATCAGTACTGCAAGAGGTACTGGAGCCAGGCTGCATATACACACACATACATACATATAAAGGAGAACAATCAAAACATGTCTACAAAAACATGCTTACAGAATGAGTTGTTTTATCGCTATCGGTACATTTCTCTCTGTACCATTACATTCACTGAGTTTATATGTACAGTTTACAGAGTATGTAGAACTGGCTACAAACATAGTGTGTAAGTATAAAAGTGTAAATTACATTCTATCGGTTTAATAATTACAAATAATATATATATATTTTTTTACAATATTAGTGGTATCATAAATATAAGTATTTTTAAAGTGCTATTTCTGTGTGATACAGGTAGGTTACAGGTGAGGTTAAGAGTGCTAATGGTCAGTCAGTCTGTGTTTAGGTACAATCTACATGCTCACCTTGACAGTCAAATACTACATGTGACAAGCTAGAGTCAAACACCATAAACAGTGTATGTACAGGTATGTGCACATCAATGATATATTCCATGTTTTCAAAATATATAAAATGTGCCCAAAATGTATGTGTAACCTGAAGAAATGTTTAACATGTTATCCAAATACACTTGTTGGAAATATTAAATAGAAAATATCTCCATACTGGGTGATAAAAAGGGACGGAGACCAATTTTTCCAAGAATATTAGGAGACCATTTGGGGTTCTAATTTCACCTTAAAGAGGACCATTAGAAAGATCTCAGAATAGACTATAAGTACTTCGATAGCACAGCGTAAATGTACTCTCCCAAAAAGTACTGTAGCTTTAAGAGCATTGAAAGAACCGTTTAGCGTACCCAAATTGAATCAACCTAGGATAAAACACAATAGTACTCACTCAAAAAGACAAAAGGAAAATGGAAATCATACTTTGGACATTCAGTGTTAATGAAAAGTGCTTTTTAAGAAAACATGAAAATTCTCCTTTCAACAACCCATATTTGGTCTCAGTCCCTTTTTATCACCCAGTATGGAGATATTTTCTATTTAATATTTCCAACAACACTGCATGCATATGCTTTTTTTCTCTCTCCCACATTAGGGTACAAAAGATGATATTTTGGGCCATTTTGTATATCTTTTGAAAGAGGAGAAAAGCATTTTCTCCCCACATACTGTATGGGACGAAGGCCACTTCATAGGCAAAACAAAACCTTCAACACACTACGTGTGTCTCATACATGATCCCGAAGAGTTCAATAACTCCCTTTTTCACATGAAGACGACCGATAGAGGAGGAGGAGGAGGAGGTGTGGAAATGGCCTCTCTCCTTCTCCCCCTTTGTCTGAAAAACTGAGGTATGTGATTTTCACTTCACAGGAAATTGTTCTGACATTCTTCGAATCTCTGGCTGACCCAACCCAGACCAGACTACCAGCTATATACAGACTCGCAAGGCTCACACAAAACATGCAGGTACTTCTGTGCGCAGCGTGTAATACGCACGAGTTAGTGTGTAAATGTGCACAAGTCGGTGCATATACACAGTATAGTTCTTAACTGGTTTCCACGGAATAAGTCTCTGAGGTTTGCGTTGAACGTTACGCTGCAACGCCAGGGTAAAAAATGACACAATATGTCTGTTAATTGTTGACGACGTCTGCTCTGCCCGTGACCCTGACAGGAAGCTCTGATGGTCATCTTGTAATGGTTCCCATCCCCGCTGGTGCTGAATGGGTGACCTAGCAGACAGTATGGTGGGGTGGCGAGGTGCTGTCCAGGGTAGGGCTGGCGGCAGGATTGGAGGTTTTAAACATGGAGGAGATGTGGCAAGCCTGGGAAAAAAGAACACAAGAAGAGACGACGCACACTGGTGAGCTAGATTCACTCTATGGAGGCCATAATTGACACATTTTAATATGTCATTAATATACCTTAGAGATGTTATGTGGACATAATAAAAAAAAAACGTTAACCCATTCTGTGTTCCCAAGAAATGGAGGTCTGAAGAAACCCACTAACATGGATTTCTTTAGCTATTTCTCGGGGGATTTTTACATTGTATTGATGCTTATAAGGACATGCCCAAATACCCCCCCCCCCACCACCACACACACACACCACACACACACACACACACACACATACTGTACATATATGTAGCAGGTGGCTACAGCCTCAGCCGTGATGTCCTCGAAAAACCAATATCTGCCCCCGGACCAAGGGGATGTCCTCTTGGTCTAGTGGTTAAGATGTTGGACTTTCACGCGGGAGATCCGGGTTCGAATCTCGGGCATTACATATATATATATATATACAGTATATACAGTATAAACATATAGGTGCAGTACTGACCACCCAGTAGGCAGTGAGGGCTCCCTGGACGTATCCCACCAGCACATCGGAGGGATGGTGTCTGAAGTCAGAGATGCGGGTGAGGCCTGTGTACACGGCCAGCAGCACCAGGAAGGACTGCAGCAGGGGCCGCAGCAGGCGAGCGCCGCGCCAGGTCAGCCGCGCCTGCAGGTAAAACTACACACACACACACACACACAAAACAACGCCGTGGTTTACGTTTGGACACAGGTCTGCTTGAATGGAATAACTCGCCGGTTGTCGACATTAGAAAACTCTTGCTTCTAAATGTTGCTCTGGAGAGGTAGGCCTGGAGATCTCTAAACCAGTGGTTTTCAACAGGTGGAAAACCAGTGGTCCCTGAGAGGATTCCAGGTGGTCCCCAGGATAATTGATGGAGAGTTGGTTAACCAGAGTTAAAATATTCACCATATTTAGCCCAAGTCTACACAACTAGAGAATGTAGAAGATTGATGGTAATTTTCAACTGTATGTTCGACTGTTTTGTTTCCCCAAATCCATACTGGTATTGTGGATAAAAACAAAAATAAATGTTTGTAAAGGTCTGTGTGGCTAAAATGTCGTCAAATGGTGGTCCGTGGCTAAAATGCAGAATAAATAGTGGGCCCTGATATGAAAAAGGTTGAAAACCCTTGTTCTATATGGTAGGGCGGTGCATTCATACAACAACTTTGACCTAGGCACTTTACATAGATTGTGCATCACATTCACACTACTAGTACTACTACTACTACTACTACTACTACTACTGAAGGTACTGAGCAGCGACAATTTGCTTCACAATTTTCTGTCTGCTGCTGTGATACCGCCCGGTGTAGTTTCCATTTGTGTCATGTTTAGCGCAGAGATCCTGACCGAGCTACAAGTGAACACAGGCACTTTGTTCTCTGACTGTACTGCTTGCTGTAAAAAATGCATAACCTAGATTGATCTGTGAGTTTTTACAACAGAGTTGCCTACAGTACATTGTGCCATTAGGTTCCTGTTTCCAAAGTCTCTCTCTCTCTCCTCACTCAAACTGTCACATAAAATAAATAACAGACAAGAGGGATACGAGAGAAAGACAGCAGCAGCAGCAGTCATGGAAAAAACACATCTACTCAGAGGCAAGAACTCAAGAGCGATGCGCATGTAGAAGCAATCAAGCATGCATACACTTCTCTGTGTGTATACACATGCACATGGTACACTACACACGCGCCTAGTACAATACGCATATGATGAACACATTCGCACGCACGCATGCATACCAGAGGCGGATGTAACATTTTCCACTTGCGAGGGTGCAGGAAAAAATATGGTATGGGGGCCGCTTCATCGCCTGATGAAGCCGCACCCATACCATTTTCGGTTACAGGACTTTTATTAGTCAATTAAAGCATCAATAATAACATCAGTTGTTGTTGAAGTTGCAACAGACACACAGCATGCAAAAAGCTAAAGGTCTGACTCAGAGAGTTTTCTGTTTTCAGTGATGAAATGCTGTCTGTTTAGTGGTGACACAGCTGTAGTTAGTTAGTAGCAGTAGTAGTGTTTCATATCATTGTAATTATTTCTGAGAGAACTAATCTTACTTATCTTTCATATTGGTTTAAACCCTGTGGAAGGATGTAGTATTAAGTTTTAAAATCCATTGTTTTTCTGCAAACTTCCTCTCCCCCTCTGTCCATGTTTTGTCGAATGAAATGCTGTTGGTTTAGTGGTGACACAGCTGTAGTTAGTTAGTAGCAGTAGTAGTGTTTCATATCATTGTAATTATAATTACTTTAATATGAAATATCTTGGGTTGTTTTGCATGGCATCATATTTGGTGGGGCAGACTGGGTATTTAGTGGGGCATTGCCCCATGCCCATGCCTAGATCCGCCCCTGGCGCGCACACACATACACACACGCGGTTGAGAGCAAAGCAGTGAGGCAGTGACAAGGAGGTCAGACTCCTCCCATAGCAGAACAAAGCTGTCTCTGTCTGTCCCAGTTCTTCCTTTCAGACCCCTCTCTCTTTCTCTCTCTCTCTCTCTTTCTCTCTCTCTCTCTCTCTCTCTCTCTCTCTCTCTCTCTCTCTCTCTCTCTCTCTCTCTCTCTCTCTCTCTCTCTCTCTCTCTCTCTCTAGCTCTTTTCACTCGCTCTGTGCTTCACACTAGACTGGTGATGGCTCCCTATTGCTGTTCCCCTCCTGCAGCATTTTTCGCCGTAATTGGACTTGGGGAGAAAAGGCATTGTGTGTGTGTGTGTGTGTGTGTGTGTGTGTGTGTGTGTGTGTGTGTGTGTGTGTGTGTGTGTGTGTGTGTGTGTGTGTGACCCAGAGTGTACAGTACTGCATGTGTGACTGTGGGAGAGAGGGGAGGGGAGTCAGTGGCAGTCCCAGATGGACAGACGGATGGATTGATAGATAATATACACTATAGTCTTGGGCAATATACCGGGATTACCGTTTACCGCGATATTGGAAATCAATATCGAGTAATATCGTTGGTTTTATAAAAAATATCGAATACCGAATATCGTTAAATACTGACATTATAGTGTATTCTATTAAAATATGAGCGAAGCTGCTCGCTTGTTACAGTAGCCTGCTTAGGTTAGGTTTGTAACCTCCAGTTTTATACAGACACACTGATGGTTACTCCTCCTATAGGCTCTGTCTGCGTGAGTCTTGCTAGGTTGTATTTTTTTCTTAAAGTGTTGTTTTAAACAAAGCATTTATTTTAAACAATGATGACGTAGTCACAATGTCACAATTCTGAGAACTAGATGACTGGTGGAACATGTCGACTCTGTGCGCTATTGTCATCTAGTGGTCAATACCGGTAATATCGAATATCGAGCTAATTAACACGTTATCAATATCGATATTAAAAAATCAATTCCGCCCAAGACTAATACATTATGGTACTGTAGATCAGGGGTTTTCAGCCTTTTTCATACCAGGGCCCACTATTTATTCAGAATGTCAGCCACGGACCAACATTTGATGACATTTTAGCCCCACAGACCCCAAAACTAAAGATTTATTTTGCTTTTGTCCACAATACTAGTAGGCTGAATTTTGGAGAAAACAAGACAAGTCAAACATACAGATCAAATTGACCATTAATCTTCTACATTCTATAGTTGTGTAGACTTGGGCTAATTCACATGATGAATATTTTTAACTCTTGAGAGTGTAAACATGAAACGGGTCCATTTGGTTTCATGTTTACGCTCTCAAAGAGTTGCACCTGGTTAACCAACTTTCCATCATTTAGCCTGGGGACCACCTGAAACCCTCTCAGGGACCACTGGTGGTCCCCGGACCACCTGTTGAAAACCCCTGCTGTAGATAGTATGATACTTGACTGTACTTACCGCTAGATAGAGCATGGTGTACATCGCGAAAGAGGCGTGGCCGGAAAAGAAGGATTTCCTGAAAGGATAACATATTTAGAACAAGGTGGAACTCCCCCAATAAAAAACAGCAAAGACATGCACACATACAAGGTATACTGTTTCTTGTATACTGTGTGTGTGCTGTGCAGTGTACACGCATGCACAACACACACACAAAATTACATAAAGGCTCTGCCCAAATAATACTTGGTCCTAGCTGAAATGCGACATTGAGGGGTCAAAACTGAGTGCTCGCGAGGGTTGTTGCAGCCTGAAAGAGGGACAAACTGGGGTTTGAAATATGTTGTTTTTTAACAAGGGCTATTTACGCGTGCGACATCTGTTTTCAAGTCTTGCACAGCGACAGCTAAAGTCCCTGTAATATATAGGCTGCCATTGACCTGATCCGTGACTCAGAGAGTTTTCTGTTTTCGATGATGAAATGCTGTTGGTTTAGTGGTGCAACAAGTGTAGTTAGTTAGTAGCAGTAGTAGTGTTTCAAATCATTGTAAATATGGCACTTTAATTTGAAGTGTCTTTGAAATTTGGGTTGTTTTGCCTGCCATCATGTTTGGTGGGGCATTCAGGGCGTTTAGGGGGCATCTTAGTAGATTGGATGATTGCATTCTCCCACAAGAACACATTTTTTTTTACCCCCAGTGTTATGGAACTCACTAGTGGATAGAAGATCTAGAAGCACCTAGATCTAGAAACACCTCCTGGTCACCAAATCATTTTGGATTTAAAAGCTTTATAAAAACTAAAACTAAGGGTATTTTGGGTATAATTTTAGTTGGTTTTAGTTAGTTTTTTTTTTTTGTTTTGTTTTCATTAGTTTCAGTTAACTCAAATGTTTGAATTTTAGTTTTAGTAATTTTTGAATTTTAGTTTTCATTTTTAGTTAACTATTATAACGCTGCCCCCCATGCCCATGCCTAGATCCGCTACCTGTTTGGGCCAAGCCATCCTGTTACCGCGCACACGCACACGCACACACACACACACACACACATAAACACACACACCTGGCCTCCTCCTCCAAGCGGTGGTCGGGCTGGTTGCACGTCACCGCCGCCACGTACATTCCGGGCGTGCAGTTGAGGGAGGCGTAGGAGACGCCGCACACGGACAGGAAGTGGGGCCTGAGGCGGCCCACGCTCAGCTTGGCCATGTTGGTCAGGGACTGACCCACGCAGCAGCCGAACACGAAGCAGCCCAGCTCCTTGTACAGCGACGACACGTACAGGTTCCTCACGAACGCCTTGGAGCTGACGCTGCCCAAACGCACCCTGTAGCACTCCCCCAGAGCGATCTGGAAGGGTGGACAAGTAGTAAAAAACAAAACATCAGTTGTACTGTATATACATTAAAAAATATATCAACATCTAGATTCAGACATTGTGCAGCAGAATCGTGCAGCAGCTATAATTGGTCTGTGGTAATCGTAATATCAATTCTCATCTCATTCACATTTGAGCCAAGAATTGTGCAACAACCGCTTTTTATAACCAATATAAACAACTTGACAAACTGTATTGATGAATCGATTGTAATTTCACAAGAAACTAAATTGATTATAGAAATATTAACCACTTGTATCATTCTTCATTGTGGTGGCGTGCACCACATCTACACTCGCGCAATCTACAATCGCGCAACATAACAAAAAAAAAAAAAAACATTAATCAATGGAGTCTGTGTACAGTCACCAGGTCCATTTATTTAGTGCTGATCCGTTTACAGACTCAGGTGGGATACATATCCATGTTGGACACAGCCTGGGACCATGCTCATTTGCCGTAGGCAACATAAACATTCAACATTATGAACATTATGTTTCCACCTCCAAATGATAATTTGACAGTGGAAACTTTAACATTCATGTTGAACGTTTATGTTGCCAACAGCAAATTAGTATGGTACCAGGCTAATTCTAAACTGCTTAACAACAAAGATTGATGATGATTGTGACATGATTGTGTCTATCTGTCTACTCACAGTGAGGCCAGTGATGACGATGCCTCCAGTGATGAGCAGCTCATCAGGTATCACCTCTCGGTGCAGGTATGGGTAGGTGATGCTGGGGTCACCGCACATGAAACCCCTCCTGTACGGACGCACCGCCTTCAGCTCACACGCAAAGAATGGGATGGAGGCTGCAGCCAAGGAGGAAGGAAGGAAGGTATGTGTGAGGAAAGGAGGAGTTTTCTATAAATGGAGGTCTGACAAAAAAAACATGGTGAAACACAACTGGATGACGTCACCAAGTTGTGTTTCACCATTTTAATGATTTTTATTTTAGGACCTTTTTTTCCTGAGAGTGTACAAATGGAACCAAATGGACCCGCTAGGGTCCATTTGGTTCACATTTGTACGTTTGTCTTTATTTTTGTCTTTACATTTGTAAGTTTGTCTTTATTTTTGTCTTCCTTGGTAGAAATTTGTCTTGGGACACAGGACAGCAGCTGCATACATTAAAAACACACACACAGACATAATGTACATAATGAGCTCAAGACCTTACATATAACATATAGCATTTATACAACTGGGGCTTCATTTTAGTTCAATTTTAGTTCAATGTGCCAATCTATTGACACACTGTTAGGCATGTAGACTGGCCATTTAAACTATTGAAAAATGTTTTTTTTAATAAAAAGGCAAAGAAGTTAAGGGATAAGGGGTTTAGCGGTAACGAAAATGGGGCCCCTGGTATAATTTACAGTAACCTATTTGACAATTGAATAGAGAGAGGTAGAATGAATGTTTATATACCAATTATATTTGCACTGTGGCATCCTATACATCCTATACTGTACCTTCTTCCTGACCTCATTAATTCCTAGCTTGCTTTATTACCGCTTGTTCAAAACTGTCTTGGAGATTCATCGGGGGAGAAGATGGGCCATATCTCCATATCTCGTATGCCGTTTGTTCTTTCAGAGCAAATGTTTTGTAGAATCTATAGTGTCAGGTCGAATTGGGCTAATATCACAGTGTAGAATATGTCCCTGAAGCTTATATTAAAGTGGGAATGCAAATTTGTAACTAAAGACTGAAGAAGAGGAGGAATTATACAAAGAATAGTACAAAGTAGCTCATATGAAAGCCTGATTGTTCAAACTCTGTTATTTGTGGGGATTGAAAACACACCTGGGAGCATCAAAACACACACACACACACACACACACACACACACACACACACACACACACACACACACACACACACACACACACACACAAGTCAGATTTCAAGTAGGTCAGTGGTTTTCAACTAGTGGTCCGAGGACCACTGGTGGTCCCTGAGAGGATTCCAGATGGTCCCCAGCTAAATGATGGACAGTTGGTTAACCAGATTTAACTCTTTGAGAGCGTAAAAATGAAACCAAATGGACCCGCCAAGATCCATTTAGTTTCATTTTTACGCTCTCAAGTGCAAAATATTCATCATCTGAATTAGCCCAAGTCTACACAACCAGAGAATGCAGAATATTAATGGTTGTTATGATCTGTATGTTTCACTGTTTTGTTTCACCCAAATCCAGCCTGGAATTGTAAACAAAAGCAAAAAAAAAAAAAATATTTCGTTTTTGGGATCTGTGGGGCTAAAATGTCATCAAACGGTGGTCCTCTCTGGCTCAAATGCTGAATAAATAGTGGGTCCTGATATGAATAAAGGTTGAAAACCCCTTTTATAGGTCCATTAAATAAGAGAATGAATTAAACCTCCTAACAGATGGGCGCACTCCCCGCGGGACTATAGATGTCTGCAGATAAATTACACTTTTGGGAGTTAGGGAGAATAAACAAACAAACAAAAGAAAGAGAGCAAAACAAACAGAAAGACAAGAGTGAGACATAATATCCTGGTTACTCCCTTAGCAAAAAGCAGCATATAAAAGTATGGAGTATACTTGTTTTATACTTGAAGTGTACAAAAGTACACTTCAAGTTTACTTCTATGTACTCAACAGGTATATACTTTAGACCAGTATACTTACAAGTGTACTAATTTCTATACTTAAAGGTAGGGTAAGTGATTTGAAATTCATGGTGTAGTACCAGCCTGGTGCACTAGGGGCGCCCAAGAGAAGCTACACTATGTGAACCTGCTGCTCGATCCTGATTGGAGGAGAATTTACCCACCACCTGGGGAACTTTTATTAGCTCCTCTGCTAACGTGGGGGAGGGGGAAACTCCATATATGGTTTCCACACTTTATAATAGAGCATTTTAACAGAAAAAAAATGTGGGTCATATCTGACAAAAGTGAAATCACTTCCCCTACCTTTAAGATATATATATATACTTAAACTAGACTAGTATACTTTTAAGTTTACTGAAACGTATATTTTCTACTTGTTTATATACTCAACAGACATATACTTAAGACTAGTATACTTAAGTATACCTGGCTCATAGTATGAGTATAAAAACAAGTCTAACTGTCTAAGTATATTAATTAGATTCTTGTGTGTGGGGGTTGGGGTGGGTGGAGGGAGGGAGGGAGGGATGGACTGCAAAAAAACATGAGAATGGGAACCCTCTGGTTTTCTCTGGAGAAGTTAGACACGACCATAAGGAATGTTCTGGGGTCACGAGCAGCGTTCCTTTGGGACCAGGGGGAAAGCACTAGGAACATCAGCAGATGGGAGGGTTTCAGTTTCCTGGCTGAACAAAGACTTCATCAGCGGCACTGACTGCACCGGGACTGAAAATAGAATAAGAATGGTATTGTACAGGGGCGGATTGGCACATATTTTCCCACCGGGACAATTTTGCCTTTGCCAGGCCACCCTGGGGGGGCGGTGGCAGCTGGTTAACCAGATGTAACTCTTTGAGAGCGTAAAAATGAAACCAAATTTTACACCCTCAAGAGTTAAAATATTCATCGTGTGAATTATCCCAACTTAGTCTACACAACTATAGAGAATGTAGAAGATTAATGGTCATTTTGATCTGTATGTTCCAGGCGAGCATCTAGCGCATTCTAGTGCATTTTGGAAGTGCCACTAGTGCATTTTGGATCTTGTCCAGGCCACTAGGTGGCGCAGGCCACCGGGAAAACTCCCTGTACTTCAGATGGCCAATCCGCCCCATGGTATTGTAAAAGCAGGCGGAGTGGAGCGGAGTGGAGCAGCAGAGCTGGGGGGAAACCTGGTTTGCACTTGTGCATGAGTATTGACTGTTTTCTGTTGATGGGGAGAGAGGGAGAGAGAGAGGGGAGGGGGGGGCTGTTTTGTGACTTCAGTCCAACTCGTCCATTGCGGGAAAAACAACAACGATAGTGACTGTGGCAGGGGAAAAGAGGGTTGTCTGTGTCTGTTTGGTGCCTGCCTGTGGGCTATTCAATCTAGTCCTCCTCAGTGTTCATTTAATGACTGTGTCAACACACCGAAAATCAGTGATTGTCTGCCTACTGTATGTGCTTAAGGTTAAAGGAGAATTCCACACCAAAACACATCAATCTACCTTGATACATAATGTCCTTGATTTTTGTCACAGATGTGACCTTATTTTTTTCACACATCATATTTTTATAATATACTGATCAACACGCTTTTATGTCACTCTGGGGCAGTCTTTACAGGTAATCCCAGAGGTAATCTATTCCTCCTCCTCTCCTCCCCTCCCTTTTGCCACTTTCCTCTCCAATCACTCCGGTTGAAACTCCTGTCCCACAGGTGCCACCTGAGTTTTTAAAAATCATATAGTGGTCCAATCATCTTGTAATGTGTGGTTTGACGTGATGTGTGGAAAAAAATAATTTTGGAGTTACATAAATACCCGCAGTAGAATAAAGACAACCTGCGGCCATGTTAACTGTTCCCAACGTCGTCGTGGGGACGGAGACCTCAAGGGTGATATGTAGAAAATGGGGCATCTGTCACAAAGATCAAGGACATTATGTATCATGTCACAGGAATATCAAGGTAGATTGATGCCCAATGTGTTTTGGTGTGGAAGTCTCCTTTAAGGGTCCATTTTGCTGTGTTTATATGGCTGCCCACTCTCTCTGTCTCCCTGTCTCCATCCCTTCGAAATGATCCTCTCTATCTCTCTCTCTCTCTCCTCAACCAACCTGTTGTTTATGCAGACTCTCTTTTATGCAGACTCTCCTCAGTCAATTAGCTACTCTGCTTCTTACATAACCGGAGTCCTGTTGCATGCGTATACTGTACACAGAGACCATATGGGAGGAGGAGAGCAGAGGGTCAATTAGTGACCCCCCACCCTCCCCCACCCCCTCTCATAGACTAATAGCACACAGGGATGGTGTATTTATTTATTTATACCGAATACAATCCCCCCTCGGCCCTCGCTCTCTACCCTGAGAACTTGGGGTTGCCATGGAAACTGTAGAATTCCCTGAGCCATGCGCGAAGCGGCTGGCACGGAACGGAACGCTCGAGAGCGCGCGTGAATGAGGGAGGGAGGGAGAGAGAGAGAGACAGAGGAACTGTGTGTGTGTGTGTGTGTGTGTGTGTGTGTGTGTGTGTGTGTGTGTGTGTGTGTGTGTGTGTGTGTGTGTGTGTGTGTGTGTGTGTGTGTGTGTGTGTGTGTGTGTGAGAGAAAGAGAAAGTGCAACTTTCTTTCTTTCTGTGCACATTCTCAAGGCTCATTTAAACCCAGGGCTGTGCTGAATTTAGCCACTGACGTCTGACTGCTACTGTATGACCGAACAACAAACTGAGAAATCTCTAAAACAGCAGACAAACAACAGGTTACTCCACTCACTACAGTGTAATCCTCAGCGGATTACATTTTAGGATACTTAACCTCAGTGCATGGGTCACGTTTGCACTTTATATTTGAACAACGATCAGGATGGCTGATTCATAGCATCGTGTTCAGACCTGTTTTTCTTCTATGAAGATTGTTTGTTGCAATTGTACCTGCTACATGGCCTGATGTTCAGGTCAGGGACTAATACTGGCATAGCGCAAGGGTTTTCAACCTTTTTCATTTTTCATACCAGGGCCTGCTATTTGTTCAGAATTTCAGCCACAGACCACCATTTCATGACATTCTAGCCTCACAGAACCCAATACTAAAGATTTATTTTGTTTTTGTCCACAATTCCAGGCTGGATTTGGGAAACAAAACAGGCTGGATTTGGGAAACAAAACAGGCAAGCATACAGATCAAAATGACCATTAATCTTCTACATCCTCTAGTTGTGTAGACTTGTGTAAACATGAAATCAAATGGACCCACCAGGGTCCATTTGGTTTCATGTTTACGCACTCATCATCAATCATTCAATTTGCTATGTGCTGCTGTCTTGTCATACCATGAAACAACATGTAGTGCAACACGTTGTGAGCTTATACAGTAGATGGGCTGTTTTGGGCATAGAGATTTCTGGCTCTAATTTTGCCATGCCTTGCCATTTTTTACGATGTTGACTATACTAGTTTGTTGTATAGTATACAGCACGTTGTGAGCTTGTAGAATCTACAAGCTCACACGTGTCAATGTTTTTCAAATGTAGATCGACTATTTGATCTTATATTTAAACTATAATCTTACGATTTCAAAAAGAAAAAGCTTAGGGACATCGGGTGAGGCCCTGACAAAAACAGACTAAAATGTGTAGAGAAATCCTAGTGGACCTATTTATTTGTTGTGGCTCCCAGGGGCAGGCCATGTGAGGAGGTCTGGGAGTGAGTCTTTGAGTGTGTGCCTGTGTGCGTGTGTCTGTGTGTGTGCGTGTGTGTGTGTGTGTGTGTGTGTGTGTGTGTGTGTGTGTGTGTGTGTGTGTGTGTGTGTGTGTGCGCGCATGCGTGCGTGCGTGCGTGCGTGCGTGCGTGTGTGCGTGCGTGTGTGCATTCACCCCACCAGGAAACCCAAACCCGCTACAGCACCGATATAACACCTGAGATTTGAACCCCAGTGTCCTGCATGGTTAGGAACACTAATGACCTTAATAACAACTATTCGCTGCGTCTATACAACTATTCAACTGTCATCTAATACCAGACATTGGAGCCCGGGTCTCACCTGGTGTAAAGGGACACTAAAGCCTGCAACCACTGGTCTAAGAGGTAATATCCCCCTTGGTCAAGGAAGAAAGCTTTGGCCATACCTGGCAAATGTAAAGATTCAAGGTGTTGTATTGCAGAGGGAGCCTTTGAAAAAAAAAAGTAGGCCTACAAAAATGATTTTGATGACTGACTTAAAGGTAGGGGAAGTGATTTGAAATTCATGGTGTAGTACCAGCCTGGTGCACTAGGGCCCCCCAAAAGTAGCTACACTATGTGAACCTGCTGCTCTCTCCTGATTGGAGGAGAATTGTGGTGACCTGGGGAACTTTTATTAGCTCCTCTGCTAACGTGGGGGAGGGGGAAACTCCATATGTGGTTTCCACACCTTATAATAGAGCATTTTAACAGAAAAAAATATATTTTTTGGGTGATATTTGACAAAAGTGAAATCACTTCCCCTACCTTTAAAGAGCCAGCCATCTTTAGCCACTGATTACTTTAAAACAGTGGCTATCTCTTTGTTTCTGCATTAATTACAATGCATCACGGTGTATGTGTACAGTGTACTGTAGACTCTATGGGAATGGTGTTTATCCAGACATAAACGACAGTAAAAGTGTAACATTCCACTCCAATGATAATGATGATCTATAATTATCCATGAATGCATTACAATGCACTATGAGAGTCCCTATAATGCAATATAGAAATGCAATGAGGACGTGTTGCCACCTAGGTTGAAAAGGCAGCATTAATGTGATCAATGCATGTCTGACAACATTCAGTCCTGGTCAGAACTTGATAAATAATGGAACTGAGATGAACAGTTTCTGATCTGGGCTTCCCTAATATAAAGATATAAATAGATATTGTTTGTTATTGCTGATTGATACTTTTTGTTATATGTTCATTAGTGACGGCAGGCTGCCTCGCCTGTGCCTGCACAAAAAATGTGGTAGAAACAGAACACTTTCTAACCACCTTCCCACTATATCAGCATCAGAGACACTGTACTTCAAACAAATCACACACACACACACACACACACACACACACACACACACACACACACACACACACACACACACACACACTGTGAGTTTGAAACTATGACTTGCAATGATGAAAAACTCCCACACCATGCCAATGGAATACAACCACCCTAAGGATTACTATAATTGTGTATTATCTGGACCCTACAAAACAGAGCTGCTGCATTTAGACAGACATTCAATTTTCTTGAAGAAAATATTGCCATTTGTCCCAAAGAAACTGCAATAATTGTTGCTATATAAAAACATAAGCTCTTCACCCTGTCATAACATGTATTAAAAGATTTATAAAAAAAAAAAAAAAATGGACTCTAGGCTATAGAGTACATTCATTTGGTTCCATTTGTACACTCTCTGAAAAAAGGAAAGAAAAACATTAACATGGTGAAACGCAACTTGTTGTCATCCAGTTGTGTCTCACCACGTTAATGATGTTTTCAGAACTCCCTTTCTAGGAAACAGAACTTTTCTAAGGTACATTCATGACATAAGTAAAATTGGGTGGAATCCCCCTTTAAATGCAAATGACATGTGCCATTATACTTGCTTAATGCTTACCGAGGAACAGGCAGAGGAGGTCTAAAGCCACCAGGAGTCTTCTTTTAGACAGGACGGCTCCTGTAACTTCATTGAGTTTCATCTTCCCTGCGGGGCAGCTGATGCCCCGCTGGTTATCCGCTAGTTTGAGCTGCAGGTCCGGGTTGGCGACAGACACGCTGACGCTTTGATGAACAAACTTATCCAACATGGTGAAGAACGACAAAACAAAAAGTAAAGTTTATATTAGATCTATCTGCCGGTATCAAAAAAAAAAAAAGTAGAACCGTCACCTTCTTGACGGTTTGACGAATGATCTGCAGTGCAATCTGAACGTACGTGCGTAAAAAAAGACTCCTCCTGTGTCTTTTTATCTCATCGCGCCCAGTCCATAAAACTCGCCCTGACTTGCTCCTGTCGCGTCACGGGTGTCACCCCCGAGATATGCGCATCCGAGTCTCCACACCAAGGCACAGACAGACACAACAACTCCAGGCCTGAAGTCCTACGCAGGCAAGTTGCGAAACGGACCTTCATGGGAAAATCACAGAGCCTCTTCTCTCTCTCCCCGCTGCTGCTGCTGCTGCTGCTGCTGCTGTTGGCATTGTCACGTCTCTTCTCTTCTCTTCGCAAAGCGTTGCGCTCTTTCACGAATAGTGTTTTTCCAGTGCCATGCGTGTGTAGTCAGGGGCGTTTTTGCCATTGGGCAGACTAGGCAGTTGCCTTGGGCGCCATGAGGGGGGGGGGGGGCGAGGGGAGGGGAGGGGGCGCTTTGAAAGTATATAGCCTACATCAGGGGTTTTCGACCTTTCTGACACCAGGGACCACCATTCATTCAGCCTTTGAGCCACGGACCACTATTTGAGGACATTTTAGCCCCAAAGACCTAAAACTAAAGAATTCTTTTGGTTTTGTTCACAATTCCAGGATGGATTTTTGCAAACAAAACAGTATAGACTTCTTAATTAAATAGTGCTAATTCAGATGAATATTTTAACTCTTGAGAGTGTGAAAATGAAACCAAATGGACCCGCAAGGGTCCATTTGGTTTCATTTTTACATTCTCAAGAGTTACATCTGGTTAACCAAATTTAGCCTGGGGACCACCTGGAACCCTCTCAAGGACCACTGGTGGTCCCCGGACCACCTGTTGAAAACCCCTGGCCTACATTATGAAATAGTTCATAATTTTACTCCTTGGAGGGGCTCCAGGGAAAAGCTTGCCTAGGGCTCCAAATTGCTTAGAAACGCCACTGCGTGTGTTAGGCCTAGTTGTATGAATTGCGATATTGAGGGGGCAAGAAAACAGCCTGGTGGTCCCGTGGTTCACGCACGCACGCGCGCGATACCGCATAGATCCACTGCATTCCCCGTTGCCCAACCTATGGTTTGACCCCATTCGTTGTCCCCCATTCAATAAAAGTCCGTGAATAGCCGCCTTTTTACTGGCCCCATGAAACGCACGGAGTTTGCGCAACTCTGTCTATATATTCTGTGATTTGTGATGCGTATCAGTGCCAGTCCAGTCCACCACCCCTCTGCGCTGTGCCCCTTTTCATCAAGGGGCAAGTGGCCTAACCCTGCAATGCAATGCAGATTTCTAATTGCAAAAAGTGATTTCCTTACTATAGCCTACTTCTTTGCACTAGCAGTTGTAGAGGAAAATATGTTAGATACAGAAATAAACAGATACTAATTTAATAATAATAATAATTGATCGTTTTAAATAATACATTTTTAGAATACATTTTTTTCTATATCTTTCAAAAATATTGATTGTAGGCCTACATATTCTATGCATTCTAATGATCACCACCAATAGCTATATATTACAGGCATTTTACTTACTTTTATCAGAGTTAAAGGTTAAAAATAACATTTGCACTAAGTTCAGATATATATTTTTATTGCGTGATTTTCAGCCTCTCTGGGGGATATTTATTTCTAATATCATGACCTTAGGTCATGATATTAGCAATAAATGTTCATTGTCTAGCAATATGTTCATTGTCTTTCATAGGTCATTGACCTATGAAAGACAATGAACATCAATCATAATGTGTGTGGGGAAAATGTGGGGGGGAAAATAGAAAAACTATAACTTAGATAATTAAGACATTAGGCCTATATGCTACAGTGGGCCTTGCAGGGCAAAAGTTCAACCACAGATTGATCAGTGATGCAATAGAAGACCGTCTGCTCTGCAGGAAGATGACGAGTCACAGATTGTACTTGTCTGTCTGTATCATCGGTGTGTCACTACTGTCATGTAAAGGTGATTAATGAGATTCATATGATGATGGAGATTTATTCAGCTGCATGCCATCCTTACCTGACCTTACACCCAGACTGGGTGTAAGGTCAGGTATGGGGATTGGCCATCTGGAGTACAGGGAGTTTTCCCGGTGGCCTGCGCCACCTAGTGGCCTGGACAAGATCCAAAATGCACTAGTGGCACTTCCAAAATGCACTAGAATGTGGTAGATGCTCGCCTGGAACATACAGATCAAAATGACCATTAATCTTCTACATTCTATAGTTGTGTAGACTAACTGGGGCTAATTCACATGATGAATATTTTAACTCTTGAATGAATGTTTCATTTTTACGATCTCAAAGAGTTACATCTGGTTAACCAGCCAGATTTGCGACGGAAACAAGTGGACAGGAGAACTACAAAGACCAGCACCAATCAACATAGCCGATCTACAACCTCACAGCGACATATAGTGAGATTGGATATCTGTCATTTAAAAACATTTCGAGAATAAAACAAAATATTCGGAGTATATTTTAAACACATTTATTTGTAAGTGATAGTGATTCCCTACATGAAAAAACGAGTCAAAGGTTGCTTATAATAATCAGACATGGCAATGCTGTATGGACTTGTGTGTGCTCTGTTTCCGGTCCCCTCCGGTGCCTTGGCGGGGAAAATTGTGGATAGAATTCATATCCATACCGTACTAGGCCTATGTCGTAGCCCCTAGAACACAGACTTTGCCCAGCTCAATGTTCTATTTATGTTCTACTTGTTTTGATTTTATGTTCTCTAGTAACTGCATCTATATGCCCTTCTTGTAGCTGTTTTGGTTCTCTGTTGTGTTCCCCAGGTGATTCTCATGTGCAATCAGCTCTCTTGTGTATGTTACTCTCCAGTCAGTCCTTGTTAAGTCTCCCATAATGTCCACAGTTAGGAATTTGTAATTGTGATTTTGATGTTTTATTTGTAATACATTTCTCCATTCTTAGGTTTTGAACTACTCCTGCCTTGCTGTCCTGCATTTGGGTCCTTATACCACAGTACCACACCAACAGATCCTGACTGCAGAGCTACTTGTAAGTCTCATTGTCAGATAACTTTCAAAGTCACATGCATTATCTTTCCTCCCCTCTTGCAGGAGCGGATGTAACATTTCCCAATTGGGGTAGCAGGAGAAAATGGTATGGGGGCGGCTTCGATGAAGTCGCACCCATACCATTTTCGTTTACAGGACTTTTTCTTAGGCAAGTAAAGCATCAATAATAACATCAGTTGTTGTTGAAGTTGCAACAGACACGCAGCATGCATAAACCTAAAGGCCTGACACAGAGAGTTTTCTGTTTTCAATGATGAAATGCTGTTGGTTTAGTGGTGACACAGCTGTAGTTAGTTAGTAGCAGTAGTAGTGTTTCAAATCACTTTAATTATAATATATTTGAAATGTGGGTTGTTTGCATCATATCATCATGTTTGGTGGGGCAGTCAGGGCATTTAGGGTGCATTGCCCCCCCCACGCCCATGCCTAGATCCGCCCCTGCCCTCTTGTATATGCATGCTGTTGTGTTGTTGGGTGCTGCTGCTACCCATCAACCACCAAACTGTGTGACATCAGTCATACTGCAGGTGGCACCAAAGGTGCAGGCCAGAATTTGTGAGCGCAAGAGACCTCTGCATTTTTCCCTATGGTTACTTAATGCAAAGTCTGTGGCTCTTTGCTGATCACGAACCTGAAAAATGGGATAAACACAGACTCTGTAGGGACTCTGTAGAATCTGCAGAATTTTGCAAATTCATTCTCCGCATCCAACAGGAAACGGCATAGGCCGAATTTCAATACCCAAAATTGAAATTGAAATTCTATATAACCACCTAAATCAGGGGTTTTCAACAGGTGGTCTGGGGACCACCAGTGGTCCTTGAGAGGGTTCCAGGCTAAATGATGGAAAGTTGGTTAACCAGATGTAACTCTTGAGAATGTAAAAATGAAACCAAATGGACCCTTGTGGGTCCATTTGGTTTCATTTTTACACTCTCTAGAGTTAACATATTCATCTGAATTAGCAGTATTTAAGAAGTCTACACTGTTTTATTTGCAAATCCAGCCTGGAATTGTCAACAAAACCAAAAGAATTCTTTAGTTTTGGGGCTAAAATGTCATCAAATGACAATCATAAGCTCAAATGCTGAATAAATGGTGGTCCCTGGTGTCAAAAAGGTTGAAAACCCCTGACCTGGAGGACCATCCACAAAAAGGCTCTCCCCCACCCATTGAATCCCCGGAAAGTTGTCCCCCCCTCAGCCAGTTAGTTCTAGAACACATGTAGCACAACCACCAAACAGAAAATGACAATCATAAGAAAGCAAAAAAGAAAGAATCTTACACACAGATTTAGAAAAATAGAATATGTATTTTTTTCTATGGAAGTACACACTTTTCCCCCAAAGGATTACTTTGTTGCAGATCGAGTTTCTATTAGAAACTAGATCTGTGCTCAGTAGAGTGCCAACTTGCATAATGCGCACAAGTCGGCCATGGCCTACTTTTGCGTGAGCAGAGTGGGTGACCATGAGAGCAAGTATATACCCCTCCAGGAGATAATAGCCTGCTAATGACAAAGGTTACTTATGTAAAGATCTCTTAATTATGTCACCATTACGTCATCACATAAACCAACCAATCGGAGAAAAAAAAAGAACAAAACTGCACCAAATTCCATGAATACCGGTAAATGAACGGCCAACAAACATACCAGGGCCCAACAGTGCATTGAGAGGGCGCATTTCTGAACGAGCCCTTAGTCATATGGAACCAGAAGAAAGCCTACAAAAGATACCTCTACATATCTCAAGTTGAGATTGACAGAAATCCATGTTCCCCATGTCTGTCCACCCCCATATAAGACAACATTATCTCGCGTCGCCACAGGTCAACCAAACAACAACACAAGTACAGAATGTCAACAATAAAAGTTCATACAGTGGATCATACAGTAGCCCCCTCTAGTGACTCAGATGCAGATTACATAGAAGCATGTCATTTGGGTACTTTTGTATTGTTGTCATTCTGTACTTGGGCACTATTGTTCTACTGACTTGTGCCCACACATGACATGAGATATTGTTCACATTGTTTCTGTTTCTTGGGGGTAAAATGTTGCCCCACCCCCCCACCCATACACATGCAACATTTTCATTTAAGACAAAACAAAAAGCAAAACTGTGGAAGTGAATGAGGAACTGCATAATCAAAACATTATAGATACACTTCCACAAGAAAGCAAAAAAAAGAGAGATTACAAAACAAAAACAGAAAACACTAACGTGTGTGTGTGTGTGTGTGTGTGTGTGTGTGTGTGTGTGTGTGTGTGTGTGTGTGTGTGTGTGTGTGTGTGTGTGTGTGTGTGTGTGTGTGTGTGTGTGTGTGTGTGTGTGTGTGTGTGTGTGTGTGTGTGATCAACCTGTGTTATGGAAGCCCAGTTTTGCTTCAATAACGGCAATAAATTAATTTATATTGTTCAGTCTTCTGTCTCATACCTTCCTCTTGGCAATACAACCCACATTCTCTGTATTTCTCTGTAACATGGCCTAAAACATGTGTTTGGTCAGTAAAACCAACTCCAAACCCCCACATAGATAACTTACAGTATGTATTTATGTCTTGTACACAGGACCTACAGAGTATATTAGACAAGTAAGCATCAACATCAGTTGTTGTTGAAGTTGCAACAGGCACACAACATGCATAAAGCGCTCTGACTCTTTTTTTGAATGATGAAATGGTGTTGGTTTAGTGGTGTGACAATAGTGCCATATATAGCAGCATAAGGCTTTATTAGTCTACCGACCACCCTAGACAGTGACTCAAAGATCCAGACTAAAATGGAAAATGATGATGTATCCATGGGGCGGCCTTAGGAATCTGTAGGCCCATTTCAAGACCAAATGTGGGTTTGTCACAATTCTGGTTCCTCAGGAGTAAATGACTCTCACCTGTGTACTGTGGAGGTGGCTCACAGACACTTGTTCAGAGGGGAAGTGATAAAAGTGATGAAATGTGCATCATTCTGTGCAGATCTGTTGAGATTTTTTCCTAATCCTAATAGCTGCTGCTACCCTACTTCCATGATTGCCTCATTGGTCTGGCACCCACTGATGCGTGTTTAAAAAGGTATGAACTAATCCAAAACTTCAGGACACGATAAACCGATAGTTTGATAAAGACTCAATGAACACAGTCTTGCTTGTTATTGAGAATGGCTGCCATAGGCAGACCGACCTCCCAAGAGAAGACCATGCACACAAAACAAGTTCCAATCTGAGCTACACTTCATAACAGACTAAGTGAATGGGGAAAAAATACTGCTGTAAACTTTCAAAAGTATAAAGCTATGACAGAAAGAGAAAATGCACAATGCTTTTTATAGTTCACAGTTCACACATACACACACAATCTGTTTTTTGAGATTTTCATTTAAGACAAAATAAAAAGCAAAACTGTGGATGTGAATAAGGAACTGTACAATCAAAACATTAGATACACTTCCACAAGAAAGAGGGAGAAATGAAAAAAAAAGAGAGATTGCAAAACAAAACGAAAACACAAACAAATACATATATACCGTATAATTATGGTCAGCCGATCCATCATCTGACCCGCCACCCACAACTGTAAATGACTAGACAATCGGTCAGAAATATTAGTGAGTCTGAGCTCATTTTCATTTCTAAAAATGACAAAGCATGCATAAAGCACTCCGACTCAGAATAGTAGTAATAATAATAATAATAAAGGACGTCTCCAGGAAAGAGAGCAATAGTACAGGGAGAAACATCAAATAGTGCCATTTACAGTAGCATAAGGCTTTATTAGTCTACCCTAGACAGCAGTGTTGTAGTGGTACTTTTAGAAGTGGGGGGACGCCTCTTAAAGGGAAATTCCACCCATTTTTTTTATTTATTTTTCTGAGAGTGCACAAATGTGAACCAAATGGACCCTAGCGGGTCCATTTGGTTCCATTTGTGCACTCTCAGAAAAAAGGAAGATGTGTTGTGGTGAAGATGTGGTCAAGATGTGGTGAAACACATCTTGATGATGTCATTAAGATGTATTTCACCATGCTAATGATTTTTTTTCCCTTTTGCCCTAAAAATATTTTAGAGAAGTGGGGGGATGCCGTCCCCCCGCGTCCCCCCTCCACTACACCCCTGCTAGACAGCAACTCAAAGATCCAGACTGAAATGGAAAATGGTGATGTATTCATGGGGTGGCCTTAGGAATCTGTAGGCCCATATCAAGACCAAATGTGGTTTTGTCACAATTCTGGTTCCTCAGGAGTAAATGACTCTCACCTATGTTCTGTGGACAGAGACTCGTTCAGAGGGGAAGTGATAAAAGTGATGAAACGTGCATCATTCTGTGCAGATCTATTGAGATTTTTTGACAATTTTTCTAGTAAAGTAATCCTTTGCCAAAATAATGGTATGCATGCCTAGCTACCCTACTTCCATGATTGCCTCATTGGTCTGGCACCCACTGTTGATGCACGTTTAAAAAGGTATGCTCTATAACTGATCCAAAACTTGAGGACACAATAAATCGATAGTTTGATCAATATTCAATTAACACAGTCTTGCTTATGATTGGAGAATGGCTGCCATAGGCAGACCGACCACACAACACAAGTTATAATCCGAGCTACACTTCATAACATACTAAGTGAATGGGGGAAAAAATACCGCTGTAAACCTTCAAAACTATGAAGCTATAACAGAAATGCAGAGTGCTTTTTTATAGTTCACAAACAAAGTGCATGGTATTGTAACCCAGCTCTGTTTACACATTTATTTCATTCCTATTTCCATTCAATATTTATAACAGACACGCAGCATGTATAAAGCTAAAGGTCTGACTCAGAGAGTTTTCTGTTCTCATGCTGCGACCCAGATGCTTGAAGAAGGTCGTTGACCGAAACGTTGCCTCTAATAAAGTTTCTTGCAAGTATAGACGCTGTGCGGGCCTCTATGTGTACACTGTTACATTGATCCTGATTCTAAGCTTTTTGCCTGCCTACGCACGCGTCCCAAAGACTTATAGGTGTGCATTAGACCTTCTTGCCTACTGTTCTCATGGCAAAAACATGCTGTTGGTTTAGTGGTGACACAGCTGTAGTAGCTGCTAGTAGCAGTAGTAGTGTTTCAAATCATTTTAAATATATATATTTGAAATATCTTGTTTTTTTTTGCATGGCATTGTGTTTGGGGTTTGCATTGAATTGAAAGGGAGACTTGGAGAAAGAGAGAGGTAAAGAGAGACTGAGACTGCTGTGACAGTAGAAGCAGATAGAACACAACCACCCTAAAGGATAATCAGTGTGTGTAATTTATTGAAGATAACTTTAACATTTCAAATGCACATCATTTTTGCCTTGGTAGTATTGTTGTGCTGTGGAATTGTGCATTTTTGCTTTGGAGAGAGAGAGGGGGGGGGGGGGGGGGGGGGGGGGGAGAGACAGAGAAAGCTGGGGGTGGGGGTATGGAGATGATGAAACAGAGGGTGAAAGCTATGAGTGTGTGACTGCCTGCATGCAACCTCTAGTTCTCTAAACTGCACTGTCGGTAGTCGGTAGTTCCTTAATTTGTGCAAAGATCCCAGCAGTGTGAGTGTTCTGTCAAATTGGCCATTACGTCAGCCCCATGACCTGGCCAGAGAAACCCCAGCAGGTTATGAGAAGTGTGTGTGTGTGTGTGTGTGTGTGTGTGTGTGTGTGTGTGTGTGTGTGTGTGTGTGTGTGTGTGTGTGTGTGTGTGTGTGTGTGTGTGTGTGTGTGTGTGTGTTTTTGTGTGTGTGTGTGTGTGTGTGTGTGTGTGTGTGTGTGTGTGTGTGTGTGTGTGTGTGTGTGTGTGTGTGTGTGTGTGTGTGTGTGTGTGTGTGTGTGTGTGTGTGTGTGTGTGTGTGTGTGTGTGTGTGCGACTGTGCGTGTGTGTGACTGTGCGTGTGTGTGTGCGACTGTGCGTGTGTGCGACTGTGTGTGTGTGTGCGTGTGTGTGTGTGTGTGTGTGTGTGTGTGTGTGTGTGTGTGTGTGTGTGTGTGTGCGACTGTGCGTGTGTGTGTGTGTGTGTGCGCAGACACGCATTGCACACGTGTAGTTATTGATCTTCAACTATTCTGTGGATTCCATTTTAGGGAAGAAAATATATTTGCCTTACTTAAGCATCATAGTGTCTGAAGGTCATGCCTCAATATTGTCAACCTTTATGTATCTCACTTCCCATATTTAAGATCATATGATCGAAAAATGTACTCAACCAGTGTTAAACAACTGTATCAGCATTTTTTCAACCAACCCAGCTTATTTAGGCTTTTCCGTTTCCATTGATGAGCCAATGTTATGGATCTAATCATGTACAGTAATCAATTCCACTTTCCAATCTGGGAAAGTTTGTGTGAAACATAGGTTTTAGGAACAAACTAATTGCAGATAATCTTAACCCTTTCAGGCCGGGAATCCATATTTGGATTCTGTACAGTATGTACAGTATTCCATAATTAACTTTATTTGTTGCTGAAATATAAATATTTCAGGTATTTCAAAAACCTTAGGTCAGGCCTGAATGGGTTTAAACAAGATATTTGTAATATTAAATAAATAAGTATCTCAGTTTCTTGTGCAAATAAAATAGGCTACTTCATGTATCACCATACATTTTGTAAAATGTGTGTGAATGGAATGCACACAAAAGCCACCCCTACACACACACACACACACACACACACACACACACACACACACACACACACACACACACACACACACACACACACACACACACACGCTAGAGGTTAGAGTCAGCCAAAGGGCCGCATTTGCCCCCCAGGCCACATAATGCCCAGGTATGCCCTGGCGCAGCATTCGCGCTGAGCCAAGCCTGAAGTCCCATTGACGACCAGTCTAAAATAAATCACGTGACACTTTTTCCCCCCATGCTTCCATGGTGGTCGAGTTGCTCCTGGGTATGAGCTGTTCAGTGGCCTTGAGACCTGGTTGTAGAAACTGTTTGTTCACCTGGTGGTTTTTCCATTTGATAATCCGGTATCTAGCATACATCCTATGCTGTGTTTACAGTTACACATTGTTGTACTTCGGCCAATAGATATGGCAGTTTTTCGTTGTTAGGTCATGTTCTTGAAATCTCTGTGGGTGCGATTGTAATCTGTGAGAAGTACTGTGTCTCTGATGTCTTGGTAAGGCTAAGGTAAGATGGTTTGGAAGTGTAGCTCGGTTTCCACTCTGTTTTGTGTGCAGTGGGTGCATGCCGATGATGCCGGTAGTCTGTCTTCTCTTGGGAAACAAAGGTCTGCCTACGACGGTCTGCCTACGACGGCCTTTCTCGACCTCCTGCGCTTTCGAGCATGCCACTTTCTAGATCTAGACCAATCAGTGAACGCGGGGAATGCCCCAGAGTGAACGGACTTGTCGGATAGTAAAAACAGAGATGTGTGGATGCGTAGTGAGAGCTGTTCACCGCGGTGTATGGCGTCAAGTTGTAGTTGTTTTAGCCCTTATAGTGGAATAACACATTTTATTTATTTAAAACTACGACTCTAATGTATGTCATGCAATTTCTGAACATAGAGTAATGGGTTCAGTATTTTACATGTCAGATTTGTACATGCTAAGAGGTACTTTGAAGCAGAAACGGACAGACTATTTCGCGAAAATACGATAGGGGATCTTGGACTCTCGTAGAGTGATCATGTCTCGCAAATACTTCTCTACGAGAGTCCAAATCTTGGGCTAGGTGCATACAGACATTGACATCGATACAGCCTGACTCTTTCTTTTGTCTAGCTGTCTCCAAAGTCAACACTGCCCCGCCCCCTCAATTACAGTAATTTCCAATGGGGGTCACCCGGTCACATGGCTGGAAGAACCATGCTGGATCGCTGCTGTTTCGCTGCTTCCCCTCCCCTGCAAGGCTCATGTCTGCTGCACCCAACCATGTGACTCCCATCAGGGGCGGATCTAGGCATGGCCATGGGGGGGGGGCAATGCCCCCCTAAAAGCCCAGGCTGCCCCTCCAAACACAAGGACATCAACAGCATTTCATCATTGGAAACAGAAAACTCTCTGAGTCAGACCTTTAACTTTATGCATGCTGCGTGTCTATTGCAACTTCAACAACAACTGATGTTATTATTGATGCTTTACTTGCCTAATAAAAGTCCTGTAACTGAAAATGGTATGGGGGCGGCTTCATCGCCCGTGGCGCGAAGCGACAAGGGCAATGAAGCCGCCCCCATACCATTTTCTCTTGCCCCTCCAACATGTTCTCTTGCCCCCCCCCCCCCCCAAATGGGACATGTTACATCCGCCCCTGACTCCTATTCTTCTAGCCTGCCTACTGATCATTTTCACCATATTTCAGGAACATCTTTCTATTTCTTACAGATTCCTGATGTCATTAGGCCTGATGCTACCAGTAACCCTTTGTGTGGTTCCTACAATCGTAGTTTTAAATAAATGATGTCTTCCATTGCGTTAAATTGTGCAACACCACCAGTAAAGACCTGTTGTTACCATAACTATTTGTTTGACCTTGAGTTATCAACCCAGAATATCATCTCTTCGGGGCAGTCTACTGATCATTTCCTCAAAGTTTCATGAAAACCTGGCAATCGGTTATTTGAGTTCCCTAATGAAATGAAAGTTAAATAATAACACATGCATGCACGCATGTGTGTGTGCAGACACACACACACACACACACACACACACACACACACACACACACTACAACGCTCATCCAGGAAAGAGAATTATGCTTATGAATAAGAACAGCTTTTGTATTGCATATTGCTTCTATTAATTTATGGTCCATATGGAAAATGTTATATATGCGAACTCTTGAAAGTACTTTTTCATACACAAGTTCGCATATATGACATTTATATAAAGTTTTCCATATGGGGCCCATATTATGGTCATGATGGAAAGTATACTGAGTTATCTCTGAGTGGCCGGTATCCCCCCTAGAGATAAGGTGAGAAGATCAGTCATACGGGAGAAAGTTGGTAGTCGAGCCACTCCTCCTTCGCCTGGAAAGGAGTCAGCTTAGGTGGTTCAGGCATCTAGTTACTGTAGAGCAGTGGTTTTCAACCTTTTTGACACCAGGGACCATCATTTATTCAGCATTTGAGCCATGGGCCACCATTTGAGGACATTTTAGCCCCACAGACCCCAAATGGACCCGCAAGGGTCCATTTGGTTTCATTTTTACGTTCTCAAGAGTTACATCTGGAATAACCAACTTAGCTGGGAACCACCTGGAACCCTCTCAGGGACCACTGGTGGTCCCCGGACCACCTGTTGAAAACCCCTGCTGTAGAGGTAAAACAAATAAGACAACGTAAAAAATGTACATTACCTGTAATGTACATTGCCTGTGCACTACAGGCATTTTACTTACTTTTATCAGGGTTAAAGTTCAAAGGTTAAATGTGTTTTTTGTGGCTACTTTGCGCAAATAAGTGTGATACTGGCGTTACTCACTTGGCAAATTGATTGGAAAACTCCTGACGCAATATGACATACATCCTATATATAGTATATAGGATGTGTGACATGCCGTACAAGTAGGTGTTTCAGACTTACTAGGGCTATAGACATGAAAATGCTGACTGCTGGTTCCATGATCGGCCTCGTATGAATCACAAGAATTGAGGAATTACAGTAAAAAAAGGGGTGAATCAAACAAGAACTGTTACAAGAAGCTATTTGTAGCTTGATCTTAGTGTCACGTAGACACATGCATGACATGTTGCTTTTATAAGTTTGGTGATTTCACTTAATTCAAATACTGTATGATTATTATTAAGGGACCAATTCTTGTTTTGCAAGTCTGCCAAAAATAGCTGTGTTTTGCAACCTGTTGGTCTAACTCTGCACCCCAGGCGGTTCCCAACATTTTTTTCCCCTGCTTAATGCGCAACATACCGTACATTTCACCCTGAGGTCCGCCTCCCTCCAATGCAGCTTGCATTGCCGCAGGTTAATAATGGATTGCATTTTTATAGCGCTTTTCCAAGTGCTTAACCAGCTCAGTGGCCTTGTGGTTAGAGTGTCCGCCCTGAGACTGGGAGGTCGGGGTTCGATTCCCGGCCGGGTCATACCAAAGACTCTAAAAAATGGGACCCAATGCCTCCCTGCTTGGCACTCAGCATCAAGGGATGGATTGGGGGTAAGTCCCTGCGATATACTAGCGTCATGTCCAGGGGATGTACTTGTACATCAAGCTGCCTCACGCTACAGAAACAGGAGATAGGCTCCTGACCTATATGGGCCTCAATGGCTCAGCTGGGCCTCCTGACATCATGGCCTGGCAAGGCTACTTACTTTCCAAGTGCTCAAAGCGCTTTACAATGGTCCATTCAATCATACATTGGGAAGTAGAGCGGCGAACAGTCAGCGCTCAGCATCCCCACTTCCCACATTCACACACCAATGGTGGCTAGCTCACACCGACCAAATCATTGGAGGCAATTTGGGGTTCAGTGTCTTGCCCAAGGACACTTTGACATGTAGACAGGAGGAGCCGGGATTCGAACCGCCGACCCACGGGTCATTGGACGACCTGCTCTACCTCCTGCGCCACAGCCGCCCCAGGTTGTCTTAATGCGGGTATTTTAATACCTCCAACCCTTTTTTTTTACACAAACCATACACTACAAGATAAATGAGCCACTACATGATTTTTAAAAACTCCGATGGCACCTGTGCGACAGGAGTTCCAACCGGAGTGATTGAAGAGGAGAAGGAATGGATTACCTCTGGGATTACATGTAAACCCTGCCCCCAGATTGACGTAAAACTCATGTGTGAATATCAGTATACTATTAAAATGTGTGACCCAAAAAAAGTTTGGAGCTACAAAAATACCCACATTAGAATAAAGACAACGTGCGCCAATGCAAGCTGTTGGAAAAGAGCAGGACACAAGGGGGAAATGTAGAAAAGGGGCCATTTATGACAAATGAAGTGAAATATTATTTGTATAATTGATAATTATACTTGATATAATTGATATAAGTGATTATTATGTCACAGCGATCAATATGGATGCCAAATGCGTTTTGGTGAGGAATTCTCCTAAGACATTTGGGAAAGAGAGAAGGGGAGAGACATGCAGCCAAGGTCATCATAAATGGGACTCAAACCCGTGACACGCGGTCAGGCCAAAGCCTATATTATGTAGCATGCTCTTGACCACTAGGCTGGCAGGCGCCTTGATGCAATGTTATTTCATGTTATGAGAGCATGCAGCCTACTTTTATTATTGTATGTCTTCCACGCCAATATATTGTGCAACAAATCTACCAGTAAAGTCTTTGCATCATTAGGCCTGATGTTACCACAACTCTACCGGTATACATTTGTGTGACCCAGAATATAAACTCTTCCAGGCAGGCTACTAATCGTTTCCTAAAAGTTTCATGAAAACATGTCAATCTTTGCGTTTGAGTTCCCTAATGAAACTAGTTTAAGAATAATGCCTAATGCATTACTCGCACATAACCAAATGTTCTTATGAAATGCAATTAAGCACTAGCATTATGCTTTGATTAAATTATGGTCTTCTGCCTCTTAAGTGGATACTATGGCTTAATCTGCCAAAAATGACAAAGCACCAGATGTTGTTTGTGTAATTGTACGTTGTACAATTGCTTGTAGTTATTACAGCTACTTTAATGCAACAAAAGTAAAGTCACGTTCCTGGGCACCCTTACTTTGCCACAATTGTTTTCCCGTTCCCCCATGATCAAGTATACTCACAGTCACAATTACATTAAAGCAAGCAGAAATTTACATGATCATTGCTATAATCTATATATTAATTCACTACCCACACTGTTATGATCTATTAATTCACTTTACACTGTACATCATTTATAGTGTTCATATATTCACAACAGGCAAGGTCCTAGTCTTCTTCTAATTCTGTATTCATTCAACAGCCCTAATTAATTATTAATTACACTCAAAATAAAATTAAAAGATGCTTGCTGGCAACTTTGCCGAAATAAATGTTGTGATGACATTGCCGTTACTCACAATGTTACATACTTGACAAAATGCATCGGAAACTCCTATGGCTATATACTGTATATGACACTACTGTATGTACAGTATAGGATAGGTCAAACACTGTGTAAGTCGTAGGTCTTTCCGATTAATAATGCTGACTGTTGTTATTAAGACCTCAGTAAACTACAGCTGCTTCCATGATAATTATACTCAAAATAAATGTTTGTTGGCAACATCGCCTAAATAAATGTTGTGATGACACCGCCGTTACTCACAATGTTACATACTTGACAAAATCCATGGGAAACTCCTGTAGCTATATATATATATGACACTATATATAGAATAGGTCAAATACTGTACAAGCGGTAGGTCTTTCCAACTTATTAGGACTATTGACATGAAAATGCTGACAGTTGTTATTAAAACCTCAGCAGCTGGTTCCATGATCAGCCTCGTATGAATGAATCATAGGAATTGAGGAATTACAGTGGAAAAAAGTGAAATCAAGCCACTTAGTAAGATTAGCCAGTGTGCATTACAAGAAATCCAAAAATAAATGCACTATGCAGCACTGATGGGGACCCCCAGGTGGGTTCTCACAAGAATTTATTTTTATTGATTTTTGGTTGGCCCTAGCTGTTTAATGCACAACATAAAATTGACCAGTTAGGACTTGTTTCATCCATGTGGCCCAGAGAGGCTAATTTTCACAGGTATAGGCTATACTGGTAATACTTTTTTTTTAAGGTTTTAAATATTATTAAACCTCCCATCACCCAGCCTGGGTCGTGGCTCAGCGGTGCATGTGTAACACCCACCATTGGCGCGACTGGTTTGTGCGTTGGGCTGGCGAGTCCAGGGTTCGAACCCCGCTTCCGCAAATCACGACATTCTGGTGTAGTCGGCAGGATTTGGACTTGGGAGTGTGGGTATATATCAGGGCCGGATATAGAGGGGGGGGCAGGGGTGGGCAGGGCCCACCCAAACGTGCATCCTGTCCACCCAATGAAAGGTAATATCAGTGCTCCAAGGACTACCAGTGGTCCTTGAGAGGGTTCCAGGTGGTCCCCAGTCTAAATGGTGGAAAGTTGGTTAACCAGATGTTTTAACTCTCTGAGAGCGTAAACACGAAACCAAATGGACCCTTGTGGGTCCATTTGGTTTCATGTTCAAGTTAAAATATTCATCATTTGATTTAGCCCAAGTCTACACAAATAGAGAATGTAGAAGATTAATGGTCATTTCTATCTGTATGTTTGCCTGTTTTGTTTCCTAAATCCAGCCTAGTGGGGATAAAATGTCCTCAAGTGGTGGTCCGTGGCTAAAAAGCCGAATAAATAGTGGGCCCTGGTGTCAAAAAGGTTGAAAACCACTGCTTCGTATGAAAAACTTTGGAGTTGCCCCATCCTGCCATTCTTCCAGCCCACCCTAGTAGGGCTGGCTAAATCCGGGTATATATCCCCAATATACCTGGTGTCCTCCCAGAACTCATCAGACTGAAGCTATAGTGTCTTCGTCTTTGCTGGCCAGATGTTTACTTTTGTTTAACTGGAAAAAAAAAGCAGCATCACCAAGTATACAATTAGGGGCTCGTTACAGAGGTACGAGTCTGGCAACCGTTCCTATATACTTCACGGTGGTATTTTCTGATTAGCCATTTGCTTTGCTAGCCATCTTTTTTGCTTTGCTAGCCATCTTTTTGCTTTGCTATAGCCATCTTTCTGTCTCTCTCTTCCTCCTCCTCCCCCTTATTATTTTATTTCCTTTTTCTTAACATTATTTCGATGTGCAACAGCTTTTGTTTTCTATGTTGTGTACATACATTCATGACTGTATGGTTATGTGTACAGTCATGTGTACATTAATGATATATACAGTGTGTGTGTGTATATATATATATATATATATATATATATATATATATATATATATATATATATATATATATATATATATATATATATATATATATATATATATATATATATATATATATATATGTATGTATGTATGTATGTATGTATATATATATATATATATATATATATATATATATATATATATATATGGCCAAAATAGAGACTTTTACATTACTTCCATATACATTTTAATGCAACAATATGCATTCTGCAAAAATACATCTTTGCAAAATGCATGTGATACTGATACATTTAAATTTTGATACATTTGATATATATATTTTTGTTAATGAATGCTCACGCATGATGTATGTATGATGATGGAAGTCCAGCCAGGCTGGGGTTAAAATCGACTGAAAGGAAAGCCTAAAAGGGCAGAGCCGTTATTTGGAGACATCTGAAGTTTCTGGAGCAGCACCAACGTTTCCCCCAGTGCTCTCGCTTTCCACCATGAAGCGATACGGAAAGTTTGCTGTTTTGGTGTGAGAGCAGTGACGCGGTGTTTATTACTACATGTCATGAGAGCGGAGGAGGGGGAGGGAGGGAAACCCATGACTTCCTTTATGTGCTGTCCGATATAAAAACACGATGGCGGCGCATGGTGTGGCATTTCACTTGATAACAGGGATACCTACTAGACGACATACTAATCAACCCATCAAGGATATCAATTCAGGGGCTTTTGGAATAATTCCCCCTACACAAACGCACGATACGCATCCTCCTCTCCATATCGAGCCGCGGCGGGACTTCAACTAAAACGACATCTTTGCCTGGACTTTGTGCAGATCGAGAGACGCATTAGTTTCCCCTCTCGTTCATTTATTGGAGACCCAACATCCTCCTCCAAACAAGAATAATGGACGTGGAATCTCTCCAGAAAAGCGAGCGGCCTCGCGTCAGGTGCCTGGACGTGTTCCTCATCATGTCGGTGGTGGTGCTCTCGGTCATCCTGGCGGCTGTCACCGCCGGTGGAGTGATGGTGCTGATGGAGCTGCGCTCACAAGTGCACCCGCACGGTGGGAGACCGTCCCTGCCTGATCACCATGTTGGTGCTTCACATCACGCTCCAGCAGCTGGATATAAGGTGATTATAGAGAGAGAGATTATGAAACTATGACATTTGTGAATTAACAGTTAAAGGGGAAGACCACCCATTTTCAACATTTTAATATGTCATTAATATACCTTAGAGATGTTGTGTGCATGGACATGATAAAAAAAAGGTTCCCCTAATTCTGTATTTCCTAAAAATGGAGGTCTGAAAAAATCATTAACATGGTGAAATATATCTGATGACATCATCAAGATGTATTTCACCATGTTAATGATTTTTCTTTCAGACCCCTTTTTCCTGAGAGGGTACAAATGGGACCAAATGGACCCACTAGGGTCCATTTGGTTCACATTTGTACCCTCTCAGGAAAAAAAATGAAAATGGGTGGAATTCCCCTTGAATTAATCAATCCATCAACAATAAAAAGTGTAGCCTAATGCTTTATGTGTGGTCCACAATTAAGACTTTTTTTTGTATTGAGCTGTACTTAAAATGTAGGCTACTGCAATTCTGAAAACTGTTCATAAATAGGCCTACTACAACCAATGACTCAAAAAATGAATCAATCAGTCACTCATCTTAATCAATTAATCAATCAACCAATCAGTCAATTAGGCGCATGCAGCATAGAAATTAATAACCTCGTAAATTTGTGATTCATGTTTTAGGTTTGCAGCATGCATATCATTGAAAATTCTAACCCCTTTTTATTTGTATGTTTTCTCAACAGACGCAGAACTTTGCATACCTGGAGCCCATACAAAGTAAGTATACAGTTAGTAACATGAGTTAATTATTGCTGTAGCCTAGAGCAGTGTTAAAAAATAAATCAGTCTTACAGTACAATCTCACAATCAGTCTTACAGTACCTGTAATTTTACAGAACGAAAATACAAGTATAGCTGCTTGACTTTATAGTAGCCTACCTGCTGTGCTGTGCATGTGGGACACTTTGCTTGAATCTAATTTGTGTACACTTTGTCTCCCCCCGCAGGCGAGTTGAGCAACAGCACCATGCACTGGGCTCCAGTCGACTGGCTGGCCACCGACTCCGTGGGAAAGATGTTCTCCTTCGACAGCAGCCGCCACGCGCTTCAAGCCAAGCAGGACGGCAGCTACTTCATGTACCTCGACCTCAACTTCACGTGCGTCTCGGCGCACTGCGGCGGAGTTCTCCTCACGGTCACGCTGGCAGACCAGCAGCGGAAAGAGCGGCTCACCTGCGTGGTGGAGCTCCCCCACGGCGCGGTGTCAACCCCCGTGAGCAAGAAGTGCTGGACGGTGGCACTGCTACCAGCGGACACGCGGCTGGTGGCGCAGATGAACGTGAACGTGCCCAAACGGGAGCTGGAGAACTGGAGGCTTGAACGTAGTAATACGGGACTTGGAATGTTCTTAGTGGGCTAATAACGTGTGACGCGTTGCTATAGTGAGGGGGCGTAGTGAGACGAGAACGGACTCACCGAGACCATTTTGGGTCAGCAATGTAAGGGCGGCCTGTGGGGAGGGAGACAACTTTGAAATGTTGTTTTTAGGATGTTTCAGGATGTTTCATGAATCTGCAAAGTGCAAAAAGAAAGGCTTGATTACTCCACAATAGGACTAGAGCAGAGGTCAGATAACTTGAAATTTTGAGCTCATTTTCGGGCCAGGTTTACCATTATTAAGAGGCATTCAGTCATTTTATAATGCTGTTGGAAATGTGTCATTTTGTAAATGTTTATTTTGTATTTATTTTTTTATATAATTCAGTATTGTATTTGCAATGTTATATTATGTATACAGTATATCTATATTTTGTTTGCTGTTAAATTATATATTTACGTAGATAGCACTACTTTGGTGTTGCTGTGCAACAATGTCATTTGACCTATATTGGGTCCAACTGGGTGTAATGTTGCCGTCTTCATTTTATAAATGGAGGATAGCATAATATTTCGTGTCTGGTTGCTTGGCAACCTTAAGCCAAGGTCCAGAATCTCGATAGAAGATACTGAATTGCATTGTTGAATTATTGTGCTTAGTACACTATTATTCCTTAACACGGTTCAGGAGAATTGAAGTGTCACATGTTTTACTCAAGTGAGTAACTGTTGTGAGAATGTAAGTCCTATGGACAACCTGGATATTCATTGTTTATTGTAAGCATTCTATACTTTATGTGGGCATTAAATGGTTAAAAAGATGGTTTCAGCCTTAAACGCATTTTGTCGTCCCGTACCCGTTTTGTAAGGTCGGAAATGGAATCGGAAAGGTGTCATGGTACGGGAAAGTTCCTAACGGGTTCTTATTGAGAACCGACTTCATGTCACATCACATCCTGTTTTATGTGCTGTAACCACATGCACCAAGTTGCTTGGAAGGTCTGTATGTAGGCCAACAAACACAAAACCATTAATACAGTACAGTACATCGCACAAACGCAGCTCTAATATGTAAGATACTGTACCTGTATACGTTAGTGTTTGTTCCCATTTTAATAAACACACAGACACTGACTAGACACAGACTATTATGTACATAATATGAAGCTCCGAATTCATCCACACCCTGGAGCTGAATATATGTAGTCAAACCAGTAGAGGGTGTGTAATACTTACTACAGGCCAGGGTGAAGTGTTTTTTTTTTGTTTGTTTGTTTGTTTTTTCACCATTTTGTAGTTTTCTGAGGATTCAAAACTAAATAGGGGTTAGAATGCTACGTACAAATTGTGAAAAACCCTTTCACTTCGGCCTGGAGTATGAGCCTTAATATTACGGCTGATATGTGTGGGAAAAGAAATATAATACATACAGCATAGCCTATACATTTCTTTATTAGTAGCTAGTTTGTGTTCGATGAAGTTATCATGTCTTACTCCCTTGTTCTCAGATAGACCACAAGGGAACTTTTTTTTCCCCACCGGTTGGGAACAGGTTGAGTTCTTTTTGGTTCTTTGTCCAGCTCCAAAATTGTAACATTAAATTACAAATTGTAAATCTTGCTGGATAGTAGGACTTTCGTTTCTTGTTTATTCAAGAAACTTATTGTATTATTTGTGTATCTATTTTTCTTTATTTTATTTTTTACTCGTTTTATCTGGGTAGTTGTTCATAATGTTCTCTTATGCATCTATCAAGCACCATATTATGGACAGGTATACAGTTTATATGAGCTGAGCTGTCTATGCCGTTTCCTGTTTGTCTGCCTTTAAAATGCAAAAATCAATTGTATATATATATATATATATATAAATATATATATATATATATATATATATATATATATATATATATATATATATATATATATATATATATATATATATATATATGCGTTAATCTCGCGTTAATTTTTTTGACGCCGTTAACGCACGGCTGAGTTAACGCGAGATTAACGCGTTAACGCGGGCAGCCTAAATATATATATATATATATATATATATATATAATATATATATATATATATAATATATATATATATATATATATATATATATATATATATATATATATATATAGCGCTCATGAACTGTGTGGGTAAAATCACATCTACATTAAATTGTTATAACTTCTACGGAACTTCCCCAGTTGATTACTTACTTACAAAGACAATGATTTATTGTATTGCAAAATCTTAAAAATGTAAATATGGAATTAGGCACTACAAAGCTACTAATCTACTGCTGTGGAAGGGTTATCATGCATCCTTTAAATAATTTAAATGTATGAATTAATTAATGTTCCAATTTTGCCAGCCTGGCCCATGGACTAAAAACTGGTTCTGAACTGGTTCCCAACCAGTGGACAAAAGGTTAAAAGAGGGTCATAACGGGTTACAGTGTGGAAGGTAACAGTGCATACCACTAGTAGTAGTATCATATCTCTCATAGGTTACAGTATCTCCAAATGACACACATTCATCTGCAGCATTCAAGATTAGAAACCAATCGCATCCTGTCTTCGAGGTCTACGAGGTTTGAAGTTTATCCTCTGCCAGACAATGTTACATGTCCATTCACCTGTTTGGTTCATGGTTTTGACCCTTTACTGGTATATCTTGCTTTTTAGAGCCACTCCATTTCCTTTTGATTTCTTCCTTTTCCTTTTTGAAGTACTGTATAGTACCTGTCCAATTTTAAGGTTTTGACAGCATCCTTCACTGTGTGATCTCACAGAGAGGGGGAAAGTTCCCCTGAAACTGTCTACAAACAGGTCTCTTTCTCTGTATGTATGGCTGAGTCAGCTATTCGAAACCATATAACTAACACACACACACACACACACACACACACACACACACACACACACACACACACACACACACACACACACACACACATCCTCTCCTCTCTCCAGCGCCAACCACATCCTGCTGCACGCAACCATGCAGCACCCACCACCACGTCTCTCCCCAGGTTGTTTTTGTTGTGACAACAGCTTTAGTTTCGGTATGGTCAGTGTATGAAAAGATGCATGTAAGAGCCATTCATTGTGTTCATGTGACTTTTTTCCTGATTGATTGATTGATAGTATTTATTGATTGAGTGATTGCTATGGCTTGGCAAGACCAGCCCAGGTATTTACTAATCAGGTGTTGCCAGTGATAGATGGCAGAGACCAACAGTTTTCCACTGTGTTCAGGAGGGCTGTGGTCGCCTGTGTTCGTCAGCGTTTCTTTGGTATCGGCTCTATGTGGTATAGGAAAGTGACATACAGAAAATAAAGCAAAACCAAACCTAATGGACACGTTTGGGAGATCGGTTTGTACCGTCACGCATGTAAAAACTTCCACCTGGCACCAGTAGTCCCATTAGTATAAGACTTTTTAGGCACTACAGTGCAAATAGTACCTTCATTGATAATCTGGGGGGGGGGGGGGGGGGGGGGAACTGTTTATTTTTATTTTTTTATATTTAGCAAAATAGTTAATCTACAAGCCTCCAATCAGTGTTGCTAACTGCCAAAATCCAAAATGCACTAGTGGCACTTCCAAAATGCACTAGAATGCGCTAGATGCTTGCCTGGAAGGGTATATGACCATTGAATGACCATTAATCTTCTACATTCTCCACTATAGACTTGGCTAATTCACATGATGAATATTTTAACTCTTGAGAGTGTAAACATGAAACCAAATGGACCCGCAAGGGTCCATTTGGTTTAATTTTTACGCTCAAAGAGTTACATCTGGTTAACCAACTATGGTGAAAAATGAAGGTTTTATCTCTGGTGCCTATCAATCAATTTCCCCCAACTCACCAGCCAAACAGCACTAGATTTTCTGCCAGGAGTTTTCCACTAATTGTGGCGCTAGGGTGGTCTGGAAAAGAGCTAAATATAGTGACAAATGTGCCAAGTTGGCAACACTGCCTCCAATGCTTGTAGATCCGTTGAGTTATAGCCTACTACAGCTACAGTATGTCTCCATAAAACCGTGCTCTACTGATTTTTTTTTTTTCCCCAATAAGGAAATGCTCAGTGGGTTGAGTCACTGTAAATGCACTAAATTGTTAATTGCAGATCCCATTTAGGCCTGACCTAAGGTTTTTGAAAAACCTGAAATATTCATATTTCAGCATCAAATAAAGTTAATTATGGAATACTGTACATACCGTACAGAATCCAAATATGGATTCCCGGCCTGAAAGGGTTACACCGTTATTTTTCGACAACCTTAGTAAAAAACTTGTGTCTGTAGATCTAATACTATAACATAGGCTCATTGACGGTTAGTGAAGGCAAGTGTAGGTCTACAGGGGTGATCAATGTGAGATAACAGCAAGTGTTTAACCGTTGGAAAGATGTTATTGACCGAATGTGTTGGGGGATATTATTCCAGTTGGATAGAGCTTTGAACCCGAATGATTTGCCAACAAATGTGGAAAGTGTTGGATATCCATTTTGATCAGTGTAAAGTTTTTCCTCGGTTCAATGAGTAAATTAAAAGGAGCCATAGCTTATGTTAGAGGATGATTAAAGAGTAGAGGTTACTGTTTCACCATAGTACATCACACAGGCATATGTTTTTTTACTTGCTGAGCACAGGTGGAGATGTTCACATCCTGTGTGTCCCACAAAGGTTGGTTAATGTTGAGTGCCGAACATTTGGAAAAACATTTTCTGCGATACAATTCTTCATAAAAAATAGAGAAAGATTTTATTTACATTATTTGCAACAAATAAACCAAGAAGGAAGCATGCATCTGAATATCAGATACCGTAAACCTCATCTCAGTAATGATTTCAATTTTCAAATGCAAAGATAATATACTGTAGCTGAAGCTGCAAGAAGCCTATAAAGGTACCATTTAAGACCCAAACGTATAACATATACAATAAATGAATATCAAGCCATATTTCCAAAAGAGTGAAATAGCCAATCCACGCAATGCATCACGTTGCATACATGAGCTTTTGCTATGTCTTGTTGGCGAACATTTCTGAAATTCTTTTGAAATGTATTTAGATTTTGTATGATGTTTTTCCCACACTGTCGAAACAATGTGCTGCTTATTTATATCAGGGGTTTTCAACAGGTGGTCCGGGGACCACCAGTGGTCATTGAGAAGGTTTCAGGTGGTCCCCAGACTAAATGATGGAAAGTTGGTTAACCAGATGTAATTCTTGAGAATGTAAAAATGACACCAAATGGACCCTTACAGGTCCATTTGGTTTCATTTTTACACTCTCGAGAGTTAAAATATTCATCATCTGAATTAACACCACTTAATTAAGAAGTTTACACCATTTTGTTGGCAAAATACAGCCTGGAATTGTGGACAAAAACAAAATAATTCTTTAGTTTTAGGTCTTTGGGGTGAATATGTAACCAAATGGTGGTCCATGGCTCAAATGCTGAATAAACGGTGGTCCCTGGAGTCAAAAAGGTTGAAAAACCCTGATTTATATCATGAAGGCCCCCATGAAGGTGTCGGTGTTAGTAGTTCCCTGAGTCTCCAGTTTGACATAGATGGCATCTCCATCCCGCAGGTGGAAAACTGCACCCAGGAAGCTACTTAGTCGGTGATCGCTGCTCGGAGCTTCTTCTTTCTGATTCTTCTTGTGATTCTTCATACAGTCGCTCCTGTTCAAGACATTGTCAAACGTTAAGCCACTTAACTTGCCTGCAGGGGCGGATCTAGGCATGGGTATGGGGGGGGGGGGGGGGGGGGGGCAAAGATGAAGATAGATAGGTAAAAACTAGAAACCAGACAACAAGATATGAATATTGAGAAAACACCAAACAACCCATACCCCAAAAAGCAGGAGAAATCACATCACAACATTTGGTGTGAACTGAGCGGTTCTGTCTGTTTCTCGCGAAACAACACCCCCTGTAGACACATTAGCCTAAACATAGTGAGTGAGAGGCTTACAGGTGCTACTCATGCACCACTCAAAAAAAAAAAAAAAAAAAAAACGTAAACTGGGCAGATAAGCTAATGCTGCAACGGAGCAGCAACACGGTGAAATACAAAGCATCGCGCAATTAACGACTCACCTAAAATCTTGCATAAGCTCTAGGGCTTTGCCATAGGCATCCGTTTCTTTCATGACCATGTGTTTGAGAGGGGAGCAGTTCTTCTCCGAATTTAACTGCACCTTGGAGTAAATGTAGTAGAAGCCGTCTCTCTGCACTCTCAGGCGGCTGTCGTTGTAGGACATGCCATGCTGGAAGGCCTCTCCCATGTTGGGTATCCACTGCACAACACCGTTCTCATCCACAGGATGGGAGCCTGTAGGGTCACGAGGAGAAAAGTGAGTTGTTTAAAGAAGTGGTTTTTAATCTTTTCATACCAGGGCTCCTCTATTTATTCATAATTTGAGCCACGTACCACTATTTGATGACATATTAGCCCCACAGACCCCGAAACTAAAGATTTCTATTGCTTTTGTCCACAATACAAAACAGGCAAAAATACAGATCAAAATGACCATTAATCTTCTAGTTGTAGTCTTGGGTTAATTCAGATGATGAATACTTTAAAGAGAGGGTGCCGTGATTTTTGTATTTTTTCCAATTTTGTACACGTTTAAGAGGTGACATGTAAATAGACCCCTTGGTGTGTTTTTATGTGCAATGATGTCTTCCCTTAGTATTTAGGGTTTCTTCCTGGGAGCTGAACCTTTCCAGTCAAACGTGCCAATGAAAATGAAAAAAAAACTTCAATATAGTGACATCACATGCTCATCCCCTCCCCTAACTCCTCCCCCTTTATCATGCAACTAAAGCTGTGGGTGTGGCTTCAGTTCAGTTGGATCTCCACCCATCACCACCCACCAGGAAAACCAGGCATACTTAATGAACTGGTATGGTGGAATCATAAAAATGACAGTTTAACAAACACTGTACACTTTTGGGGGAAAAAAAATCTTACTTTTCATATAATATTAATACCTGATTATCATGTTTTAGGGTAGAAAAAATCATGGCACTTCATCTTCAAAGCATTGGTTTTCAACCTTTTCCATACCAGGGCTCCTCTATTTATTCATAATTTGAGCCACGTACCACTATTTGATGACATATTAGCCCCACAGACCCCGAAACTAAAGATTTCTATTGCTTTTGTCCACAATACAAAACAGGCAAAAATACAGATCAAAATGACCATTAATCTTCTAGTTGTGTTGTCTTGGGTTAATTCAGATGATGAATACTTTAAAAATAAAATGAAACCAAATGGACCCCTGCGGGTCCATTTGGTTTCATTTTACGCTCTCAAGAGTTACATCTGGTTACCAACTTTCCATCATTTAGCCTGGGGACCACCTGGAACCCTCTCAAAGACCACTGGTGGTCCCCGGACCACTGGTTGAAACCCTCTGCTTTAAAAGTAATAGAGGCAACTTTTTAAGCCAAAAATCAAAATAGATATAGTATAGATATATTGTTTGCCTTTTCCCCCTCTATGGCACTGTGTCTATTTCGATATACTGCAGCTGTTTCCCTGCAGACAGACACTTGCTTCATCCCGCAGATGGTCCTGAACTTCGTTATTGTCAAGAAATCGTGAAAACAAAACATCCGTAGGGCTCAGGAAAGGCGGTGCTAATTTGTGAGAGGGAGATGGGGGGGGGTGTGGGGTGAGGCAGCGTTTTATAGCGAATCACAGCACAGCAGTCTCTCCAGTAGTTTCATAATGAGCCAATAGAATGGAGGTGAGGTGGAGTTAGATTCTGTTTTAATCAAATGTGTTTACAAATACAGTGTTTGTACATACTAAACTTGCCTCTATTACGTGTGTGTGTGTGTGTGTGTGTGTGTGTGTGTGTGTGTTTGTGTGTGTGTGTGTGTGTGTGTGGTGTGTGTGTGTGTGTGTGTGTGTGTGTGCGTGCGTGGCACTAACCTATTATCAGGTGTGCTGAGGGCTTCCCTTGGCTCTCTGATGGGCTGGCTATTGTTACTGTAGGAGTAAATCAGTCAACAAACCAGCAAACCAGTCAGTCATTCAATCAAATTATCAGTCACTAATCAATTATTTGGGACTTCCTATCGGATGATTGATTTTCATTTTGCCATGCACTTCAAATACAGTAGCCTATCTCAGGGGTTTTCAACCTTTTTGACTCCAGGGTGCACCCTTTATTCAGCATTTGAGCCACAAACCACCATTTGATTACATTTTCACACCAAAGACCTAAAATTAAAGAATTCTTTTGATTTTGTCCACAATTCCAGGCTGGATTTTGTCAACAAAACTTCTTAATTAGTGGTGCTAATTCAGATGAACTCTTGAGAGTGTAAAAATGAAACCAAATGGACCCGCAAGGGTCCATTTGGTTTCATTTTTACATTCTCAAGAGTTACATCTGGTTAACCAAATTTCCATCATTTAGCCTGGGGACCACCTGGAACCTTCTCAAGGACCACTGGTGGTCCCCGGACCACCTGTTGAAAACCCCTGGCCTATCTTGTTGCAGAATGTTTGTGGATCATTGTGCAGGACAACTTGTTTTGTGGTTTCAGAAACATTGTCCCAGAGTTTGTCATTAAACATTACAAAACATTACAACAAAAAATATAGCTGCAAGCAGCAATAAGACGTGAACAAGCAAGCAGCAATAAGGAGTCAGAACAATACGCGCAAGCCACAGTAACATGGGAGCCTGAACTGAGAAATACATCAGCTATTGTGGGAGCAGGGTAGGGTTTTGAAGACTGACAGACTCGCGCTTTGGATTGTCAGTCGCCAGACTTGAAACCACAACATTCTGTTCCGAAGTCTGGCGCTCTACTGACTGAACTATCCAGACTGAATAATTTCCTTCATTGTTGTTAACAGTATGGCAGTATGACAAGCACAATAAGCCATATGTAACCCAGGGTAAAACTCAATGTAATGGTAATGGTGGTTGTCACTATTTGGCCATGATCGAGTCGAAATGGTAATACTGTGGTAATAATGTGTTATTACCATTTTTACAGTGTGTACCAGTTCCCACTAATATCCAGCAACTTCACATTGCCATTGAAGAGGAGTGGACCAACATTCCACCGGCCACAATTGACAATCTGATAAACTCTATGCGAAGAAGATGTGTTGCACTGCATGAGGCAAATGGTGGTCACACCAGATACTGACTGGTTCGGAGTCCCATACCCCCAATAAGGCAAAGAAAAATTGCACATTTAACGGTGGCCTTTTGTTGTGGACAGTCTAAGGTACACCTGTGCACTAACCATGATTCACATCTACATCTTGATGTGCACACCTGTGAGGTGGGATGGATTATCTTAACAAGGCAGAAGTGCTCAATATCACACATTTAGGCAGATTTGTGAACAGTGTTTGAGAGAAATGGCTATATTGTATATCTGGAATGAATTTTAGGTCTTTAAGTCCATTGCCTGAAAAAATGAGAGCAAAAACAAAAGTGTTGCGTTTATATTTTTGTTGAGTATAGTTTGTGAGAATATGTTTTTTGGACCAGTACTGCGACAGAAGTAGGTAGTTTTTAGAAGGAAATTATAATGAACCATAAAGAACACAGGACACTGTAAAATATGCTTAATTAAATTATTATTGAATTAATGAAAAGAAAATGAAAACCAAAAACCAAATAAACAAATGCAAATTAAATTAAATTAAACCAACATAGATTCGACCCAAGTCAGTGTTTAGTCAATTGTCCAAAGTTCATCCGGGATCAGTGTCATTGAGAGTCAGTGTGTGTGTAGTCAGTAGTCAGAGTGTGTGTTTGGACATGGAGGGTCCTACCGTCAGGTTAGGACAGAAACAGAACAGTAGGTTTGTTTTGGGTTAGCTTGCCATTGTCTTCACTTTCATCGTCACCATGATCAGACGGTCGAAGAGTTAACTGGAAAAACCTGAACACAACAAGCCAAATTAAACATCTACAATAAAACAACTAACTGATCTACAAGTTCAAATAACAAAAATCAGTATTCACAAATAATGTCAATATTATACCATCAAATCCAAACAAAACGATCAAACAAATGTTTCCAAAACAAAACTCACCAATTCTGTTCAGATTCACAGCTCATTCATGCTCAGTACGCTCACCTGTGGGGTTTGTATGTAGGTCTAAAAGGATGTTAATCTGTGTTAGTATAATGCTTTATATTGCAATGTTTGGGAAAATGTTTGAGAGAAGGAGAGCATACAGACCTGTCCCCAGCCAGTGATGTGCACCTCACTGACTGAGACAGAGTACTGGCTTTATACTGGGGGTGTGGTGTGTGTGATTGCAACCTGGTGTGACGGAGTGAATGATTGTGAGCTCTGAGTGAGTGGTGAGCTGAGCTGTGAACTGTCACTAGTGACAACTTGGCCGAATAGGGACAGTCAAAAAGATACAAGCGAGCAATTTTCATATATATATATTGTGGGAGGTCTGAGACAAATCGAGGACAGAGACAGTACCAGTGTGTGGACGCACGGTGGCGCCCCTTTGGTTTATTAACAAAAAACGTAAATAAATTGCCATTTTTCAATCAGCAGCCAAGGATGGTTAACAGTTCAATCAAGAAGTGTAGGGGGTTCCAGAAGTCTTCGTACTGCAGGGGCGAGAGAACAAAGTTAGGTGAGTCTACATGAGAGGTGGAGTAGTAGTTGGGGCCTCAGGCTCCTGTCTGGGCTGTCAACCAACTGATCTCTTTTCTTCTAGGGTTCGGGGGGGTGGAGGCGGTATGGAAAGGTAAGTATGGTCTCTTTCCGGTAAGTATTAGCATAGGTTGGGGTCCTCCAGGGGGTGGTTTTGAAAGCAGGGCGCTCAAATTACAGGTTTGAGTATTTAGAGTAAAAATACTTTCAGGAGGTAAGTAATCTGGGTAAAAGTACTTTACAGGCTATGTAATTGGAGTACAAGTACTTTCTTTAGGCGGAAAATAAATAGAGTAAAAGTACTTTACAGGCTATGTAATTGGAGTACAAGTACTTTCTTTAGGCAGAAAATAATTAGAGTAAAAGTACTTTACAGGGCAAGTAATTAGAGTAAAGTACTTTCTTCGGAGGTAAGTAATTAGAGTGAAAATACTTTTTAAGTTAGGGACGAAAGAGCACCTCGTAGGGACCCCGTGGGTTCGGCCGTCAGGTAAGTGCTCAAGTAAGTATTTATACTCAATTACACGGCGGGGGGTTGGGCTGATCTACAAACTCAGTGGCAGAATAAAGGGACAAATAAAGTTCTTTCACGACGTGAAACAAAAAATATCCTCTTCAGTTAACGTCAACTTGTGTCTTCAAACAAAATCTTTATCCTTAGCGACTTCTAGGCAGTGCCGCTTTAATTCCATTAAGTGGTAAAAAAAAAAATAGTCTTTTCTTACGACCTTGGGTGGCTTGGAGATTCAGGCTTCCTCTTGTCCTTGCATCAATCCAGCTCCAGGTACGTCCAATGTAAACAAAGGGTTTTTCTCCGGGCACAGGTACGGGGGACACAAGCTCCTGTTCGTGTTTCCAACCCCACTCGTAGTTGCCTATTAGGTTGGAGCACAGAGAAGTGTTAACATCCAGTTTACAATGTCTTTAAAAGTACACCTATCTAATAGCGAGAGTGTGTTCAGCTTACCGTCCAGAGCCAAGAAACAAACACGCCGCCTGTCAGGGTTTGAGGTGAACCAGTCCTATACTGCTGCACTGTTTGTGTGGGCTTTATATAGTGCCCAGCTGCTGCTGATTGGTAACGAGCGGGAGTCGGCTGTATTAGGCGCAGCTGGCGGAGGAGTGACTTGGGAACATACACTCCCTCTATGACACGTCCGTGGGCAGGCCGTGCTGTTCCTGTTTGACCTGTTACCCTGGAAACACAGTTATGGCTCTGGATCCCCAGTGAGACACCACAATATATATATATATATATATATATATATATATATATATATATCCATCCTATGTGGGTGTACACTTGCCACTCATTCATCACATGATGGGAGCTTTTATATCTTGGTACCAAGTATTCGAACTTTGCACATTGACATGCTCGTAACACATCATCACATCACAGATACATGCAAGACCACCAAACCGTCTGACAATATGCAAACAGCACTATATGCACAATAAGCCATATAAAAATGGAAAAACTCGCCTTGCAGAAGACCATATTTCACATGCTTCCATAAGTTCCACATGCTTATTGCTCTCACACAATCTGGCACAATATACTTGCTCCAGTGTTGCCAGAGAGAAACAAGCAGAAGAAGACTGTAGCTAGTGGCGCAATGGATAACTGAAGTAATTAATTAATAATTGAATAATTGACTGAATTGTAAAAATAACCATTAATGACTGCGTACAACCAGAAGTAACTAGATTCGGCAAAGGAGCTCAATAGAATGGGGTGAAACCAATGAGACACAAAAGCAGTATTAAAGTTTTAAACACAAAATTATTATTGACCTTGTTTGTATTGAAGCACAGTACATTTGGGTGTAGAAAATAAAAAAAGAAGAATGGGGGGCCCTTTAAGTCCAGTCAAGGTTTTAGTCTCTGTGAGTCAAGTCTCTTTCTCCTTGATGGAGAACCATGAACTACATACAAAGACTGAGTGGGTCTGAGGTGGGGTTCCTGGGTCGGCTCGCCAGGTCTGGAACCAGCCGGTTCCAGAACCATCCAATGTTGGGTCCAAGGTGTTCTGGGCACACAAAAAAAAACCTGGCCTGGAGGGCCAGGTGTCTACATCAGTTCCCATTGTTGTACAAACAAAGCAATATAAAACATAAATTAAATCAAATATCATGATGAATGACTTGATGTGATCAAGATCAAGTCATTTCACTCATTGATCATTTTCATCCATTTTCATTAATTTAAATTGTTTCCATATTAGCATGCTTTTAATCTTTAGTAGCCTACTTAATGTTTTAGTCATCTTAAATATCTTTGAATCAATTCATGAATTCATTTCCTCTTAACTTAAAACCAACTTTTAGCTTGACCAATCATGTAAACAAAATGATTTACCTAAAAGTATCTTTTCAAACAAAAATGCCAATTCAAAACCACATAATGAAATCAAACATAACTCAAAACAATTGTAAATAACTCAAAATCAAATACATCAATAATCAAATAAGTGAACCAATGATCAAACTAATGATACCAAGCCAACTAACTCACCGCTGAGTGGAGTAAAGTCTAGTACAAAGGAGTTGTTGTGGAGAAGAGAGGAGCTGCTGCACATGTATCAAACATTTCGGCCATCTTGCCACAGAGGGTGAAGATGGGAGTGGAGTGAGTGAGAACTGTCATATGTGTGAGTGGATTGCCAGGTTGGTGGAAGGTAAGCGGGTTGCCATGTTTGTCAGAGGTAAGCGGTTGGCTGGGTTACAAGACTCTTCACAAAGCAGCAATTTTCATTGGCTTATAAAAATGTCATTTTTTGATGAAAACAAATTTGCTTCGGAACTTATGTCCGGATGGGGCCAAAGTTCTCATGTAGCAGGTGTCATGCAAATTGATCAAAAATCCAGGCAGAAAATCAGGCATGAGCACTTTTCAAACTGCTTAAAATGGCAGACACTCTGGGGGTGGAGTTTACCGGTCAAAGTTTCAGATGCGTTCCACATGAATCAAGGAACATGTAGAAACAAGTCCCATGATTTTTGGCCAAACGAGGCCCGAGTTGTGGTTATTCAAATGTTTCAGTTTCAAAGAATTGTTATAGCGCCCCCATTTGAGCAATTGGAGTAAGACTGGTTTTGCTGCTATTTGGCATCCCCCTCTACAAAACTGTAAAATATCAGAAGCAGATTACGCTGCATGTGTAGATTAGGGGCATTAGAATCATTTTCACAAACGAGCAATTTTCATTGGCTCGTAAAAACATCATTTTTTTCACTAAAAACATGATTCACACCCATCCCATGTTTGTATGGCTCCAAAGTTCATGTGTAGGTCATTGTTTATGCATTTTGATCAAAGATTGTAGGAGAAGAGACATTTTAACTGTTTTACATATAATTCAAGATGGCGTTTCATCTAAAGGTCAGAGGTCAAAAGTCAGACTACAAAAGTTGTTCGGCATAAGCAGACGCATAAGTGAATATAAGTTACATTTCTGAGAGTCGAGCAGTTCATGAGTTATAAGTGTTTAAAGTTTGCACTTTCAGTTGAGTGCTATAGCGCCACCATTTGACCAGTGGTCACAGGCTTCGCATCATCACCGTTTGGCATCACCCTCTACCAGATTACCAATTTTCGCGAAAACCGACTGCACGGTTCAGCCAGAACAGCTATTTCTGGCGGAAAAAGAAGAAGGAGAAAAGCAGCAATATCAATTAAGTGAACAAGTCACTTCGTGACTGCTTGTTCACTTAACAAGTCACTTCGTGACTGCTTGTTCACTTAATAATATTGCCATATATTGACCTAAGCGCCTCTGGCATGTTGTTGCTAGTACTGAATATGCTGCTCATATATACAGTAAATATGATGTTACGTGATGTCATGCATGGCCGTCAGTGTTGGCCAATGTTACTTTATTAGTAATATTAAAGTAATATTCTAAGTAACATTGCCCAACAGCAGTGTTTGGTAATATTTAGGAAAGTAATTACTTTCCTAAGTAATATTACCAAAGGTAATATTACTAAACCAGGTGCTCTACTCAGGGAGTCCAGTTATATAGTCTCAGCAGCTGAACGTCATAAGGAAATATCTGCCCTCGCATATACAGTAGTTCATGGGTTTTCTTTTATTTCATTATTTCATAGGACACACAGCAGTATTCTACCTGGTGAAACGGACACGTTTTTGCACTCTGGCCTTCCTCAGTATTAAAAAAAACATTCAAAAAGGTTTTGAGGAGTCCCAAGAGTTCCAAAACAAGCCTGTTTCTCCAGGCTAGACTACTGCTGTGTCCTATGAAATATACAGTAATGAAAACCCATGAACTATATGTGAGTTGAGTGTGGATATTTACTTTTTACATACGTATACCTGTATATTTATTACATGCACAGTATATGTTTTGTTTCCCATATCAGAACTGTTTGGTCTGTTTTTTTTAGAATGATGTTGGTGGTGTTTGTCCCATATACAGAGTGCGGTATAGTCAACCTTTTGTCTTGTCTTATGTTTTGTTTGTCTGGTAGATTTATTGCAGAATAGCAGAATGAACCAAGTTCTGCCAATCACCGATTATGTAGTTCTGCTTTTTCATGGCACTGATTATGCAACAACTATATGCATGATGATGATCTAGTTAATATTAACGATATTAGGGTTGATGGTGTACTGTACCTTCAGGTCCAACCTGCCCCAAGTGCCCCAGGATAACTCCTTCCTAGGAGAGAATTATTATGCACATTAGGGGTGGGGGGAAAAAATCGATATGCCAATATATTGGAAATCTTAATGCCATGATATCAACATCGAATCGCCAGGTCCAAAATCATTTTTTTTCCTTTATATATATATATACCGGTATATATACTTATGTAGGGCTATTATGTAGGTTTATGATTGAAATTTTTGTTATCTATATTGTTTAAAATTGCTTTAAAATGTTCTAGTCTAAATGTTCTAGTGGCATCGTCAAGTTGTGTTTGTGCTGTGTTTGTTACGGATTTTTTCTTTTAGGCTCTATTTTTCTGAGGGTGTAGAAATGGAACCAAATGGACCCGTCAGGGTCCATTTGGTTCCATTTGTACGCTCTCAGAAAAAATCTTGAAGATGGGAGGAATCCCCCTTGTCCTAGTCTAATAAAAAACAGTCACTTGTGGGGAAAAAATGCAATATATCAATATATCAAATCCAACATACACAGCATAACTAAGAATTGCAATATTAATCGATTCAGAACCCTAGATATCGATATTGTGTCGTATCATGAGGTAAGTGAATCGTCCCACCCCTAATAATAATGATGGACACGCAAGCGTACACACACACACACACACACACACACACACACACACACACACACACACACACACACACACACACACACACACACACACACACACACACACACACACACACACACACACACACACACACATATATATATACTTACTGGCTGGCTAGCTGTGGTGCTGGGCAGATTCTAAGACATTTACAGACAGGTAGAGAGAGACAGACAGAAACAGAGAAACGCGTGTCACAGATTGGTAAGATGTGGATTTGTTCTTGAGCAAGATGTGTCTGTGTGGTTTTCACTGCTTGGAAGAAGAGGAAGTGCAGTGATCTGCAAATGAAAGCATAAACACAATATACTCAATCATGTCATCTTGTGAGGATGGAATTCATTTTTAACATGGGGGAAATAAGGCTTATCTTTGGTCTGCTGTCCACAAATTGGTCACAGACGAATCCAGAATATCTGCCTGGTGTGGAAAATGACTTATAACGAATATCTATCTAACAGCAGTATATATACAGTACATGTTCTTTATAATAATCTGGATTGCCCTATGTACTGTTCGGTATCTAATTGGTCAATTACCCCCCAAATGTTAGATCTTGCAGGTGAGCACACTTGCAACCAGTGTTGGGACATGTGCAACTACGTAACTTAATATATTACATAATATTGCCAAAATGCAGTAACTTGTAATATTAATAAATTACTTAACCAAAATAGTCTAATATATTCTTTATATTCTTATATATTCTTTCTGCATTACTGCACTACTTTCAGTATCTCATGCAAGTGTTCTTGCGAAATTATCTTGACAACTGCAGAAGTTAAATAAGTACTTATTTTCTATAATTTCTCATCAAATTATTTACTGGCTTCCATGAATTCAAGGAATACATTTAACTCCTGTGTTAACTGTCCATAGCTGAGTAGGATGAGGTAGGTCTACATTTAACTCCTGTGTTAACTGTCCATAGCTGAGTAGGATGAGGTAGGTCTACATTTAACTCCTGTGTTAACTGTCCATAGCTGAGTAGGATGAGGTAGGTCTACATTATAACTCCTGTTTTAACTGTCCATAGCTGAGTAGGATGTGGTAGGTCTACACCAGGACTGTTTTCAGGAGTGACATTTTTTTTTTTTTTTTTTTTTTCAAGTTGATTTCACATTGATTCGGCAATATTTGATTAATAGTGATACTAAATATCTAATTGTATGTCTTGTAAAACGTTTTTTTAAGTAATATGAAATAGTAATATTAATATATTACACTTGCTCAGACAGTAATATTGTAATATAATATATTGCTTTAAAATGATGGTAATAATTAATAAGTAATATATTAACAGGGTAAAGTAATATTCCCAACACTGCTTGCAACAAGTGTAATTATGCGAGAAGCCAGAAAGGAAAGGGAAATTTGGGAAGTTGCATCATAGAACGAACGTGTGTCCACTATGAGGGAAGTCATACAGTATTATGTGGTGTGAGTGACATCAGCTGCATGCATGTGACCGTGTCTCTGACCGACTCTGACGCACCAAGAAATGCAAAAGGGGGATTCTCGGGAAAATGAATTCCAGCCACAAGATGGACAAACACGTTTCCATATGACCTCTAGTTCCTCTAATTCGGTGGTTTTCAACCCTTTTTGATGCCAGGGCTCACTTTTTATTGATGACATTTTCACCCCACAGACCCCAAAACTAAAGACTTCTTTTGACTGCTTTTGTCCACAAGACCATAGGCTGGATTTCGGGGGAAAACAAAACAGGCAAACATACAAAATGACCGTTAAACGTCTAGTTGTGTAGACTTGGGCTAAGTCAGATGATCAATATATTAACTCTTGAGAATGTAAACATGAAACCATTTTCATTTTCACACTCTCAAAGAGTTACATCTGTGGAACTAACTTTCCATCATTTAGCCAGGGGACCATCTGGAATCCTTTCAGGGACCACTGGTGCTCCCCGGACCATCAATTACCTCTCATACGCATGCACGTGCACACACACACACACACACACACACACACACACACACACACACACACACACACACACACACACACACACACACACACACACACACACACACACACACACACACACACACACACACACACACACACACACACACACACACCCCAATACATTACTCACCACTCTGTTGTTATACAGGTAATAGATGAAACATGCTTCCACGATGACTCCAAACAGCGCCAGTCCCAGTAGTGCGGTCTGGAGCCTCCGGCGGAACCCTCCCCGCTTCGGGTGCCTTCCGATGGGCATAGCGCTGGCTGCCCGGCTGTCCACCACAAACACCTGAGGGCAGCCCTCCTCCGCGACCGCCTCAGCCATCCTGGGAGAATGTGGATGTGTTGGATGGATGCAGAGACGTTGGTTCAGATGGCCTTACACCTGCAGTGGTATGGATGGACACACAGGATCATATATACCAGGGGTTTTCAACATGGGGTCCGCAGGCTAAATGATGGAAAGTTGGTTAACCGGTTGTAACTCTTGAGAATGTAAAAATGAAACCAAATGGACCCTTGCGGGTCCATTTGGTTTCATTTTCACACTCTCAAGAGTTAAAATATTCATCATCTGAATTAGCACTATTTAATTAAGAAGTCCTACACTGTTTTGTTTGCAAAATCCAGCCTGGCATTGTGAACAAAACCAAAGGAATTCTTTAGTTTTAGGGGCTTTGGGGCTCAAATGCTGAATTAATGGTGGTCCCTGGTTGGTGTCAAAAAGGTTGAAAACCCCTCATATACAATAGATTTTAAGAAAAGTTTTAAGAAACACATGCAGACACAACACGTTGTGAGCTAGTAGATCTGCTAATATGAGGTCAGGGGGGTTAATGTACATACTGTATATTAGCTCAGTGCTTAGTATAGGTAGATTGTAATCTACTGTCTACAGTGTGTGATCTACTGTGTGTGATCACACAAGGCTGTGCAGGTAGATCTCATGACAGTCCCCTAAAAATACAGTATATTGTCGTGTTGAACTGTCAACTCAAACTCAGTAGGAGCATATGCAACAAAACCTTCCAATTCTCCCCCTCTATGTGTGTGTGTTTGTGTGTGTGTGTGTGTGTGTGTGTGTGTGTGTGTGTGTGTGTGTGTGTGTGCGTGCGTGCGTGCGTGCGTGTGTGTGCGTGTGCGTGTGCGCGTGCGTGTATGTGTGTGTGTGTGTGTGTTTTTCATGAACACTACTGTATAATAGTAACATCAGCATCATCGCTATTTCAAAGCTCCCACTTTCTAGGGCGCCTTGGAATGGATTTTTAAACTATTTTCAGCAATGGGATAATCACTGTTTTGATGTGTATAGATCTTGTTGAGCCGGTTATTTTGAAAGTAGCTCTCAAGTCCAAAAAGTGTGGGCACTACGGCTATATAGAGTGTCTGGCTTGAGATTCAATCCAGATCATACCAAAGACAATAAAGCAAGTATCTGCTTAACTTTGCTTTTAACAGCTACTGTTGCCTATGTCTAGCATTGAGTGTTGCGTGCACTCAAACATTGATGACAGAAGTGAGGACGCAAATTGTGGTTGGCCAGAATGAGCTGATGTATATGTATGTTAAGAGCACCCCTCACTTTACTCAGGTGTGATTTTTTTTATCGTAAATTTTCAATACAAATAGCAAACCTCAAAATGATAACACGTCATTCTGTGTCATTCATGTGTCAAAAGAGGATGGATATCCAAAAAAAGCAGAGGCATGATTAGTAATATTTAACTCAACCTACTGTACAAAGTCTTGGAAATGATTCACCACCCCGTCTGGACTGTATGTCACTCTCTGGACTCTGGTCAGAAAATCATCTGATGAAATTATAATTACCTTAAGTTATAGTTACACAAGGCATAGAGCTCACCTACTCTGAATTGATGGAGTGAGAAGATTCCCTTTGATTCTGTTGTTACTGTGTGGATACTTCACAGATTCCAGTCGGTCATCTGGCGAGTCGAGTGAAGATATAGTTGTCACACTGTGTCTCCTTCTGTTGTGCTCCTCTGTGATTCTCTACCATTCCACAGGTGGAGGGCAGCAGTTAAGGCGACATTCCCACCGCGGGGCCTCAGGTGAAAGTTTTCCAGAATCGTCCACTGGAGGGATGCAGATTCTCACTCTCCTCTCTCCTCTCTCTCCTCTTCTCTCATTTGTCTGCCCGCTGTCAAGTGTACAGTACACTGTTGCTCCGCAAGCCTAGGCAAGAGGAGGAAATGCAGATGACAGGGGAGGAGTGAGGCTGAAAGAATGCACCCTGCGCATGTATATGTATTGTGTTGCGCGGGACACTCCCTCTTATCGTCCCTCAACTGACACTTCCTCTCTCTCTCTCTCTGTCTTTCTCTCAGTCTCACACACACACACACACACACACACACACACACACACACACACACACACACACACACACACACACACACACACACACACAGCGATAGATAAGTGACATAAGTCTTCCTCTGAAGGAGGCAGTTTACAATGTTTTGCATCAGCAATCTCCTCCTGTCAGTAACCTTCTGGCAGTCTTTGCCTCCAAATGTCCTTTGCAGTGCATATAAGTCAAAAATACAGCTGGTGGATAGGTAGCCAGGGCATGAGTTCCGTGTGAACCAGTGGACAGCGCTGCCAAGTTGCAGTTCACCTTCTGCCCCTGAGCAAGGCATATAATAACTGCTCGGGTGACTGCGAGTGCCAGCCTCATTCTCCACACTGTGAAACAGGAATTCCCCATGGTGGCTTAAAGGTCATCTTAAAATTAGTTGAACAGTCCACTCTGAATGTGGACAAATAGCGGTAACATGGTCAAACCATTACTAGCCTTCATACCCAGGCTTTCATTTTCGTATGTGCTGCACAAAAAGTGAAAGCCTGGACTAAGGCTGCACGTCTAGGCCAAAATCAGTATTTCATACACTATTAAAAAGTAGCCTATCTAGGGTGCATCATTGAGATCCGCAACAGTGGATTTAAACAGCAACATCAGAACAGTTCATAGTACCATGGTTGCGGTTAAGTTAAGTTAAATGGAAGGTACTGTGCATTTTATGACTAAAGCATGAAACTTTCTACAGTGTATACACCATGAATTTTATTTTCAGATGTAGAAACACTTCTGAGTTGAAGTGTTTTCATGAGGCTGTACAAATGTAAGGTGGTCAAAAACATGGATTTTTCACTTTTTTGTGCAGGCTTAAAGACAGTATCTCAACAAGAACAGTTCTGGGACACACTAATCATCATCAAATTGGTTAAATCAGCAGTATAAGATATGTGATTTGGGTTTCGGGGTCCATTAGGTCACCAAACATCTCACATAAACAAACATAGGACAAAAGAAATCGGATTTTCAATAATTTGTGTTAAATTGGACTGAGCATTTTACATCTTTCCTAGACATTTCCTAGTTGCAGTAAAGTGTCTCCAAGTTGCAGTGAATAGTGTCTACAATGCAATGACACTATAAGTGTCAGTCTCCTGAGTAGGGATGACACAATATGAGATGCTATTGGAAACCTATATCTAGGTGTTTCATGGTATTTAAGAAATAAAATACTGTATTCGCTACACTTACAGCAGAGGTGCACAGTGCATGTTCAGATCTGCATGCCCGGAACGGTGACGTGAGTTGGTTCCCACAGTACCTTTGGCTGGTTGTTCTTGGTATTGGTGTCAGTGTCCAGCTAGTCTCATCCTGTGTAGTGCTATCTTCTTTGGTACGTGCAGTAATGCCCCGATGCTGGTTGATACAGGGTTCCACAGGGTATCTCGTAGACCATAGGTGTCAAACTCTGGCCCGCGGGCCAAATTTGGCCCGCTGTGTAATTTCCTTTGGCCCTTGAGGCAACATCAAATTAACATTAGAGCAGCCCACCGGTATTGTACAGCCGTGGCGCCGCTGTAACACTGCATTCACTGCTAATACTACAAATCCCAAAATGCTCTGCTGTTGTTTTGCCATCTGCTCTGTAATATACAGCAGTGGTTTTCAACGTTTTTTCATCCCAGGGCCCACCATTTATTCAGCATTTGAGCCACGGACCACCATTTGAGGACATTTTAGACCCCCCAAACTAAAGGTTTCCTTTGATTCTGTCCATGACCATTAATCTTCTAGCTGTGTAGATTAGGACTAATTCACATGATGAATATTTTAACTCTTGAGAACGTAAAAATGAAACCAAATGGACCCGCAAGGGTCCATTTTTACGTTCTCAAGAGTTACATCCGATTAAACAACTTAGCTGGAGACCACCTGGAAGCTAGCCCCGCAGCTTTGCTCAGTTTTAAATTTTGGCCCACTATGTATTTGAGTTTGACACCCCTGTCGTAGACCCTCTGATCACGATAGTGAAGGCAAGCTTTTGGCTTTAACCATCTCCTCCAATTCCTTATACCTCTTCATACAGACCCTTTTGGAGCTGTATGAAGAACATCTGTCAATTATGTTTTTTTTTATATATATTTTATTGCTGCTGCTCACTCTCCTATGTATAGTTTTTAACGCCATAACAATGTCATATCATAAACGTTAACAAACAAAATGAATCATTTCTGTAGAATATTGTGGTTTAAGTTGTGAGTTCACTGACTCTCGATGACTCAAGGTCCACAGATGTCGGTCTGACAGTGTTCGACAGTTCCGGGCATGCAGTTCTGAACATGCACAGTGCAGTTCTGCTGTAAGTTAGCACATATGGTATTCATTTATTCAATTGAAATACCATGAAATACTGAGGTATAGGTTTCCAAAATCTCATACCGTGTCATCCCTACGCACGCCTCCCTTTAATTAGGCCTTAGGAGGTCTATGACAAATGGATCAATACATGATTCATATGTACTGTAGACATTGTTTGGGTACCAGTGTGGGTATGAATCATGTTGCTAGCAGCTAGCGAAAACAAAAAATGTTGGTTACAAAAGAATTGTCCTACTGTTGACCTTTTATTTTTATTAACATTGTGAAACAAATACTGTAACTACACATTCTGTCCTGAACAGAACAGATGACTAATACTCTTTAAGAGTAACTCATCTTCCCCCAGCATCTTCCCCCAGCAGAAGATGGGAGAAATGGACAATGTAGGCCAGGGGTGCCCAAAAGGTAGATGGTGATCTACCAGTAGATCACACAGACCGTGCAGGTAGATCACAACAGTCCCCATAGATCTGTAACTCTTGAGAGTGTTAAAACGAAACCAGTTTTCTCTGTGCCTGTCACATGACCTGTCACAGTGATGACGTCACAGAACATTGCTCCGCAGTAGAAGTGAATGGAATGCATTAAACAACTACGGTATACATAATATGTATAGTTGTTTAACAGTGTTGGGAATATTACTTTACCTTGGTAATATATTAATTATTAATTATTACCTTCATTTTAAAGCAATATATTATATTACAATATTACTGTCTGAGCAAGTGTAATATATTAATATTACTATTACATATTACTTAAAAAAAACTTTTTTACACACTATATGTAATGAAATATTTAGTATCACCATTAATCAAATATTGCGTAGGCCAGTGGCATACCTACAATAAAGCAAGGCACTTGGCTATCTGGACAAATAAATCCATATGAAATCATCAAAAAACGTCACTCCTGAATAAATAATTTGATGACAAATGATAGAAAATAAGTCATTATTTAACTTCTGCAGTTGTCAAGATAATTTCACAAGAACATTTTCAATGAGACAGATTGACAGAAAGTAATATTGAAAGTAATGCAGTAATGCAGAGAGAAAAGTATAATATATTAGATTGTTTTAGTTAAGTAATATATTTATATTACAAGTTACTGCATTTTGGTAATATATTATGTAATATATTAAGTTACGTAGTGCACATGTCCCAACACTGTTGTTTAATGCATTCCATTCAGAAGGTTTCAGAAGAACCTGAAACCCCCTCAAGAATTATTGTGAAATAATTAACAACTGTAAAACAGACGGAATGGACCATATATTATATGGTCCATTCCGTCTGTTTTACAGTTCTTTGTTTCACCAGCAGGGGTCGCCATTGTCATTACAAACAGAACAGTGTATATACTTTGATGTTTTACGTTTTAATCCTGGATAATCATGGAATGTTCCATAATATGTTATATACTACAGCTCTTCTGTGACGTCATCACTGTGACAGGTCATGTGACAGGCACAGTCAAATGGCGGCCCCCATGGGATAAAAACATTAACTACCGGTATTTTTAAACTGAAGAGCTTATTCTATGTGTTCTAAATGTTCAATTCTAGTTATAGAGGGCAAGTATAATGTATTTATCCATATTTGGCTCATTAGACAGGGTTCCTTTTAAGTCTTGATTGAATGTGTTTTCACTTTAAGGAGTTTAATGTGAATGATACATGCATGTTAATAAACATGTAACAACTGAGTCATTGTGATAATGCAAGTTTAAAAGCAGCTGACGGTGCCTCAGTCTTGTTCTGGATAGAAGCTGTCAATGTGTGACCACTGACCAGTGACCACAACCTTCTTATGACAGCCACTGACATTTTAGCCCCACAGAGGACATTTTAGCCCCGCAGACCCCCCAAACTAAAGATTTCCTTTGATTCTGTCCATGACCATTAATCTTCTAGTTGTGTAGATTAGGACTAATTCACATGATGAACATGTGCATGTATCATTCACATGTGAATGATACATGCATGTTAATAAACATGCGACAACTGAGTCATTGTGATAATGCAAGTTTAAAAGCAGCTGACGGTGCCTCAGTCTTGTTCTGGATAGAAGCTGTCAATGTGTGACCAGTGACCACAACCTTCTTATGACAGCCACTGACATTTTTCCCTTGATTCCCTCCACCGAAGGTGGGGACTATAAAACGCCCTCCGTCCGTGCACGCGGCCTGTCCGTCCCCCGAATCTGTCTGAGGCACGACTGTCTGTTCGTGCACGCGGCCTGTCCGTCCCCCGAATCTGTTCTAGGCACGACTGTCTGTCCGTGCACGCGGCCTGTCCGTCCCCCGAATCTGACCGTGGCACGACTGTCTGTCCGTGCACGCAGCCCGTTAGTCATGACAACATGTCGACGTTATAGTTGATACACTGGTACCAGTGAACGTTCAAACCTGAGCACAGACGGTGGAGACCTGGGTACGGGTCTCTAGGAGGAACCCTTAGCTTGAGAAGCTTGAGATGACGTCATGATGAGGTTATAGGTATGAAGGTCATAGGTCGTGGGTATAAAACGCCCTCTGTTCGTGCACGCAGCCCGTCTGTCCCCCGAATCTGTCTGTCCCACGACTGTCTGTCCGTGCACGCAGGCCGTCCGTCATGACGTCATGACGACGTTATAGTTGATACACTAGTAGTAGTAGACGTTCAAATCTGAGCCCGGACGGTGGAGACCTGGGTACAGGTCTCTAGGAGGACCCCTGGGATTGAGAAGCTTGAGATGACGTCATGATGATGTCATATCTCTCTAAGAATTGTTGGGTAGATTGGGCTACATTATTACTGGGTAGGGCTAGTTGGGTAATTTAATTTAGTTATTTTTACTTTAAATGGGTTGTCTGATAACCCAAATCTCAAGGTTGTTGTGTTTGGTATGTAGTAATTCTGTATTGGGTAGAATTTCCAATGGAGTTTGTTGGGTAGACTTGGTTTACCCAACAAGGTAGTTAAACTACTTGGGTATTTACCCAGTTTGTTGGTTAAATTTTGAACTTTGGGCATGCTCAGTGTGCAGTCTGACCAGTAGGTTATGGAGGGAAGCCAGTGCAGAGCCAACTGTGGTTTTGCTGTGTTTTTTGTAGGAGATATTGCATTTAGCAAAAAATGAAACCTGTAATTTGTTGACGGTCCCTAAGATTTGCGAATATCTATCTGGGTGGATATTCAACTTGAATTTAACTTCACCGCGATGCAGACTGCAGAGCCATTTGCTCCAGTGGAACTGATGTCAACACATGCTACGACAGCCGGAGGAGGATTGGGAAGTGCCTTTTTTTCATGAAGCAAGGTTTGTTACATACATTTGGTTATTATGTTTTATCACAGGGGGTTTCAACCTTTTTCATCTCAGGGACCACCATTTATTCAGAATTTGAGCCAAAACAGTGTGGACTTCTTAATTAAATATTGCTAATTCAGACGATGAATGTTTTTAACTCTTGAGAGTGAGAAAATGAAACCAAATGGACCCGCAAGGGTCCATTTGGTTTCATTTTTACATTCTCAAGAGTTACATCTGGTTAACCAACATTCCATCATTTAGCCAGGTGACCACCTGGAACCCTCTCAGGGACCACATGTGGTCGCCAGACCACCTGTTGAAACCCCCTGTTTTATCATATCGTTGACTTGATATTATATAAAGCTTGATATTGTCAGTTGGTTAACCAGATGTAACTCTTTGAGAGCGTCCATTTGGTCTCATATTTATGATCTCAAGAGTTAAAATATTCATCATGTGAATTATCCCAAGTCTACACAACTAGAGAATGTAGAAGATTAATGTTGGACTGTTTGGTTTCCCAAATCCAGCCTGAAATTGTGGGCAAAAGAAACCTTTGGGTCTGTGGTATGAAAATATCATCAAATGGTGGTCTGTGGCTCAAATGCTGAATAAATAGTGGACCCTGGTATCAAATAGAGAAAAAACGTTTACCAAACAAGAGCAGAAAGCCAATTAAACTAAAAGGTAGATGTTTATAACAGTGGTTGTCAACCAGTGGTCCAGGGACCACCAGTGGGCCTTGAGAGGGTTCCAGGTGGTCCCCAGCTAAATTGTGGAATGTTGGTTAGCCAGATGTAACTCCTGACAGCATAAACATGAAACCAAATGGACCCTTGCGGGTCCACTGGGTTTCATGCTTACTGTGACACAAGCTGTTTTGAGCGCAGAGTGCCCTGCTACGAGCTTGTAGATCTGTTAATTTTGACATAAGCCGATTGTTGCAACTTGCAAAGGCTGGCTAGCTGTGTCAGTGCAGTTGTAGATGCATCTTGATATGGACGGAATCATAGATATTCATAACCCTGGCTTTCAACATGTACTATGAGCATTGTTAAAGGGGGATTCCGCCTATTTTCACTTTTTAATTATGCATTGGAATATTCTTATTATGCACTATGTCAGTGGTTCTCAAACCTTTTTAGACTGTGATCCCCCAAAATAAATATATTTGAACTGGGGACCCCTCAATTTGGTTTAACTCTGTTCCAATGATAAATACTGTGAATAGCAAATCTACAGGCTCAGAACGCCTCACGTTGGAAGGTGTTGTGAGTCTGTAGATCGGCTATGTTCACGATTTTTGCCTTTTTCTTACCTATATATTTAATTTGACAACTTTCTAATTTTTTGCCTAGTTCGTTGACTACTTTTGATGCAGTAATGGTCATTTTCTTTGGGGGTCTAGAAAGTCCTTAAATTATCACTTCATCATCATCTGGGGACCCCCCAATTTTTTGGGCCGACAGCTTGAGAACCACTGCACTAGGTATATTTGTTTGTATAGTCATATTGTCTACATGACCTTGTTTCTGAATTTGTCCCCATATCTTAGATCGCACAAGACTTTTCAATCCTTCATGTAGAGGCTGCACCCGAGCTCTTTGAAACCTGGGTTCCTTGTTTGCTGACAAGATCATCCTTCCGGCAAAACTAGAAAAGAAGCTCCCAGTTCCAGAGGAAAATATCCCACAAGGTTAGTTACTTTGTCTCATAAGGCGTGTTACTTGCTTGGTGATGTCGTTGAGCAGGTTGGCATTTGAGGAGGCTGCAAGTGATGGAGTGATATCAGTCAGGTATGAGGGGGCTTTTTGGTGCTGTGATTTTTATGTTCATGCGTTGGTGTTCTGGTAGCCAGTTGAGTTGATTGGAGTCCTGTATTGTCTGGAGTGGGAGTGACTGAGCAACTTGGGTGGCTGAGGCCTGAACATAGAGGCCTGCGCAGTGACGCCATGCACCACCCATGTTCCAGAAGTGGATTCCCCATGAATTGTACTTTTGAAAATGGTTAATAAAAACATGATTGTGCCGCAGGCAAAACCAACTCAGGTTGTGACAAATCATGATGACACACACAATCTTTTGAGACAATCAAATAAGATAATATAAGATGAAAAACGAAACAAAAAGTGTTGTCTCCTTCTTGCTAATTAGATATTATATGATAATATTGTGTTTGTTGTCATGAGTTGGTTTTGTCTGCGGCGCAATTGTGTTTTTTATTAACCACTTTCGAAAAGTCTATGAGGATTCCATTTCTGAAACAGGGGCTATGCCTTCACTGCGCAGGTCTATAGACGTGATTGGAGCACAGCGACAGATGGGGACTAGGGTTGGGTGATATACCATTTAATACAGTATAATTGTATCACCAGGGTTTCGTCGGCTACACCGTCGAAAAGCTGTATGGAATGCTTGCCATTAATATAGTGGTGTCAACTGTATTAATTGATTTCTATAGTTCCATGGTGGGAGTTCTGCTCTGGTTTTGGTGAAATATGTAGTCATTTTTGGGAGGTCACTGGGGGCCACGCAGTGAAAGTAAATGAATCCAAAAGAAACTTACTTTATGTTGTTGACATATTTCTAAAATATCAGCACATCCTTTGCTCATTTTTGACTCCTATCACAGGGAACTATGTATTTTGTGTCCATATCACTATGCCCAAAAAGTAGTACCATGTGATAGGGAGGTCCTAATATTTTAGAAATCATTCAGCAAAACAATTGTTATTAAGTAACAATACTTAATATTGACCAAAACGAGGCTATTCCTTGTTCTTCTTCTAGTCTATGGACCACCATTTAATGGCATATCTCTGGGACCCACAATTGTGCAGTAAAATCCATGTGTTAACTCTGGGAGTGTACAAACCTCTGCACTAGCAGAAATGCTTAAAGTATGTCTTTATTCCCTTTTTAAATTATAGGTCTGAACAAACATGGTCGAGTATTTGGAGGGAGTCAAGTCCAAGGCGTTCATGCTGCTGCTGGGTGATGGGATGCTCTGCTCACGAGCCTTTGCTGTGATCCTGGGCAAGGCTATTGGAACTGAGACGGCGCTCACAGCAGTGGATACCTGCTTCACTGCTGACACAAAATATCCGGACCAGTACAAGCCGACGTGGGATTTTTTCCAGTAGCTGGTATTTGATCTTGAAGGAACAGTCACCTTCAGTGAACTTTCTCAAAAATCGGATGCAGCTAGATTAACCTGTACCGCACAGTGTCACATTGTCATGCCTAATATCAAGAACCGTGACACCAGTGCTGCAAAACAGACTGCTCTACAAGCTCTTAGCATGTACATTGTACATTGCAAACAGCAGTGTGGGGACAGGCGCGTTGCAGGTTCTAAACGTGCCGCGTTCTCACATGAGAATCAATTTAGACCTCCCTGGAATTTACTTGAGGACTGTTCAATTTTACTTGTTGTTCTTATTGAATTGATGTGAGTTGACTTTTGATACTTTTATATGTTTAATAGTTAAATAAATTGTTGTTGTTAAGAAGTTGTGAGAATAAATTTGATTTGAAAACAGATGTAATTGAGGTGTATCAAGAGAATTTGCTAATTTAGTTCAATTGATCATCAGTCGTGCCAATGAAATGTAAATTATAGAACAGAAATTTATTATTTAATAATATATTATTGGTATTTTTTATTTTTATATATATATATATATATATATATATATATATATATATATATATATATATATATATATATATATATATATATATATATATATATATATATATATATATTCCCTATATATATATATATATATATATATATATATATATATATATATATAATATATATATATATATATATATATATATATATATATATATATACCAATAATATATTAACAACCCAACTTGGGTTTAAATAACCCAGCAGTATGGTCAATACAATCCCTTAAATGGGTTATATGAACAACCCAATTGGGTTGCATAAAGAAATAATAATTATAAAATGAACAACCCAACTTGGGTTTAAATAACCCAGCAATGTGGTCGATACAATCCCTTAAATGGGTTATATAAACAACCCAATTGGGTTATATAAACAGCCCAATTTCTGGGTTATATGAACCTACCCAAGGCACTGGGTTAAAATAACCCAGCATGTGTTCTGTCCTATAGTTAACCAGTGTTGGGTTGGGAAACAACCCAGATTGGGTTGTTTTTAACCCAACATTTCTAAGAGTATAGGTGTGAAGGATGGCTGACAGCATCATAATTAGATTCAAGGTTCAACGATTTTTATTTGTCATGGTTTTCCACAGTGTTAAGACAATAACAATACAATAAACAATGACAGGAGAATAGACAAAAGAACAAAGAATAGATCAGCAAGTAGCGAGTTAGCACTTATAGCTCCTGAGGAGTTGACCATGGAAACGCTCTCTGTCCGTGCATGCAGCCCATGGCCGGACTGCTGAAGAGCCTGAGATGACATCAAAGTAGGGGGACACTGAGTAATATTATATATATATTAGAATAATATCATCAATTCTTGAGCCCGGACGGTGGAGACCTGTGCCCCGTAGGGGCACAACTCTTGTTTCCTTTGATTCTGTCCATGACCATTAATCTTCTAGTTGTGTAGATTAGGACTAATTCACATGATGAATATTTTAACTCTTGAGAACGTAAAAATGAAACCAAATGGACCTTCTCAAGAGTTACATCCCGTTAAACAACTTAGCTGGAGACCACCTGGAACCTAGCCCTGCAGCTTTGTTCAGTTTTGAGTTTTACACCCCTGTGACCAGTGTGTGTGACCAGTGACCACAACCTTCTTATGACAGCCACTGGACCCCAAAGGAGTGACTGTTCCTTGTTTAAGTCTTGTCATAGAGACTCAGTTTGATTGTGGAGTTTGTGGCATTTTGCAAGGGTCAAAGGTGCCCTTTGTGGCCCAAACTGGGAATGGTTGTCTATTATGAAGCCAGGAAAATAGTTGTGTGGCTGGTGTCCCCAAGACTCCCCATGGTATACACTAATCAGAGAGAGGGCACAACGAGGCTGACATTGCATGAAGAACAGCTGGCAGGGAGGTGAAGACATCAGTCTTAAAGATTACGGATCATTGTTTAAAATGGGCTAAATCCACAAAAAAAGATGAAAAAAAAAATCTTTTTTTTGTGTCAGAGATGACGCCCCTGCTCTAGCGGGAATCACTGCTCTTATGGGGGTCACTGTCATATCTCTTCAGGAATACATAACAGTTACAGGAATAATAATATAGTGTCAATTTAGGCAGCCTTAAAACGAAAAAACTTTGGAATTGCCCACCCTTCCACTCTTCCAACCCACCGTAGTAGGGCTGGCTAAATCTGGCCCTGCTTGAGAGTATAAAATTAACCCGGATTTTATTTTCCAGGTATGGAATGCTCTCAATCAGGAGTTAAGGGTGACCAGATCCAAACTGTTCATTTGAGGGACAGAAGAATTGCATGTGTGGGACAAGTGGGGAAACGTGCAAATTATTAACATCTTGAGGTCATATTGATGTGTGGAAATTCCATATAGGCTATTAGGCTATTTCATTTGAACACTGACGCCTGTTCAGTCGTCTTGGTAATGAGGGACTGTCCCACGCAAAGAGGGACATCTGGTCACCTAACCTTATCTATCACAGAAGAACCCGAAACCCCCTCAAAAATTATTATGAAATAATTTCGTGTGTGTGTGCGTGTGTGCGCGTGTGTGTGTGTGTGTGTGTGTGTGTGTGTGCGTGTTTGCGCGCGCGCGCGCGTGTGTTTGCGCACGCGCCCCGTACAGCTCCGTGAATCGGGAACAGGACGTGGAATCAGTGCAACCCATAGATATATACTGTATATACATAGATATACAGAAAGCTAGATAGCTCGCCCGCACTGCTGGCCAATCGGGAGCGACGTCGTTCACGGCGGCCATCTTGTGAGAGGATAGCATAACATTGTGTCTATGAGCATATACTTTTTAAATGACGATAACGCGCGTATTTTTCAGCCGATTTTCAAACGGATTGGTTTGTTGTAAACGCCCGCATAGATAGAGCCGTTATATGATATTTTCCAGAAAAATAAAATAAAATAAATAGCAAAATCATATAGCCACGTTGATAACGTTCATAATAATGCAATCCGTTTGTAAACAGTTTTGAGCGAGTTCAAGCTGTTTTTGTTTGGGCTGCCATAGAGCATAGTGTATTTAGTCCTCTCACAAGATGGCCGCCGTGAACGACGTCAGAGGCTCCGCCTCAAGCCATCTAGCTTTGTTATATCTATGCAACCAACAGCAAACAAACAATCAAACGATGGAGGAGAGAGAGGGAGAGAGAGAGGGAGAGAGAGAGAGAGAGAGAGAGAGAGAGAGAGAGAGAGAGAGAGAGAGAGAGAGAGAGAGAGGGAGAGAGAGAGAGAGAGAGAGAGAGAGAGAGAGAGAGAGAGAGAGAGAGAGAGAGAGAGAGAGAGAGAGAGAGAGAGAGAGAGAGAGAGAGAGAGAGAGAGAGAGAGAGAGAGAGAGAGAGAGACTCATTGATTGGAGGAGATAACGCTTACTCTCCGCGTTGTGATTGGTCCGGGGGTCGCGACCAACCAAATCACTGCAAAAGTTCTGCTGCGGAAGAAACGGAAGGAAGAAGAAGAAGAAGAAGAAGAAGAAGAAGAAGAAGAAGAAGAAGAAGAAGAAGAAGAAGAAGAAGAAGAAGAAGAAGAGAGACAATGATGATGATGATGAAAAGCGAGACGATGCTCCTCCTGCGCCAAGTTTACAGATAATATTATTAAGTTTATAATAGGCCTATTCTTTTACAAACAACCGTCCAAGATGGAGGAGCATCTCCTCCTCCAAGCGCTGGTTATTTCACTGTGGTGTGTAGGATCCGTGCTGTGTTCCTTCGGCCAGAGCCAAGACAGCGAGCTGACGTTCCTCCTGCCCGCAGGAAGCACAGAGTGCTTCTTTCAGACCGCCACCAAGAACGGATCCGTGGAAGTGGAGTATCAGGTAGAGCAGGGGTTTTCAACCTTTTTGATGCCAGGGACCACCATTTTTTTCAGAATTTCAGCCACGGACCACCACTTGAGGACATTTTAGCCCCACAGACCCCAAAACTAAATATTTCTTTTGCTTTTGTCCATCTTCTAGTTGTGTAGACTTGGGCTAATTCAGATGATGAATATTTTAACTCTTGAGAGTGTAAAAATGCAACCAAATGGACCCGCAAGGGTCCATTTGGTTTCATTTTTACATTCTCAAGAGTTACATCTGGTTAACCTACTTAGCTGGGGACCACCTGGAACCCTCTCAGGGACCACTGGTGGTCCCCGGACCACCTGTTGAAAACCCCTGAGGTAGAGGAGTCACAGTGTGTAGCCTATTGTGTGGCTCTAGTCCAGGGGTTTTCAACCTTTTTTTTTGCTCCAGGGACCACCATTTGAGCCGTGGACCACCATCTGATGACATTTTCACCCCGAAGACCAAAAACTAAAGAATTATTTTGGTTTTGTCCACAATTCATGGCTGGATTTCGCAAACAACAGTGTAGCCTTCTTAGTTAGGTGGTGCTCATTCAGATGATGAATATTTTAACTCTTGATAGTGTGAAAATGAAAATGGACCCGCAAGGGTCCATTTGGTTTCATTTTTACATTCTCAAGAGTTACATCTGGTTAACCAACTTTCCATCATTTAGCCTGGGGACCACCTGGAACCCTCTCAAGGACCACTGTTGAAAACCCCTGCTCTAGTCTATGGCACCACCAGGGCCCACTCTTTCTTCAGCATGTGAGCCACGTACGGACCACCATTTGAGGACATTTTAGCCCCCCACAGTGGACCCCTAAAACTAAAGATTTCCTTTGCTTTTGTCCACAATACCAGCCAGGCAAACATAAATCAAAAATTAACCATTACTCTTCTACATTCTCTGATTGTGTAGACTTGGGGGCTAATTCAGATGGTGAATATTTTTTACACTTTGAGTGTACAGGTACTGTCCTACTGTAAACATAGTTGTGGTCCATAGCTCCATTGCTTCTGAGTTTAACTTGCATTGGAGTGCAGTCAGAGCTCCAATGCAAGTCAGACTCAGAAGCAGTGGAGCTCTGGACCAGAGCTACTGTAAACATGAAACCAAATGGACCCGCAAGGGACATTTTTTGGTTTCGTGTTTTACGCTCTCAAAGAGTTGCATCTGGTTAAACCCACTGTCGATCATTTAGCTGCATATGATATGGACCACCTGGAAGCCTCTCAAGGACCACTGGATGAAAACCAGACAGACTGCACAGCCCACGTACAGCTCCATGCAGTCTGCAGTTATTGTTATTATAATGATCGCTCGTTAAACGCGTATAGCTAGCAGCATACTAGACTTCCGCTATGTGTTGACCCACCTTTTATAATGTACCGCAATCTCTACTAGCGCAATCAAAGCCGACTCCTACTATATCCGCGTTCATTCTGTGTCGCTTTTAGTGATGGCAAATATGTGTTGAATGTCTCTTTCTGTATATCACGAAGAATACTAGCATTTACCCCCTTTCCTTCTCTTCCCCTCTTTGTGTATTTTTCTTTTCCCCCTTTTCTGGCTTTTTACAGAAGTGTATTATGTTGTACGCATCTTAATGTCTTGATGACATGTTGTACATGGCCATGGCTATTGTAAACAAGTGTAATGCTGTAAAGGAACAGTCCTTGATTTTGATGATTTGAAAAAGACCTCCTTGGCTCACTGGGGACAGGGAGGAGGAACTCCTTATATGGTCACCACACTATAAGGAAGGAAAAATAACATTGAAATAAGTGATATCACTTACTATACCTTTAACTAGTGCTTAACACTCAGTTATCACTTTTGTTGTAGTTGTACTGTACTGTAAATCTCTGTAAATACTTTTATTATTATTATTTCAATACTTTTATTATTATTACTTATTTCATCCATTCGTTCATTCATAGCACGGCCCATATAGAGAAGGGGTTTTCACCAGGTGGTCCGGGGTCCACCAGTGGTCCCTGAGAGGATTCCAGGTGGTCCGCATGCCAGCTAAATGATGGAAAGTTGGTTAACCAGATGCAACCAAATGGACCCGCCAGGGGTCCATTTGGTAAAATATTCGTACTAAAATTGGTACTAAAATATTCACCATCTGAATTAGCCCAAATTTGCAGAACTAGAGAATGTAGAAGATTAATGGTCATTTATGATCTGTAAGTTTGACTGTATTGTTTCCCAAATCCAGCCTGGTATTGTGGACAGAAGCAAAACAACTCTTTAGTTTTGGGGTCTGTGGGGTGAAGATGTCCTCAAATGGTGGTCCGTGGTCAAATGCTGAATAAATAGTGGGCAGTCACCAGAAGAGCTTCTTCTGGTTTCTATAATCTCTAGTCTAACAACCTCTCCGTTTGTTTGATTAGTGGGAGAGGCTTCACTTGTGTTGTTGAAGATTGTAGGATTCATTAAGGACTGCTCCTCTAGTACATACAGTATATCCTAAAGATGCCAGTAGTTTATATTATACATTATAATAATTAAACATACCTACAGCATATAGCATTGCTAAAACGTCATGAAAGGCTTTTACTTATGTTGCATTCACACCGGAAATATTTACTGCGATTAAAAGAAATCCTGCTGCATATTGTCAGAAAGTGCGCTGCTTGGTTTAGCAGGTGTGAAGTCTCACTCAAATCCTGATGCGCTTCGCTTCAAACCGCAGTAGAATGCGGATCACTGCAGGCGTGAATATACCAATGTGGGGTGAAGAAGTTGTTTTTTGTCACACAAGAAGGAAGAAGGCACCATTAAGCACTATGAAGCAGCACGAAAAGTTCACACACACACACACACACACACACACACACACACACACACACACACACACACACACACACACACACACACACACACAACACACACACACACACACACACACACACACACACACACCTGAATATAAGCCGCACCAGCTAAATTTGGGGCAAAATACTGATTTTTCCTTGTATAAGCCGCACCTGACTATAAGCCGCACCAGGCAATAAGCTTCATGTTAGAGCAGTGTTTTTCAACCTTATTGATACCAGGGCCCACTATTTATTCAACATCTTCACCCCGCAGACCCCAAAACTAAATATTTCTTTTGGTTTTGTTCACAATTCCAGGATGGATTTTCGCAAACAAAAGATGCAAAACATCAAAATGAGATCAAAATGAACATGACTTATGACTTATTAATTAAGTGGAGCTAATTTAGATGGTGAATATCATAACTCTTGAGAGTGTAAGCATGAAACCAAATGGACCCGCAAGGGTCCATTTGGTTTCATGCTTACAGTCCGGAAATTACGTTAGTAGGCCTACTCTCACTGTGTAGTTTACATAGCGGCAGCGAGGTCAAATTAATTTCGCTGCTCCTGAGTTTATGAATTGAACATTGATAAAGGTTCCTTCTGCGTTTCCAATTGCTGCGGATGGCAGTGCAGTCAGTGGTGAAAGCAAACCGTAGCAGATTAAATATGCAACAATCCTAACTTCTCCGCCCAATTCGACAGAGAATGCGACCTATATATACTTAAAAACTCTTGAGGCTCTGTGTGAGTGTGCCATGTTCTGTTTAGCCTGTGAAGAAAATAGAAAGTCAGAAGAGGCTAATTCAACCTGATATGGAATGGATAGGAACACATGATCTGATGTTTTTTTTTTTTTTTTGCTCATTCTGTGTCATCCAGGTGATCGCAGGCGCAGGTATGGATGTCGACTTCTCGATCCGTTCACCGGAAGGCATCCTGCTCATCTCCGAGGAACGCCGTTCCGACGGAGTCCACATGTGGGTACTACTTAAGTAGTTGTTTGTTATTATGGTTCATATCGGCAAATTGGACACCAATGTGGCCTATTGGGTACTAGAGACCTCGCCCTGTAACCAAAGAATCAGCTTGAATGAGGTTTTAAGCCAGCAAACAGCCAGACAAAATATGGGGCAAGGTTCACCTCGGGGCCTTGTAACTTTATACCTTATTGGCCTCAATATACAGTAAGACTAGTTTTTTTGTTTTCTCCAATAGAAATATCCTAAAAAATGGGGTCATATTATATTCGACATTCAATGTTCTTTTTCCACAAATTAGTCTTGAAAAATGGGAGTCGTCTTAATATATACCGTAATTTCCGGACTATAAGCCGCTACTTTTTTCACATGCTTTTGACCCTGCGGCTTATACAACGATGCGGCCAATCTATGGATTTTCCAGGTTCCAGGTGGGCTCCGCAGACTAAATGATAGAATGTTGGTTAACCAGATGTAACTCTTTGAGAGGGTAAAAATAAAACCAAATGGACCCTAGCGGGTCCATTTGGTTTCATTTTTACACTCTCAAGAGTTATGATATTCACCATCTAAATTAGCACAACTTAATTAATAAGTCACAAGTCATGTTCATTTTGAAAACCAAAGAAAATCTTTAGTTTTGGGGTCAGTGGGGTGAAGATGTTGTTAAATTGTGAAAAAGTTGAAAACCACTGCTCTAACATGAAGCTTATTGCCTGGTGTGGCTTATAGTCAGTTACGGCTTATACAAGGAAAAATCAGTATTTTGCCCCAAATTTAGCTGGTGCGGCTTATATTCAGGTGTGGCTTATAATCCGGAAATTATGCTATGTTCCATTACTGAAAATCCATTTCAAGTGTTTAAGAATAATGCACTTATAATGAAAAATAGAGGAGGAGAATTGGAAGGTTTTCTTGTACAGTATATGCTACTACTGACGTCTGAAAACAGTATTTGGGGTTTGAGTTGACAGTTTGTGGTGCTGAGTTTAGTCTCTTGCACCCAAAACTTAAAACTTTTGTCCACAATTGGGAAAGAGAACTTGCAAAACATGGGTCAAAATAACAATTATTCTCCATTTTCTAATTGCGTGGACTCTTGAGAGTGTAACTCTTGAGAGCGGTAAAATGAAACCAAATGGACCCATAAGGGTCCATTTGGTTTCATTTTACAGCCCTCAAGAGTTACAGATCTGTCGGGACTGCCGTGATCTACCTGCACGGTCTGTGTGATCTACTGGTAGATCACAATCTACCTTTTGGGCAGCCCTGTTGTACAGTGTACCTTTTTCCCCCCTTTTTTCTGAATTTTTTAAATGTCCACAAATAGGGCTTACATTTTTAAAATGGTTAAATAATGCTCTGAACACCTGTCCTGTCCTGTTGTTCCAGGGTGGAGCCCACGGAGGAGGGCGATTATCAGATCTGCTATGACAACAGCTTCAGTCACTTCTCAGAGAAGATGGTGTTCTTTGAGGTCATCATCGAGGGACCGGATGTGGGAGGAGATGAGGAGTGGCCTGGCCTGGAGGAGCCTGACGGCAGCATGCTGGAATACAAGCTGGATGACATCCGGGTAAAAAGCCACTTAAAAAGCCCCAGTTATGTCCCAGTCGATACTGGGATAGTTTGTTATACGACATGATGATCTGCAACCTCCACTATCCTGTAGAGCAGGGGGTTTTCAACCTTTTTCATCCCAGGGCCCACCATTTATTCAGCCTTTGAGCCACAAACCACCATTTGATGACATGTCCATGACCATTAATCTTCTAGTTGTGTAGATTAGGACTGATTCACATGATGAATATTTTAACTCTTGAGAGTGTAAAAATGAAACCAAATGGACCCGCCAGGGTCCATTTGGTTTCATTTTTACGTTCTCAAGAGTTACATCTGGTTAAAAAAAAGCTTAGCTGGGACCCTGGTGGTCCCCGGACCACCTGTTGAAAACCCATGCTGTAGGGGCACACAGGGACTACGAATTTGAGACAGCGCCCCCCACTTCTGATTCCGCGAGAACGGTATACTGCAGCTGTCAATGTCAAATACCCTAATTTATTTGAGGTTCTATAGAAAAGGTTCCATATGTTTGATGTGTGCTTTTCAATGTCTCATACCTGTACCTTCCACCTCAAGCTACAGCCCACAATGTACTATAATACATTCAACAGAGATCCACATCCAACAGATTCATAGGTGCTAGCATTATAAATCTTGAGTTAATGTGTGGCGCACAATATCTAAGCCACGGTCGCATCCCTCAGCGTTTTCAATACCCAGATATTTTTGTTGTGTTTTGTTATGTATTCGTGGAGAATCTAAATTCCATCTTGCAAGAGTAATCAGTACTCGTCTGCAAGAATTCACGATTGCAGTTACGTTGTAAAAATATCAGGACATGCCACTCCTCCAACAAACTGACAACGGTAGACACACCATCAGAGCTCTGAGGTCGGTAAAAACATAATAAGCCTGTGACATATTTAAAATACAGACGTGAATTAACAAGTCGGTCACGATTGGTATGTATTTTTGAAAATTTCCACTCTTCAAAGTCGGCGCTCGTAGCCTTGTAAAGGCAATGACGTCTCTAATAACGGAAAAAACAAACAAGGCTGCCGAAGCAGACAACCCGCAACACTGCATGTTCAAAGTATTCTTCCAGGTGCAAGGATACATATGGAAAATGTGAAAAATGCCAGCACACATTGAATGTCCTTTCTGTTATTATTTTATTTACCTCACAGTGAGCAGCAACAACGTACGCGTTTCGACCGATGTGGTCTTCCTCAGTGTTGTGTGGGACAACAGGAAGTGAGGTGTATTTATACCAACAGAGATGATACCAATGTGGTGACATCATCAGTATAGGACATAATAATCAATGCAAATATTAAATATTTACAAAACAATAAATATGGACCATAAATAGTACGAATAAGATCATGACAACCATCAAGGATCTATATTATGGGCTGATATGAGATAAACCAAACAGAAAACAATGGAGACCTTGGAGTCTGTCAAAGTTAGACTCCATAGTAATAATAGACAATATAGAAGTATTAGACAACATAGAAAATGTAAAAATATAAAAACTAGAAGCTCCTGGAAGCCACCCAGAACAAAAGTATATATTGGGACGAGTTTAATTAATAAAATTTCAGAATTTAATAAAGAATTATAAACTTTTTTCCATACGTCACTTCAAACAGTCAGGTTCTCTATCTGCCGTCTCCCCTCTGCTCTGCAAAAGCTTTTGATATTATCTTCTTTCAGAGCGTTCTGTGGAATCTATATCATCAGTTCAAAATGTTTAGTAGAGAGGATGCATTTTCCCCTCTCTACAAAATGTTTAGTAGAGAGGGGAAAATGCGTCCTTTCTCCATCTCATGTGAACCTTTTACCTGAACCCATTTCCCCCAGGAGTCCATGGACTCGGTGCACCGGCGGCTGGAACGCAGCCGTCAGATGCAGACGGTGTTGAGGGCGTTTGAGGCGCGGGACAGGAACCTCCTGGAAGACAACCTCTGGAAGGTCTCCTTCTGGTCCTGTGCCAGCCTGCTGGTCATGCTCTGTGTGGCACTCACACAGGTAAGTAGGCTCTTTAATAGGGGTGGGACAATTCACAAAATGATACAATATCGATATTTAAAGTTTTGAATCGATTTATATTGTGATTCTTAAATGTGCTGCGATTCCATTTGATATATCGATATATCACATTTTCTCCCCACAAATGAATGTGCTTTCATTATACTAACTAGAACAAGGAGGATTCCACCCATTTTCAAGATCGTTTCTGAGAGTGTACAGTACAAATGGACCCTGATGGGTCCATTTGGTTCCATTTGTACACCCTAAAAAAAGGTCCTAAAAGAAGAATCATTAACAAACACAACACAAACACGAATTGATGATGTCATCATCAAGTAAAATTCAGTACAGTCAAATGTTGAAAATGGGTTGAATTCTGAACAATATGGACCATGACGAGTTCAATCAAATAGAACATCTTCTAGCAATATTAAACAATATAAATAACAAAAAGTTCAATCATACACATCAATGCAGCCTGATAACATCAGCCAGTCTTTCTGACATGAACACATTAATGAATAGGCCTACATAAATATATATAAAAAAAAATAACCTGGCGATTCGATATGGATATCATGGCGTTAGGAATTGCGATATATTGGCATATCAATTTTTCCCCACCCCTACTCTTTAAGCTGCTGCATTTTCAGAACGGCACCCCTTACCGGAAGTACGGCTGCTATGACGCAATCGTGGTAGCTGTCAAAATCGCTAAGCAAACAGCCATCTGCAACGGTGACGGGTTACCATGGTGACGTGTCTATGCAGCGTGTGTCAAACAGACGTTGTGGACACTATGTTAAAGTGTAGGTTCTGCCGTAGTAGGAACGGCTGCTACGGCAAGCAGGTTTATTGATCGAGCGCTGAACGAGTTCCTGTTGCCGTTGTAGAGACGTCGCCGTCCTACAGCTTAAAGTCCCCTTGTACAGCTGTTAGCACTGTGACACAAACATGTGCGATGAAAGCGCACAACTTTTATATCAAAACACCCCAAAAAATTGATTACTTGCTGTTAATGACAACATGCTGCGTGATGACACTGTGAGGCCTAAAACTATAAGAGCTGATGAGATGTTGTGTGGGAGAAAAGGCAATAGAAATGATGCTGACCTGTTTTTATCCCGTTTCTGAATCGTCCTCCACAATCACAGGTGTCGTGATCCACTTATTTTCAATATTGTTTTCATTAATATACCTTAGAGTTGTTGTGTAAAAAATTGGTACTTGGTAAAAAATAGTCCCCCCCCCCCCCCCCCCCCCCCATTCTGTGTTTCCTAGAAATGGAGGTCTGAAAAAAAAATCATTCTTGATTTGAGGCATCTTGTACAAAACAGACAACTCCTGCAAACTTTGGAATCCAATCTTAGCCTTTGGACAGAATCTGTAGTAGTAATATACCAAATGTGTTTTGCAAAAAATCCATCCAACAGATGGGCTTTCAAGAATTTCATATGAAGTTGCTCCCTCTAGTGGTTGTCCTCAATTCAGCTAAGAAGACTATGCCAATCAATGCTTTTGAATTGAGGAGAGGTATTTCTAAATGATACCTTTATTGGGATTATATATCCCACAATTTCAAGTAGAACCTCTGTGTCAGACACCTTCAGGCACACAGGTTCTTTACCAAATAAACATTGATCTACAAGCTTACAGCCTGTTCTATTGTCAGCAAGCGCCACCGCTGTACGACGTGGAATAAATTCAGCAGCCTCTGTCTGTGTTTATCTTTGTGTCTAGAACATGACGTGACTCATATTTGACCATGTGTGAATCAATGTTACAACAAGCACATAATCAAAACATTGAACACACTCCAAGGACCGCGTCTAAAATATTTAACAGGAGTCGCCTCATCACAATATTTGAAGCATATCAATACATCGCAACTTGTTGTACTCCTTGAATATTTCATCATGACTTTTCACAAAAAAACAATTTAAACAAACTAACATTATTGAGGTGACTATACTGTGCCATAGCAGCTAGCAGCCACTATAGCAGCTTATTTCTAATTTAAACATACTGTTATAATGTACGTACTGTACATATACTGTAGGCACTACAGTATTTGTAATAAGCAAATAGGCATTCAGACACACCCAGTCATGAAGTCAAGCACTCCAAAATGTTTCTATTTGTCAAACAACATGATTTAGACTTAAAGAGGGTTGCTGGCTTGGTCGTGGATTCAACAAACATGAGTATTCTGAAAAATTTGCCTAGACTATATGGCCAAACAGTGAGAATATCTTATGCAGGCCAGGCGGAATTTGCAAAAAATGGCCATTTTGGGTACTTTTTTTGATTTTCAGTGGGTGGGGGGTTATTTTCAAGATACAGAGTTACTTTTTTTTGTCAAAAGTCTTATAGTTATGGTGTTAACCAATTCGCAAATGGGCGAGTTAAAATTTTGAACTAGATGATTACCCCCATACCCTACTAACAAAAATTTCATGGGTTGAGGACTATCATATTATTTTTTTTTAAATATTGCTTAAAAAAGAGGAACTTCTCCTTTGTCCAAACATGCCTAAGACCCGTGAGATTAGTCCAGTGAAGAAGAAAATAAGTCAAACTGAAACTGAAATGATCTTGAAATTGCCTCCTCCAGGCCAAACAATTCATAAATATCCAGTAAGATGCCCCAAAGGCGAGCAGGCGAAGTATTTTATTTTATCGTTAAACATTGTTAAACAGATAGGACCTGTCAATAATTACTTGAAAATCTCTTCATAGGTCTACACTGTTCGCAGGCTGTTTGAGGACAAGAGGAGAGCCTTCACATAGAGCGTTACTGAGCAGTTGCTGCACAACAGAAGAACAAGGGTAGGAAAGGGAAAGCCAATCTATGGGGAAAAAGCACCCACTTGGGGTGCTCAATCAGGTCCTGGTATTCTTTACTGTTTCTTCCACACAGCCTCCTGTGTGCATCTCAGTCACTTAGCTGACCTGTACAGTACAGTAGGCCTGGGGTTTACATGAGCGCTGAGACTGTTGCTGACGTTACATTATTTGCATCTTTAAAAGGGTGAGACCACCTTTGTTGAGTTTTGTTTGTTTGTGCAGCTACCTTTTCATCATGTAATACCAAATGTGGACAAGACTTTGAACTCCTTAACAGATTTACCATGACTTTTTAACAAGCGCGCCACACATCACCTCATGAAGTCCTTTCAGTGGTGATTGCAGTGAAATGTGAAAATACACATGATCAACTCATTTCATTTTGAGTTTTGTTTTATTTTAGACACCTTAAGCTGTCTTTTAATATCATTCATTTGTTAAAGAGTTAAAAATATGGTCCAGTGAGTAGAAATTGATGTTCCTCAATGACTTACATTGTAAAACAGCTTTCAAAATCACTCTTTTAGTACGTAAAAAAGCACAAAGTTGATTCAGACACTATAGAGCGTCACCAAAACTCATGCAGTTTTTTTTTCTTCATAAAAATGTTAACTTTATGTTGTTTTTTATTTTTACCATTTGAAGTTCTTTTGAATAAAAAATGCTAAAATTAAGCGAAAGTTTGGGTGGTGCTCTACAGTGTCTGATTCAACTTTTTTTTTATCTACTTTTATCTACTAAAAGAGTGTCCTTGTGAGCTGCTTTAGTGTACAGTCTAAAAACACAAAAAACAACAAACTAGGTCTTACTCTTTACCTGGAGGAGCCAGTCTCTGATGCATGAGGTTTAGGATGGTTTCTGTGAACAAAGTGATTTTGAACAGTAGTGTATAATACTTGTTAGACTAGGTGAATAGTTGAAGGAGAAGTTCAGTGCCAGTGTCAAATCTAAACATAAGTAATCTTTTGAAAATCAAGAAGTGGACATATACATAAAATCAGCGACGAGAGTGCTTCTCTTAGGTTCATATAATGTTTTTTTCCCCCATGTTTACATCTTTTGACCCCACGCTTTGGATTATATCTGCAAATTTGCAGTTCCAACGCAATCCTACAAGGTCACAAAAATACCCACAACTTGGTTTGGTCTCCTGCATGTAACTATCCGAACACAAACATAGTTTTACTGGTACAGAGTGTGGTATGTGCAATAAATGTACTCTACTATGATGCTCTTTGAAAGTAACATGGCTGCGGTGTCACACCTGTTAGTGACCTATAGCCAGTGGTGGACAATGAATTAAATTTACTTGAGTACTGGTTCATTTCAAATAGAAATATTGTACATTTGCCTCCTCAACATTTCTAGGAAGTGACTATTGTCATCATTCAGATATAATGAAACTATCTGATCTAGACCTACTGTGTTCACTATTTTCAAAATGTCCTGGTTTTGGCGTGAAAGAACATCTAATTTGCTATTTGTACTTTTGAATACTTGAATGTTTATGTACAGTATATATTTTGTCCACTACTGACTATTGATCCAGCCATGTACTGAGAAGCAGCCTTACTGAGGACTAGTTTTGACATTGCTACTGACTTCTTATAATGTTTTATGTTGACTATTCATGTCAACTTGGAATATCATGTTCCGGTGGTACGGAGGTTGCTGATTTGATTATCGTGTGTGAAGGTCATTTTGGTATCATTCAAGGAGATTTGCTGTGTGCGTGTGTGTGTGAGTGTCAGTGTGTGAGAGTGTGAGTGTGTGCATGCGTGTTTTTTCAGGCAATCGGTTATGTTTTTGTGGTGTATTGTAATGACATTTTGATTGTACTCTGAACAGAGCTATTAATAAGTTTTACTTAGAGCAAACTTTCATCACATACTGTTCATAGTCATGAAGATCATGAAGTTGTGTGGGAGTCTGCTTTTATTAAAGGCATTTTACATACACATTAATAAAAAACAAACATGAATTTCACTTGTGTCATCAATGTTGATTGACAGTTTTTATAATAAACCAGTCTTTTCCACTAAATTGATGATTTACATTATGTAAATCCTCAATTCAGCAGAGAATACTCGCTTGGTGTAGCTTGGGTTATGAAGACGGGTTAGTAGTGTAATAAGTAACTAAGTATACTTACTCAATTTGTACTTGACTTACGAGTATTTTCAATGTCCAATACATTTACTTCCATGTCACTACATTTCAGATACAAATATTGTATAGTTTTTACTCCATGACAATTGTTCGATACGTTAGCAGTTTTACAAAACATACAGTAACAACTACCTTACTCTCTATATATATATTGGCCATTTGAAAATAGCCGACCTACAAGCTCACAATTCATCCCCATTGCGACTTATGAAATGTGGCGTTCTGCACGATGAGTTTATATTTTGAATTCCGTATTCTACTAATGGATTATTTCGATATTGCATTGATTTTCACAACTGTTGTAACATGCAGAATAGAACTGTTAGTTGTAGGCACTCTCTACTCAAAGTCCAGCTCATATTCTTAGTACTCGGTTCTGCACTTGCATAGAGTTCATTGGTTTGTCATAACACGCAGCAGCAGTCTACCTAGAGAAATGAACACGTTTCGGCACTTGGCCTTCCTCAGCTTTTCACTACGCAGACTGCTGCTGACTGCTGTGTTATGAAATGAAAGAAAACCCATGAACTTTATGCGAGTGCGGATATTTCCTCTAGTTTCTGACACTAGATTCTAGTTTTTGAGGCTACATTTTAGTTTTTGACGCAACATTCTAGTTCCTGATGCTAGACTCTAGTTTCTGATGCGAGATTCTAGTTCCCGACACTATAGATTCTAGTTTTTTGGTGCTAGATTCTAGTTTCCAATGCTAGAATTGATATTTTTGTCCCTAGATTCTAGTTTTTGACAATGGATTCTAGTTTTTCTGGGGGGAAAAAAAAATCTATGTTCCTGTGTCAGTGATGCTCAACATATTTTATGCCGAGGACCAACAGAATTATCTATATTTGGATGCGGACCCCCATCTGAAAACATGTTCTAGGGATCCCTCAGAAGCAAAGATTTGAGTTAAAAACGTTTGCTTCGGAAATAACATATATTCAAAGATTTGCACCATGTTTTCACGATTTTTCAAAAATAGCAGAGATACAAGCTCATAGCGCGCCACTCGGTGAACAATGTGTGGATGTGTGTAGAGATGGATGCAAAGATGCAACTTCACAGAACTCAGTGGAATATAGCCAGTGTTGGGCAATATTACTTAGGAGAGTAATATTATTACTTATTACTCCTCTAGGAAAGTGATATTACATTATTACTTGGGCTCAAAATAAATATGTAACATATTACATATTTCTTTTCATTACTTTTGTGCACATTAGTATTACTCTTGTCTTGTGCCACCCCACCTCCACGAAAAAGGCTGCATGAACAGCTATTGAGTGTTCTTCTGCCCCCGTAGTGTCGCAACTTTGACACTAGATGGCTCTCTTCGTCTGACTGTAAAAATAAGACATTGCAGCCTGTTCTTGCACTTGGTTTTTTAGCTCAAAGTAAACTGGACCAGCGTTCCGTGAGCAAATTTAACGTGAGCATATATAAGGCGCGTGGTGAGTCCCCTTTTTAGTTTTTATTGTATTAAAAAACGATCTATTTGAGCATTTAAATAATGCTATAACATACACATTATGTTCATAATAACGTAAAGATGTTAAATCTCAATGAATAAATGCTATTTTTGGACATTTTACCCTTTTTAGTATTTAAAAACAATCTATTTTATTGAAAAACGATCTATTTGAGCATGTAAACTGGCATTAGCTCATCTGACAAAAGTAACTAGTAATATTAGAAGTAGGCTAACTGTAATATTATTACTGTTACGCAGGACATAATCTCGTTATATTACTTTTACTGAGAAAAGTAATAACATTACTGCAATATTATTTCATATTAGTAGTTATGCCCATCTTTGAATATAGAAATGAAATACACCAGCCACCACAAAACTCATTTCTTGTATCCCTTTTATTAAGTGTTTTTTACACACCTTCCTGAAGTAAAACCATGAATCATTTACATTTTAGTTTTGTTAAGGCTTTTCAAGCACGGCTTTGATAATTACAGGACAGCTTTGGGTGTAAGAGGCACTTATGGTTCATAAATGTTTTAAGAAAGCAACATTCTACTGCATAGAGTAATGACGGATTACTGATGATTATTGTCAGTTGACTGGATGAGGTCACAATTAGCTGCAGTACAGTAAGGCCACAGATATCTGTAACACTCTGTAATAGTGTACTCAAAAGCAGGGGTTTTCAACCTTTTTCATCCCAGGGACCACCATTTATTCAGGATTTGAGCCACGGACCACCATTTGATGACAATTTCACCCCCAAGACACACAAACCTAAAGATTTATTTTGCTTTTGTCCACAATTCCAGGCTGGATTTAGGAAACAAAACAGTCAAACATACATTCCGAAATGGCTAATTATATATTTTAAAAATAAAAATGAAACCAAATGGACCCGCTAGGGTCCATTTGGTTTCATTTTTACGTTCTCAAGAGTTACATCTGGTTAACCAACTTAGCTGAGGACCACCTGGAACCCTCTCAAGGATCACTGGTGGTCCCCGGACCACCTGTTGAAAACCCCTGGTGTACTCAAAAGCATTTGCTCTCCTGCCCTGAATAAGATTGATCAGTAAAGTGACCAGAGTTTACAGAGGCTGACAGTGAGTCAAGAAATGCAGTGATCAAACTAATTAACCACTTAATTATACCATACAAATATACTTGGTCATAAGAATACAGTGAAAATAGCCTATCTACAAGCTCAAAACACGCCACATACAGGGACTATTTTCATTTTTTTGCTATTTTAAATTATTGAAGAAGTTCACATATAATGGCAGCAACTTTAGGGATGCCAGGTTTGAGGGGGTTGAGACTTTAGGGATGCCAGGTTTGAGGGGGTTGAGCACACAGTATTGAGGCACTCATTCCGTTGCTTATTACTTTTTTAAAAACCCAGCATTTTGCAGTTCCAGTTATCAACACTTAGAAACTATATGAATTAGATGAATTCTTGTTTGCCAGCAAATCCAAGTAAATTAGTGTATGATGTAAATATCCCAAAATCCGACAACCTAATACCGGTACATTTCACGCAATTATGGACATTAAAAAGGAGTGTTCTCTTGCAAACAATTGTACAGCATTTTCCATTGCTGAAACATGTTATACATCACTCTTTTCAGAAAAGTTTCATTATGCAAAATAAAGTCAGCAAATATTAGATGTGATTTCCTGGGTTACAAGTGGAATGTCAAGAAAGTAAATACTCTCACCCTTTTTTTTCATAATGCAGAACACTTTTAACATGTATGTTAAAACATAATTAAAAACAAAAACAATCAAAACTTCAATGATGATGTTGATGCTTATGCAGGGAAAAAATATGGGTATAATAACAGCCTTAGATTACAAATGTCAAGAAAACAATGCAAGAAGTAAGAAGAAGATACAGCAAAATACATAAAAGGACTTCAAAAACCCCACAAGAGAAATATAGGAAAAACATGTGCAACATGTAAACATAGTTTGCATGATGAGGTACATTATATAAAGGAATGCAATGAGAAAGTGTGCATATAAATGTGTGTATATTGAGGATGCTTCGGCCTGAAAGAGGGACAAAAAGAGGGACATTTCCACAGTTTTTTTTTCCTGAGAGTGTACAAATGTGAACCAAATGGACCCGAGCGGTTCCATTTGTACACTCTCAGGGAAAAAAAGGTCCTAAAAGAAAAATCATTAACATTGGACCGATCCCATGAAGTGAACGGAGTTTGCGACAGCGTAACTCTGTCTATACTCAGGGTTGAGTATTAATTGGACCGAGCCTTCCTGTTACCTGTGTGTGTGTGTGTGTGTGTGTGTGTGTGTGCGTGTGTGCGTGTGTGTGTGTGTGCGTGTGCGTGTCTTTAGTCAAGCAGGGAGGGTTCTGAAGGACGTATGATTGTAGGGCGGTTGGGGGCTGCTGGAGGTCTTCTGCTACAGACAGACGCAGAGAGGGGAGGGGGCAAACAGAGTCAACTACACTTCACATCATAAGATACAAGTTTCAACAGATGTTTCATGCGTTTTGGCGCGATTGTTTGTTTTTCTATTTGCTTGTCACGCAAAAACGTGGGTTGTATATACTAACTTGCTGGCCACCATCCATAAGGTATTTTAGGTGTTCACGCATCCTAATTCATTTTCAATGAGGCCGGCGTTTTTTGTTCAGAAAACGAACTGCGATAAATAGAACGCCGGTCATTTATCGCCCAGCGTGACTGATTTTTGTTGCACGCATGCTCGTTTCGTGCGCGCGTGCGCAATGTTTTTGAAAGCTCAATCCAGTGAGATTTTTGAAACGCCTGGCGCTAATCTACGGACGATTTTATTCATGTCGGCACTGCAGAGAGAATCACGAATCGCCGCGTTTATGCAGGCGTTTATCGATGCTGTTTGGAAAACCATTTATACACAAGAGACAGCAGTGTCTCTTGTTTGGACATTTTTTGTTCTGTTATATAAGGAACAGAGATACGCACTTTGCAATATGTGTTCAAGAGGTGAGATTAATTAAATGCCACCATTTCTCAGCGCTAGATGGCGCCATCCTCCCTTACCAGGGTTTTAGCCGTGGTATTAGACCTACAGTATGTACAGTGTCTTAGACAGGAGCAACCACATCTGGGCTTCATTTCATGCCTGAGAGATTCAACGCTGCACAAGCCGGAAGTATTGTCTGCCGTTTCCGAAATGCCAGGCAAAAATGACTGTGCGGCGTGGGTTTCCAAATTTTTATAGTATTTTAATCAGAATCGGACCGGAACCAGACGATCAATTTTTAATAAATTGGATATCTGGGGGTCCATTTTCTTTACAAGCTAAACCCCTTATCCCAAATCCTTTATTTCATTTTTACTATTTTGAAAAACTCTTTTAGAATATTTCAACATGTCAATCTATTAACACTTAGTGGGTTTGTAGACTGGCCATTTAAACTACTAAAAATGTTTTTTTTTTAATAGTTTAAAAAGGCAGAGAAGTTAAGGGATAAGGGGTTTAGCGGTAACGAAAATGGAGCCCATAGTATCTGTTCCAAAAAACTGTATCCTGTCATCCATAGTGCTGCATATATGATAAGGGGATTTACATTCACAATGATTCTGTGTGCGTGCATGAGTGTGTGTGCAGGGGTCCTACCTTGGGATGCCCGGGGGCAGGGCTGGGGGCACGCGGGCCGGTCTGGAAGGTATGAGGGGAGGGGCGGCGCCGTTGTTGGGGTCCCCCTGGCCGGGCGGGCCGGGTCTGGAAGGGATGGGCGGTGCTGAGAAGGCAGGCGAGGGGTTGAGTGGCGGCGGGGGGCCCGGGGTGGGGCCGCGGACCGCTGGGGGGCGGCTGGGAGGCGGCGCCGCAGCCGGCGCAGGGCGGGATGCAGGGGGAGGGCTGGGAGAGAGGGGACACACATATTGTAAATATTATTGTTTCTGTTGGGGGAAAAAGCTTGTAATTGTCCATATTTTAAGATTTTGCTTTTACTTCAGATGTGAAATCGAAAGCGGTTATGCCTGTCCTTGTTCTCATGCCTTGGTTAATAAGGCATTTATTGGTGCATTAAATATTTTCCATCCACTTACATTGCAAAGCAATTCCCTTTTCAGCCATAGGGAGCAATGCAAATAGCAAAAATCTTCTTGCTTGCTTCTGTATCTGCATGCTTCTTGTATACATGTGCATACTCTCCATTCTTAGTTGTTATGTCTTGTAAGTAAAAATGTCCCAATAACGTATGGGATTGGCCCTTTTTTGTCATATCGGTATCGGCAAATACTGTATGGATATGTCAGTCTAAGCACAGATCCAACACAGGGGCAAAAGTTTGACACTATGACCATTCAATAAAATGTTGGGTCATGTGGAGCTTGCTTTGTAGTTGTCCAAGTGCACATTTGAGTAAGGAGTCTGCTATTCCTGGTTAGTAGAATTTATATAAGATATTTTTTTATATATTTTTTATATATTCTTCTCTGGTATCAGTGTTTGGCATCAGCTAAAAGACTACTTACACTTGTAAGCCACAGTATTCGTTTTAGGAATGAACTGGAACAGAATGTCTACTCTACAGCTGAGGTTTTGAACCGGTGGTCCGGGAACCACCAGTGGTCCTTCGGAGGGTTCCAGGTGGTCCCCAGCTAAGTTGTTTAACCAGACTCTAACTCTTGAGAGTGTAAAAATGAAACCAAATATTCGGATATTAATCATCTGAATTAGCCCCTTAAGTCTACACAACTAGACTCATAGGTCATTTTGGTCTGTATGTTTTGCCTGTTTTGTGGCCCCATATCCAGTCTTGTATTGTGGACAAAAGCAAAAGAAATCTTTAGTTTTGGGGCCTGTGGGGCTAAACTATCCTCAAATGGTGGTTCTCCGTGGCTCAAATTCTGAATAAATGGTGGGCCCTGATATCAAAAAGGTTGAAAACCACTGCTCTACAGGATGCTCAGGCCTCTGTCCGTGCACACGGCCCTGTACGTGTGTGTGTGTGTGTGTGTGTGTGTGTGTGTGTGTGTGTGTGTGTGTGTGTGTGTGTGTGTGTGTGTGCTGCTGTATTATTACTAGTCTTGGGCGGTATTGATTTTTTAATATCGGTATTGATAACTAGTGTTAATTAGCTCTATATTCCATATTACCGGCATTGACCACTAGATGGCAATGGCCTGCAATCAGAGTCGGTGCTCTGCTGTTCAAGCAGCCTAAATAGGGAAAAACTGGAGTTGGAAATACATTGTTTCCAAAAAGCCTAGCCCAAATAAGGGCTATTTTAGGCATGTGTGTAACATGAAAATTGTTTGTATAGTTACAATTAAAAGTCTCATTGCTCATATTTTAATAGAATACAGTATAATGTCGGTATTTGATGACATCCTGTATTCTATATTTTTTATAGACCCAATGATATTACTCGGTATTGATTTCCAATATCGCGATAAACAGTAATACCGGTATATTGCCGAAGACTAATTATTTACCTGGGTTCTTTAGCCAGCCAGCTGTCGTCCACCGGTGGTGGTAACGGTGCAGTGATGGTGGTAGTACTGATGTCCCCTATGATGACCAGAGCCTCCTTCAGGGCGTGGTACATCCTCAGCATCTCATCTCTCCTCTGGGCCTGGTCTGCTGACTCCTCCATCAGGCTGTCTTGGCCCCCGGCGGAGTACAAGTAGGCCAGCAGCTCAGAGTGGATGAAGTCCTTAGCCTGTTGGGGGGGGATGAGGTTCCATACATCATGTTGTACACCATGCTGAAACACCAAGCCCTAATGGACATTACTGTACAGCTGCCATTTTGCTCTAACTTCATGTGGTGGTGATCTAGAACAGGGGTTTTCAACAGGTGGTCCGGGGACCACCAGTGGTCCCTGAGAGGGTTCCAGGTGGTCCCCAGCTAGGTTGGTTAACCAGATGTAACTCTTGAGAACGTAAAAATGAAACCAAATGGACCCTTGCGGGTCCATTTGGTTTCATTTTTACACTCTCAAGAGTTAAAATATTCATCATCTGAATTAGTCATTTCGGAATGTATGTTTTGCTTGTTTTGTTTCTCAAATCCAGCCTGGAATTGTGGACAAAAGCACAAGAAATCTTTAGATTTGCGGTCTGTGGGGCTAAAATATCCTCAAACGGTGGTCCGTGGCTCAAATCCTGAATAAACGGTGGTCCCTGGGATGAAAAAGGTTGAAAACCCCTGATCTAGAATATTAACACATTGTGGTTTTCTGCCCTATGCCACGGCTCAAGCCAGTGCAATCGGTAAAAAACCCTTAGTTTGAAGGCACTTTGAAGGTCTCCGAGGCACTTGCCCATCGGGCAAGTACAAGTCTGGTTCTACTTGCCCTCAGGTCATGGTCACTTGCCCCCAAAATATACTGTAAATTTTGCATTTAAGTTAACCTTTTACTTTAGTGCTTTAAACATTTCCTTTCGCAGTCGAAGACTATGTTTGCGTTTAAGTCACAATCAGCTGCAGACTGCAGTAAATATTCAACTTGTAAATCAGTGGTTCCCCCAGTGGTTCCCATAGTGGTCACAGACTCAGGGGTCTGTGACACCAGCAAAATGATAGTTTGGAACCAGCCGCTTCGACCTCTATCCATCGATTGAATAGACACTTATCAACAGAAATGTTACGATCCAATCGTGCCGGTATAGCAGATATTCAGATACCCGCCGGGCAAGTAGATATTTTGTATTCATTGCATCGGTGGATCGCGGATACTACTAGTAGGGCGGGGCGAAGCATAGTTTTACTGAAGTTTTGTTTAGGGTTAGTTACCGCATAAAGCACCGTCTAACCCTAACCCTATCCTAATCCTAAACCCTAAACATAACCCCAGTAAAACTAGGCTATGCCTACACCTAACCCCAACCCTAAACTTAACCTCAGTAAACGTATGCCTAAACCTAACCTAACCCTAACCATAACTTGAGTAAAACTTCCTTCGCCCCGCCCTACTAGTAGTATCCGTGATCCACCGATGCAATGAATACAAAATATCTACTTGCCCGGCGGGTATCTGAATATCTGCTATACCGGCACGATTGGATCGTAACATTTCTGTTGATAAGTGTCTATTCAATCGATGGATAGAGGTCGAAGCGGGTGTTTGGAACCAAATGGACTTGTGAGAGATAACTAGAAAGCAGGGAAAGACGCAGAGGCAGAGCGCAATGACCACATTCAAGACAAATAGTATATCTTGTGTTGTGTTATAGCGCAGGGATTAAAGCGGAAAAAAACCCAAAGACGGAAAATATTTCAGTGGGGGGGGGGGGGGGGGGGGGGGGGGGGGGGGTTGCAGACTGCATGTTTTTTTTTTACGTTCACAGCGTAGCCTACCTTGTCACACTATGCGATAAATATTGCATAAATAAATCCCTACCAAGTATTTTTCGTAAGTCCCATTAGGCCTACACACTTTCTATAACGTACTATGCCCGACATATTTTTGACATGGGAGAAGTATGTGGCCATACTGTTGCCTATTCTGCAAATCAATCAATCAATCAATGCGCCGGCAGCTGTTCCCTTTAGCGCAATTGCGCACACACACACCCACGTTAGTTTGCTCACACGATCTGTATAGCGAGGCAATACATAAACCCTTCAATTAAATATCATTCAATATGAAATTAATTAACCGGCCTGTTGATAACATGTAGGCCAAATACATTTATTTTTGCTATATTGTCAGCAATATCTTCTGTTTTTCTTGCAGCAGCAGCTCTGCCCAGGGCGGGATTTAGCCAGCCCTACTAGGGTGGGCTGGAAAAATGGCAGGGTGGGCAACTCCAAAGTTTCTCCCATATGAAGCAGTGGTTTTCAATCTTTTCGACATCAGGGCCGACTATTTATTCGACATTTGAGCCACAGACCACCATTTGAGGACATTTTAGCCCCACACAGACCGCAAAACTATAAAGATTTCTTGCTTGCTTTTGATTGCTTTTGTCAACAATTCCAGGCTGGGTTTGGGGGAAAACAGTCAAACATACTAAAATGACCATTAATCTTCTACATTCTCTAGTTGTGTAGACTTGGGCTACATTTAGCTGGGGACCATCTCTCAACCACTGGTGGTCCCTGGACCCGCTGATGAAAACACTGATATAACCTTTCATTGGGTGGGCAAGATGCGCATTTGTGTGGGCACTGCCCACCCCTGTCCCCGTCTAGATCCAGCCCTGGCTCTACCCGTTCGCTATCAGTGTTCCCACTGTGGTTAGCTTCTCATGCGGCTCACAGTGGACATGGATACTAATCATACTTTAACGCATTTAACTTTTGCGACCAGTTCATTCATCGTGTTGCTCAAAGAGCGAACATTAAAAACGTTATTACCGGCAAAGGGTGTCGGCTGCTGCGTCTCCTTAATCTGGCTCGCACTCCTCCTCTTGACTCTCTTTTCTTAATTTTATTCCATTTTCGCGTCGCGCTGCTGTTAAGTTCTGAATACTTGGCCAGTGAATCCAAAACACAACAGACACGCATGGTTTGTCTGAGTGCCTGAGTGATAACACGGCCAGGCAATAAAGTGTCATCCCGGCGTTAAACTTCATATTGCCACAAAAAGAAAGCGGGTGTAATCACGTAAAACGACATTAAACATAAAATAACAACAGACAAGGCAGACAGATATGCTGAGTCAGCAGCGGAGCCAGACCATAGAGTAGAGCCAGACCCGGAAAGTTATGACATCTCCGTTCACTTCCTGGAAACGTTAATGGCGTCTGCTCTACATAGACTTCTATTGAGCAATGGGGACGGCCATCTATGTTTGTCACAGTTCAGATCGAGCAGCTCTACGCTCAGTTTCTGACCCTTCAATGTCGCAACTCTTCAAGTTACACACCCACTCACTCAACAGACACTTGATTAGCCTACCAGCGGCACCGGTGCAGCTTGACTTGCACGGAGCGGAGCGCACAAATCTATTTTCCTAGGGATGATGCATTGCAGTTTGGAGATCACTTGACTTGCAAGTAAAGTATAATGGTCCGTTTTGGTTTTGCGTTTGGTCACGTCATTAACTAACATCGCGGCCGTGGGCAAACCCTCCCCCAGAGCCTTGGAAATACAGAGTTACGCCAACTCCGTTCACTCCATGGCGCCAGTCCAATGGCGGCTCCTCCACATAGACTTGTATTGGATAGTGACAACAAATAGTGACAGCCGGAAGTTGCTGAATGCATTGGAGCCTATGGGCTCGCGCGAGTACTAGAACCACGTGACCAGACTATTTTCTGTCCCCTCAATGTCGCAACTCTGTCTATTTCTAAGGCTCTGCCCTCCCCTTTTAGATTTTTTTTTGCCAAATGGCGTGGATCTTATGAAGCCCCTGGGGAATCCTCCCCAGTACGGAAATCCGTACCCCGTACGGAACTCTTTAATGCCTGTATAGCGAACTAAGTGGCACACTTGTCTCCGATCGGGCAACCAGGTAGCCCGGCCATTTTTTTTTTACTTGCCCCGGGCAAGTGGGCAAGTGTTAGTGTCAAGCCCTGCCATTGAAAGACAGCGGTACATCGAGAGAGAGAGAGTTAAGATTGTGAGAGAGAGATGTAAAGGCGATACAGAGAGAGAGACCTACGCTGTTTATCATGAGATGCATGATGGTCTTGGGCATGAGGTCTCTGATGGACTTGTTAACGATGCCGATGTAGGAGTCCACCAGGTTACGGATGGTCTCCACCTGCCTCTCCAGCTGGGGGTCCATGGACACCGTGTCCCCCGGATAGTTCACCTCCTCGCTGTCAGCCTGCGGGAGAGAGGATCATTGTTGATGTCATCATCAACTTGTGTTTCACCATGTTAATGGGTTTCCTTTTTTTCTGAGAGTGTACAAATGGAACCAAATGGACCCTAGCGGGTCCATTTGGTTCACATTTGTACACTCTCAGAAATAAAAATCGGTGGAAAAGCCTTCAAAAGCCGTCCCCCCACTTCTAAAAGCCCCACTACAACAATGGATAGGAGGCAGGTGGAGGTTTAGATCAGTGGGTTTCAACCTTTTTCATTCCAGGGCCCACTATTTATTCAGTATTTGAGCCACGGACCGCCATTTGGTGACATTTTAGCCCACACAGACCCCCAAAACTAAAGATTTCTTTTGCTTTTGTCCACCATACCTGGCTGGATTTGGGAAACAAAACAGGCAAACATACAGATCAAAATGACCATTAAACTGTTCTACATTCTCTAGTTGTGTAGACTTGGGCTAATTCAGATGATGAATATTTTAACTCTTGAGAGTGTAAACATGAAACCAAATGGACCCGAAAAGGTCCATTTGGTTTCATTTTTACGCTCTCAAATAGTTACATCTGGTTAACCAACAATATTTTCACTCTTAATCGTCCACGTTGCATGTACTGTCGCATAAAAAATAGCTGTTCTACAAGCTCAAAAAGTGCTGCGCAGTGACAGGTTTTGAGCTGGCAAATCAGCTATTTTAATGGAATATGACATCATCTTAATAATGTGTTTCCCCACCTGTCCCACACATGCAATACTTCTGTCCCTCAAATGAACAGGTCTGATCACCTTAAGCATATGTTGGCATTGTTTTTTCATGTTAGGTTGAGGTCTCCGCACCCAGAGTGGTGTATGAAGAACACATTGGCCACTGAATGAATTATAGTCAATCAAGATAGGAAAGGGAACTGCTCCTGCAACTATTATTTTGTTCGCGATTTTTGTACGAACGATTCTTTGATTAAATAAATAATCTAGAAGAGGTTTTTTTTTCCACACCTGGTCTTTTTCAGGATAAACTCCAGCTCTGAGAAACGATGCCTTCCAGCTGTCTACGTCTTCCTGAGTATCACAGGCCAGTTCAATCTGACGCAAGTCCTTATAAACATTCCTGTAACACACACACACACACACGCACACACACGCACACGCACACGCACACACACACACACACACACACACACACACACACACACACACACACACACCACAAAAGGATATAGGAACAAAAGGACGTGGACAATGAATTGTCTTTAGTGTCCGTTTGCATACTTCCAAGACTTTTTTTAGGTGTCCCCCAAATTGAGCCCCTGTCTGTCTGTCCGTCCCACATTGTAACCAACACACATCAATGTTCAAATTCCCTAATATATGGCTTTCTGGTTTCCCTTTTCCTGCTATAGATGTCTGCTATAGGTGTTTTTAAGTCTGTTAAAAAAATAACCCGAGAAGTATTTGCACACTCACTCCAGACGGTACACACTACACATACACTATGCTTACACTACATACGCCCACTACAAATTACAAAAATAGCTGATCTACAATGCTCAAAACGCGTTGCAGCGCAACGCGTTTTGAGCATTGTAGATCAACTATTTTTGCTATTTGAATTGAAATGCTCAATGTTGTTTTTTCTTTTAAATAAGACATCTAGATTCCAATAACTTGCTATCCCTGTTCCACCCCATAAAGCTTCCCCACTTGTCCCACAAATGCCACTACTTCTGTCCAGTTTGTCACCCTATTGCGCACAAAACCGGTTCTCATCCCCAACTCTTCACCATACGCACCTCTGTTCAGTGTTGAATATAGCGAACACGTGCTTGCTGGACATGAAGCCTTTCTCCAGATCTCGTAGCTTCAGGTTGTCCAGGGGAAGCATGTACTTCTTCTCTTTCTCCTGTGGAAGTGACCGCACAAACCGCTCACATCAGGCAGGCCTTGGATGATCGATGTACGTCAATTCGATTCAAAGCAGCTTTATTGGCATGAGAAAACACACGTTTGCATTGCTAAAGCAAATGTCACAAATACAATAATCAGGGCTGTACATAACTGTTTTTTGGTCTTGTACTCAGAGGGGATGTTACGTGGTGCTCCCAAAATGTGGCATAATTACGTTTTGGTGCCCTTAGTCCTTAGGGTGGTTGTATTCCAATGGCCAATCTTTTTTTGTCCCAACAGTTTACAAATCTTGCTGCTGTGTTTGCACATCGTTGCATTTCTCCCAATAGTTAGGGTAGTTTTTCGTCATGGGTCATAGTTTCAAACTTATGTCGAGTTGTGTGTAATTTGTGGGAAATGTGTGTCTCTGATGTCCTGGTAAACTGTAGTGGGCAGGTGGTTAGAAGGTGTAGCTCTGTTTCTGCCACGTTTTGTGTGCAGTGGGTGGCTGGGCAGGTGGTTTGAAGGTGTAGCTCTGTTTCTACCATGTTTTGTGTGCAGTGGGTGCATAGTCTGTCTTCTGTTGGGAGCTGGGAGCTCTGTCTGTGAAGTCTTTCTCTCAATGTAGGTCAATAGGAATCCTCACCGTTCACATTACATTCATGCATAATTTGCATCATGTACAAGTAGCTGGCAGACGTACCTCCTCGTCTTTGTACCAGGAGAATGATTCAGCTGTGAGGACAAACCAGTAGTCCTTGGAGCCTCCCTTCATGATGCTGATGTTGATGGTGAGCCAGCCCCTACGGATCACCTGAACACAAAACACCACCGTTATAAAACCCTTTCTGTACTGAACGCGTTTTGGTGTTTTAGCTGTTGAAAAATAGCAGATCTACAAGCTCATATCGCGCCACCGAGTGGCGCGATATGAGCTTGTAGTTCTGCTATTTTTTGAAAAATTGTGAAAATGTGGTGCAAATTTTTGGAATACATTATTTCGGAAGCAAACATTTTTAACTAAAATCTTTGCTTCTGGGAGGATCCCTAGAACAGCATGTTTTTAGATGAGGTTCTGCAGCTAAATGATAGATTCTTCCTATGAAATATGTTAAGCATCCCTGACACAGAAAGAGATTCTTCCAGAAAAACTAGAACCTCATGCCAGGAACTAGAATTTAGGGTCACAATCTAGAATCTAGTGTCATGGACTAGAATCTAGTGTCGGGAACTAGAATCTACTGTCAGAAACTGGAATCTAACTACAGAAACTACAATCTACTGAGAGGAACTAGAATCTACCGTGGGGGACTAGAATCTAGCATCGGAAAGTAGAATCTAGCGCTGTGAACTAGAATCTAGCATCAGAAACTAGAATCTGATCAGGACACAATGGGTAAACATGTTTCTAAAACTGCCTGATACCTCACACAGTAAATCATCATTGTACCCACTATAAAGTAACCACTTGGACTCTACGGGCTCCGTCACACGCTAAACGCCTTATCCCTAACTTGTCTACCTGTTTTTACTATTTTGAAAACCCTTTTGGAATAGTTCAACGTACCAATCTAGTGACACGTTGTGCTTGAAGACTGGCCATTTTAACTATTGAGAAATATTTTTAAAACATTATAAAAAGGCAAATAAGTTAAGGGATAAGAGGTTTAGCGATGACAAAAAATCTAGGCCTACTACGTGTCTAAACTTTGGAAGTTACCAAGTAATTATAGCATGGCAGATATTTTGTGTGAGGCGAACATTCTGTGAAAACAGCAGATACACAAGCCAGCGATAGGTTGTGAGCTTGCACATCGGCTATTATTACTGGTGTGTATATACACATATAAATAAAAACATGTGAAATCCACAAATAAGGCTGAGAACAACGAACATATTCAATTCTCTGTTTCGACTCGGCTCTAATAACATGTCAGCAAAATGAAATTCAACGTTCAGAAGAAGCACAACCACCACCACCGTGTTTGAAAATGTGCATTATTTGTGGTGCGATATACAAAGACAATCTCATCAAGCATACAGTAGAACCAGGCCCAACCGTATGACACCCCCAAACACAGAGCAACGAAAAACACCAAGGAAGGACACACTCTCATTAAAATCACCTTCTCTCCACCTCCATCCATCCATCCGCCCTGACGGGCAAGGTAACAGGGGACAGAGACAGACAGTACAAATATGTAAGCTGACATTTTAGTTTGCCTAGTTTATATGCCAGCCTAAGCCGTAACACTCTCTTTCCTCCGTCAGGAAAACATCTTCTCTGAACTTCTTTGAATCTGACACCTATATGCAGGGATGCCCACACTTTTTTGACTTGAGAGCTACTTTCAAAATGAGCAGCTCAACAAGATCTACACATCAAAAATGTGATTGTTCTATTACTGAAAATTCATTTCAAGGCCCCCTAGAAAGTTTTACCTTTGACATAGTTGGTGATGGTGTTACTTACTATTATAGTGTAACAAAAGTGTAACAATAATGCACTTATAATGAAAAATAGAGGGAGGAGAATTGGAAGGTTTTCCTGTATATGCTACTACTGACGTTTGAAAACAGTGTTTGAGGTTTGAATTGACTTACACGTTTTTGTCCAAAATTGGGAAAGAGAACTGGCAAAATGTTGGTCAAAATAACAATTATTCTCCATTTTCTAATTGTGCGGACTCTTGAAAATGACGTAATTCAGATGTTTAAATATAATTTAACTCTTGAGAGCGTAAAAAGAAACCAAATGGACCCGTAAGGGTCCGTTTGGTTTCATTTTAACGCTCTCAAGAGTTACAGATCTATAAGGGTCCCAAGTGCTGGGGGGACTGTCATGTGATCTACCTCCATGGTCTGTGTGATCTACTGGTAGATCACCATATACCTTTTGGGCAGCCCTGCCTATACGTATATACAGGTACACACGCGCTGCTGCGTCTCAGATGTACCGACAGTCTGGTACTAGAAACAGAGGACATATTACTCCTCCATTGGCCTCTGCTTTCTGCACTGGCTGGTGGTAAAATATAGAATGGAATTTAATTAATATTCTCAGCCTCACCTACAAAGCTCTTAATGTTCAGGAACCATTATGTTGAAGAGCTCACTGTGCCTTATTTTTTTTTTTTTTTAATATTTTTTATCCCACGATTTTGCAACCCATTTTTTCACCCAGTGCCAATTCCTAATGTGATCCTGGGCTCTACACACCCTCCACCAACCTGGGGAGGCAGCGGACTGGCCTCATGCTTCCTTCAATGCATGAGGAGTCCAAGCTGCCTTCTTTTTCACCTGACGGGGGAGTTTCCCTGGTTGGACGTAGCGCGTGGAAGGAACACGTTATTCCAACCAGTTCCAGTCCCCTCCATCAGGCGCCCCGGCTGGCCAGGGGGAGGCAGTTTAGAGTCCAGGATTACAGCATGTTTTTGTGAGGGTATCTACCCTAGGGGACACAGGGAGAACATGCAAACTCCACACAGAAAGGCCCTTTCACCAACCCCGCCTCGGGTATGGGCACTGATGACGTGGAGGAGCAGACACGCCGCCAGCACCCACAGCAGCGCCCCTAGCGGGAATCGAACCCAGGACCTTCTAGCTGTGAGGCGACAGCACTAACCACTGTGCCACCGTGCCCCCTCATTGTGCCTTGTAACTGCTAAACCACCGAACATGCTCTCAGTATGTATGCTTTTGTGGGTTTAGTGTCAAACAAGGAGGAAGAGAGAGAGAGCATGTATCAGGCTCCTCAGCTGTGGGGGGACTGATCTAAGTACCAAAGTCCCATAGATCAGAACTCCCATTAGTCCGAACATGTGCTGGAAATCCACTATCAGCTGCAACGTGCTTGCGGTTATGGTGAGGATGAGGGTTAGAGAAGGGTTTAGCCATGTTTGTAGCAAAACCCTACCCTTCTCCAACCGTAACCCTAAGAGCCTAAATCCCCGACGCTCAACCACCTCACAGACCGTGAGGTCTGTGAGGTTAGGTTGAGGGTCGGGGGTTTAGGCTTAGGGTTACGGTTGGAGAAGGGTAGGGTTTTGCGTCTCGTAGTTTCGGAACAACGGGAGGTTGCAACAATGGGAGGTTTGAGTTTGTGTCTCTGTGAAGCAGGACACTTTCTATTGTACGTTTAAGACTAGACTAAAAGAAAAGTTTTCTTTTTGATGAAGCTTACAGTTAGACATAAGATTGTTGGGGAACTTCCTTTGGTGATAGTTTAGGACTGCAGTGAGTCGTATGTGTCTGTTTAATACCTGATTAGGCATAACCCTCTTCTTGCTGGGGTTGGTAGCAGTCCTTTGCTGAGCACTGTGGGAGCAGGAGGGACATTGCACAAATGCACAAGTACATGGCATTCAAATTCAAAAAAGTAAAAAAAAAAAAAAAAAGAAGAAGAAGAAGAAGAAAGAAACAAAGCCAGAAACAAAACCATGCCAGAGGATCTTAAACAGTAATCTTGTTCATATAAGGAATTCAATGTAGGAGGTGGCAAGGCCAAAAAGTGGAAGGGGAACTACACCCATTTTCAATATTTTAATATGTCATTAATGTACCTAAGAGATATTGTGTGGTGATGATAAAAAAGTTCCCCAAATTCTGTATTTCCTAAAAAAAAGAAAAAAAAGAAAAAGAAAAAAGGAGGTCTGAAAAAGTCATTAATATGGTGAAATAAATCTGATGAGATCATCAAGATGTATTTCACCATGTTAATGATTTTTCTTTCAGACCCCTTTTTTCCTCTCAGGAAAATTTTGAAAATGGATGGAATGGCCCTTTAACAAATAATTAGCCAAATCTAAAAATATTTAGATAATATTATTTTCATATGTACATATGTACAATGTCTACATTTTCAAATCCACTCTACAGTTCTTTGTAATTGTAATTTTCAAAATCATTCTATTATGAAGGTGTCTTACTTGGCAAAACCAATGAAGTCTTCATGGTTGGTGTTGATGTAGGAAAGCTCAACATCAATCAGCAGCAGAACCTGACAAAACATGCAGTTCATTATGCAGCCATGCAAATACGTGTGCTCTGCTATTTTTGAAAAATTGTGAAAACGTGGTGCAAATCTATGAATACAGGTATATGTTATTTCCAAAGCATTTTTAACTCAAATCTTTGCTTCTGGGGTATCCTTAGAATATGTTTTCAATATACAGTAGACTAGTAAACTAGAGTCTAGTGACAAAAAACTAAATTCTATCATTGGAAACTAGAATCTAGCACCAAAAAATAGAATCTATAGTGTCGGGAACTAGAATCTACCATCAGAAACTTGAATCTAGTGTCAGAAACTTGAATCTAGTGTCAGAAACTAGAATCTAGTGTCAGAAAAAAAAGTGTAACTGTTACTATAGTGATATTACTGAATGACAATTATTGTAGGGCATTGTGTGAAAAATAAGGTTATAAAAGTGTAATAATGTAAATGTTCACAATATTGCAGTCAAGTGCAATCATCTTCATCTCCTGCAGCCCTAACACAAACATACGTGCGCGCGCGCGCGCACGCACACACACACACACACACACACACACACACACACACACACACACACACACACACGCACACGCACACACGCACGCACCTGGTCTTTGGTCTTGCTGTCTCTCTCTCTGACGTAGGTAGTGACAATTCTCTCGATCTCCTCTCTCAGTCGAGGGTATGAGTTTACCTGCGGTACACACACACACACACACACACACACACACACACACACACACACACACACACACACACACACACACACACACACACAGAGCTGCATGTACTGGCACCACACGGCACTGTGTACACTTCATGCATTGTGTTGTACCAAAACACTTAAAAAGCAATTGGAGCCGTACCCTCCCACCCACAGACTGTAAATATTAACACAAAAACATGCAGGTCGTTATGTCATGCAGCCAGGCAAGCATCGGAGATTGGAAGTATTTATTCAAGCATGCACTAGTGAAGTATTCCACCATTAGATTGAGGTGAAGGAGCTTTATATTCTGTAATGATGAACTGAGACACAGCCAGGAGATATCAGTGTGCAAATCTGCCTGGTTGGATTTACATTGCGAAGGCAGATTTGTCTGGCTACATGTGTTCATTTGTGCAAAGCAGCACAAAGCATATAAACATCATCATATAAAATACATGTATTTATTGTTTAAACCATGTTCACCATGATAATTAGTTTGAGCGTATTGTGAAATCTGTCAATGCATAATAATAAAGAAAAGTCTCATTTTCTTTGAAATAGGGCTTCACTTTCACAACAACTTTTGGTCATTCTATCATCCAATGTAGCTCATGTGAACATTTTTTATATTACTTTTAGATTTAATAAATAAATATTTGAAATGTTCATTTCAGCAGCCCTGCCCCCTTCCTATACAAACCCATTATAACGTTAAAATTTCATTTTAACCATCATAAATTCTTCAAAACACCCATCTTTTTTTCTGGTGACTGATATTGCCCTCCTAATACACAAGGGGGGCATGCATTTTTGTTTACTGAATTCATTTATTTTACTGTTTGTTCATTTGGCTGCAGCTGGAGTGGTACTGAGGCTGCATTTACCAAAAATAAATAAACTGTAAATGAAATTCTGCGCTGTGTTTTCAATTAATTTATGTGTTTTCAATTAGTTTATTATGGTTAAAATGGAGTTTTATAATGGGGGTTGTATAGCAAGGGGGCAGGGCAGCTAAAATGAATATCAAACTATCAACTATCTAACTGCCTGGGGTGTTCACATGAGCCTGAGTAGATGATAAAATCACAAAAGTTTATTTGAAAGTGGAATACCCCTTTAAGTGGTTCGGCTACAGAAGCAGCTGTGTGATCATCTCAAGCTGATAGTGGATTTCAGAAAATAAAAAGGGTAATCAGGTGTGTTGAATAAAATCCAGAAAATGAAGTTTGTTGATCAGTCAGTGAAGATTGGATAAAAGTAGGAGTGGAGGGTTATTTGATGTGTTTTCATGGACAATCAATAACACAGGTCAGGTACATGAAAAAAGAGCTACCTTTCCTCCTTGACAACGCAGGGTTGTAAGACAGACACCCTACTCTTGTGGCAGTGACATTTCTAAGAAGCACTTCATTATTGTTTTTTGTGAGTAAGGAGATCTCATTGGATGAGTGAGGCAGGGAGTGAGGGGGGTTGGGTAGGAACGTTGTGGTGGGGTCAGGGGGTGCACAATGATCGTCAATTCTGGATAGGGTCAGTTCAACACCAACACAAGGACAGTCATCCACTCGACTGCAGCGAGATGGATAGCGTAGTGAGGGTGAATTAAGCCTTTTACACAAAACAACCCAGGGTTATTGATGGTTATAGTTTTACTGAGATCAACAAAAAAGCACTGCTTTCAAAAATTAAACCTGTATTTTGTGTTTACTGATCTTTTCACTGTTGTTTTGAATATTGCCCCGGCTAAGCCATATAGATACAACAGAAAAACTAAAATGAACAAAACTACAACTATTAAGACACCAACTAAAACTAAGAATTTCTTTCACACAATACGAACTAGACTAAACTAGAAACCCAACTTTTAAAATGAATCAAAACTAAAAATAGCTGTCAAAACAATATAGAAAAAAGTTAATGAAGAATTGTAAACTATTTTACCCTTGCCCAGGGATACGTACAGTAGATATATGCCATTTGTCTGCTTGTTTTGGCTGGTTTTATATGACTCTTCCCTTTTCATTCATCTTTGCTTTGCTATGGTCTGCAACTGAATACATTCCCTCTTTGTCTGACTGCCATTAAAGGAATAGTTCAGATTTTTGGAACTTAAGTTGTATGGAATACTTGCCATTAATATAGTGGTGTCAACTGTATTAATTGCTTACCAGTCCTGTGGTGGGAGTTATGCTCTGGTTTTGGTCAATATTAAGTAGTTCCGGTCATTTTCTGGGGGTTATTGGGGCCACACAATTCAAATGAACCCACAAAACGGATGTAATCTGTATTGTTGAATAATTTCTAAAATATTAGCACATCCTTTGTTCATTTTTGACCCTTCCTATCACATGGAACTACTTTTTAGTGATATGAACACAAAAAATAGGACTCCATTTTCGTTACATGCCAAACCCCTTATCCCAAACCCCTTATCCCTTTTTTACTATTTTTTAAAACTTTTGGGAATAGTTCAATGTGCCAATCTATTGACACATTGTGAGCATGTAGACTGAACTATTGAAAATATATATATATATATATATTTTTTTTTAAATAGTTTAAAAAGGCAAAGAAGTTAAGGGATAATGGGGTTTAGTGGTGACAAAAATCTAGTCCATAGTTCTGTATGTTTTTTGGGTTTCATTCCTAATATTTTAGAAATGGGTCAACAATACAATTGACGTTTGTTTCACCACAACCAGAGCAGAACACCCACCACAGGACTCTGGCAATCAATTAAAAAATATGAACTATCCTTTTAAATAAGCCTTCCTGTCCCTCCTCTTACATCTCTATAGTCTCTATTACTATGTCGTACACAGTTTACCTTTTCAGAGCACTTCCTGATCAGTGCGGCAAGCTCACAGACGACCAGGTCAACACATTTCAGACAGGGGTCTTTCAGCTTAATGATCTGCTTTTTCACTATGGCTTCAAACGCCAGGTCTGGAGTGAACAGGCCTGTCCTGTGGTGAGGCATCATGGGAGTTGGAGTTTAATGCATGGTGATGAGGGAGAAGGAATTGGTGGAGAGAGAGCAGAGTACAGGCGAGGAATGGGGAGGAGAAAAAAAAATGGAGAAGCCAGATCCGGTTGGAAGAACGGTTTGAAAAAGGGAGGGAATGATAGATACAAACGTTTAGAGGACAAGAACGAGAACAGAAGAATCCAGAAACATAGCAAAAAAAAAACATTCTAGAAAATGTCTCCAAAACAAGCACAAGTTGCAGATTTTCTCCTAAACCGTTTAAAAGAATTCACCAGGCAAAACATCCATTTCGTTGTGTGTGTTGCAATGTGTGGGTGTGCACGACGTGCATGCATGCATGCGTTTGTGGACGTGCATGCTTCCACTTGTCACAGAGCAACCTGCAGCTTAGCTGAAGGAGAAGGAAGTAGCCCATGTGGTTTTTAACAGAACTAAACACCTCGACAGAAACACCACACCAATGCACTGAGACGCAGCGCGAGCCACAATGGACCCAACCATGTGCTCCTATATGCACAGCACACTCACTCACACAGAGGAACGATGCCTAGCGGTAGAGAACAGAGGTGGGAACAAACTAGGTTCTCTATCAATGTGGCAGTTCTATGGCAGTGATTCTCAAAGTGGGGACGCCAGGGGACCTTTGAAGGCTTTCCCAGCTAAATGATTGATAGTATAGTTAGGAACCAAACAGACTCTTATGGGATGGCCAAACAGTTAACCATTAGTCATTAAGAATCTTAGTAACATAACATTAACAGCTAATGATTAACTGATAAAATAAAAATAAAAGCGCACGCGGCTGTTGGGGCACCCTGGACTATTCAAGGGAGCAAAGCGTGTTCACTGAAGCAGCCACTGGGCTGTCGCTAAACTTTGGTCAAATAACTATCATTGCATCTCTGTTCTGTATGTATTTATAGTTTTATTTTATGGATGGCTGTTGCAATGTCTACATACATGAACCTCATGTAAATGTCTAGTTGGAGTTTACGCATGTGACTCGTTCAATAATATACAGAGATATACATGCATGACATGTAGTATAGGAGTATAGTGTAGGATAGTATAGCGGTGGAGGATGAGGGGGGGTGGGATTGGCTGGCTTTGCCATGATGATGATGACACAAGGACAATGTTTGTTTATACATTTAGATTTGTTCCTGATAAAGAATGTGTCCATACAACTAATATACACGGTGTGCATAGAACTAATGTGCGACCATTGTTGCTGCTTAGTGCTTGAGGTGGACAAGGCGCGGAAAAAACCTAACCTGGTTATAGCTGTTTATAATTGTTTTTTAATGGATAAAAACAGCGCATTCTTTTCCTATTATTAGCCGGTTAATAGCCGGCAAAGGCCATCCCTAGTAACTCTGAAGGATAGTGTACAAATGTAACCAAATGTACCTGTGCCATGTACACTCTCTGATTGTAGATGTATGTACATGTTTGAGAATCACTGCCCTAAGGTGTGGTGATGGGGCAGCCAGGCAGGCAGCGAAGGGTTGGGGCGGTTGATGACCATGCCGTAACAATAATACCTTATTGGTGCACTGTCTGACTGTGTTGATGAGCTCCTGGATGACCAGGTCGATGCATTTCACACAGGGCTCTTTCAGCTTAATGATCTGCTTTTTCACTATGGCTTCGAACGCCAGGTCTGGAGTGAACAGGCCTGTCCTGAGGGACGCAACGACAGAGAACAGACAACACACGGACAAGATGGAGGAGACATGGAGGGCGAAAGGACCGGGTGGTCTGGGAGGAAGAGGTGGCACACACACACAGGCCTGTCTTTTAAGGACGTAATGACAGGTGGACAGGCTAGAGACACACACAGACTGGACGCATGGACGCGAGAGGAGGGACACAGATGGATGGGCCAGGCCTGTTTCAAGTTCAAAAGGAGACGACAGGACAGCAAGGACGGAAACAGGCAATGATACAGAGAGAGAGAGCCAGAGATATACACAGATAGGGAGGTCAACAGGTAACTGGATAATCGGCTAACCGTTAAGAATTAACCAGATTTATTTTATTGGTTTTGCGGTTAATTTAATAAATGCGTTTTCTGATCTTAAATGCATTTATTTTAGATTGTTTTGTAGCAATAGTACAACATAAACATTACAGACTTACTGTGCAATACTTTAAAACAGTTGACACGTTGTACACATACCGGTACAGTAAATTAACTTATTTGTTCCGCTCTTGTTGAGAGTTGTACAACTACAGCTTGTCCCACACTGAGCGCTGTTTTTCGCCCCCTCATTGGCACAACTAGGTTATCTCTATCACACTACAACGGCACTGCAGTCCACAACGGTACAGTAGCTCGTAGAGGCGCAGCCAGCACTCGTGAAAACTAAAAGCTGACAACAAGACGAAGACGAACACATGTCGACCGTATCGGCGCGTCACTGACATGGAGAGACTTACTTGGCATTACTTACTTGCCACAGTGGCACAGTTATTTAGCCTCAATCTCCTCTCCAGGCTCCAGGCTCTCATCCGCGCTGCGAGATGAGAGCCTGGAAAACTAGACCACCAAAACGACTGACGGAAGTCGGGACTTCCGGTTAGTTAACTTGCGCCGGAAGTTTCCATTAGTCACTATGCGGTGCTCCCGAAAATGAATACCCCACGGAAACATTTTACTTCTCCCTTTGTGCTCGCAAAGCTGTTGTACAGTAAATGTTTAAAAGATGAAATAGTGTGCACTTTGCACACTTTTATAACTGCTTTGTTCGTTAGAATCGTTTATTTTTTTCCTTCTGAAAATAACATTGAACAAGTCAGGTCGCTGTAGTGAGGACTGAACAGGGTTGTTTCTCTGGGGACTGTAAATACAGTCACTTCCGCAACTAACGTTCTCAGTCTCAAAAGCGCACCGTGTAACCAGGGTGCACGGTTATTAGGCTATTAAAGCTAACCACGTGCTAACTTATCATCATCATCGTCATAAAACATTATACCAGACGAATGGAGAGGGGTTTCCCGTCAGCGAAAAGTCAACAACAGAAGCAGAACACATTGGCATTTAGTTGTTCTTCTTCCTCAATAATAATAAACTCATACAACGTAGTTTATTACCGTAGTTTGCTCAGATCTGGACTGGCCGCTGGATAGTGGTGTTTTGTACTCACAGATCATGATGTGTTGTTTATTGGTGATGATTGAGCCTACAGCTATTTATATTGTTAAAGGGGGAATTCCACCCATTTTCAAAATTTTCCTGAGAGGATACAAATGTGAACCAAATGGACCCTAGCGGGTCCATTTGGTTCCATTTGTACCCTCTCAGGAAAAAAAGGGTCTGAAAGAAAAATCATTAACATGGTGAAATACATCTGGATGATGTCATCAGATGTATTTCGCCATGTTAATGATTTTTTCAGACCTCCATTTTTAGGAAATACAGAATTGGGGGAACTTTTTTTTTTTATCATGTCCACATAAAATGGGTGGAGTTCCCCTTTAAATGTTTTTTGTCTGTCTTTTATAAGGAGCATACATACATACATGAATATTGAATACCATTCGCCTACCAACATTAATGTATAGGGTACATGCATATTAACATGGCGTAAAAAATAATAATAATATAAAGAAATAACCGGATAATAATCTCATAGTGACGTTGGCTAAGCTGCTGGTAAATGAATCGTTAGTGACATCCCTATACACAGAAAAAATGGAAAGACAGAGGAAGACAAACAGACATGGAAATGGGATAAGTGAAAATTGAGGGCAGATTAGAAAACGTGAAGAACATGGAAAAGTACTGTAGCCACACGAGACGAGACACAGAGTCATTTGGGCCTGTATATCACCCTGTGGGGGTGGAACAGGTACACAAACACGCTCACAGACACAGACAGAATGGCAGACCAGTAGATGACCAGAGCCAGTGTGTAGAAAAGTGTGTGTGTTTTTTTTCTGTCAACTTGCCTGACTCCATGGATGTTCTTGATGGCGTAGCTGATCTCTTTCCTCAGTTCTTTTTCATCAAACTCCATCTGAGACAGACACACACACACACACACAGACAGACAGACACACACACACACACACACACACACACACACACACACACACACACTTTAACAAACAATTTCCTTACACAAACTATTATCTGTCTAGTAGTTTAGTTTATCCCTTTCAGGCCGGGAATCCATTTTTGGATTCTGTACAGTATGTATGTACAGAATTAACTTGATTATTTTGATGCTGATATAAATATTTCAATATTTCTTTTGCTCTTGTCCACAATTCCAGGCTGGATTTTTGCAAACACAACAGGCAAACATACAGATCAAAATGACCATTAATCTTCTAGACTTTGGGCTAATTCAGATGATGAATATTTTAACTCTTGATAGTGTAAACATGAAACCAAATGAACCCGCAAGATTTCATGTTTACGCTTTCAAAGAGTTACATCTGGTTACCCAACTTTCCATTTAGCTAGGGACCACCTGGAATCCTCTCAGGGACCACTGGTGTTCCCCGGACCCCCTGCATTATATCATTAATTATACTATGTCAGTTTGGCATAATATACCATGAGGTTAAGACCTCATACATCGTTACAAAAAAAAACATGCTAGGTTTTACCTTGACCAGTTCAAAGGGGAAGCGCTCATGAAAGATGCGGTTGATTTTGGCTCCACCAGACAGGTTGGAGGTGTCCACCTGATCTCCTGATCCCTCAATGCACTTCTCAAAGTCCACGCCGAACTGCTGCACCATCCTGTATCATGTTTACACAGAGTAAAAATGGATTGATATTTTGGAATTTGTTTCTGCCTTCTTCTTGCAAAGGTAGATGTTAACTTGGGGTACAGATGTATTGTCGACTTTGCATACTCCTACTTGTTGGGTTCACATTTGTACATTGAGTTTTTCAAGTTATCTACCAAAAAACAACTACGTAATTCCAGATCAGCGCCACAGTTACAAATGTACATAAAAAAAAAAAATATATATATATATATATATATATATATATATATATATATATATATATATATATATATATATATAAAATTATTATTTTAACAATGAGATAACAACTTCTTTGGTGGGTAGATCTCATTTAGCCGGTGTGGGCACCCCTGGTGTATAAACATGTATATGTAAATATAATGGATCGCACTCAAACCATGACCTGGACATTGCTGGCATAACAATTAACAAAGCTTTTCCAAATACTGCTCTTTCGACTGTCAAAGGCTGCTTGACCTTTTTCCACAGGGTTTTCAGATCAAAGGAAGGAATGTGTGTGTGTGTGTGTGTGTGTGTGTGTGTGTGTGTGTGTGTGTGTGTGTGTGTGTGTGTGTGTGTGTGTGTGTGTGTGTGTGTGTGTGTGTGTGTGTGTGTGTGTGTGTGTGTGTGTGTGTGTGTGTGTGTGTGTGTGTGTGTGTGTGTGTGTTGTGTGTGTGAGTTAAGTGTACCTTTCTCTCTCTGGTTCTGTGTGTTTCCCAATATTTAACTTGGTAACAAGCTAAATCAATCTCTGTAATTTCCTGGCTAAATAAAATGAATCATCTGTATTTCACCGTGTACATAACCCAGCAAGTGTTGGGCAATATTACTTAGGAGAGTAATACATTATTACATATTAATTTTATATTACTTTTGCCCACCACCACCCACAAAAAAGGGAAGTACAATGTGTTTCGCAAGCGACTTTTAGAACTGAATCCAATTTTTTTTCACAATAATATTAAAGGGGAAGTCCAACCATTTTCAACATTCTAATATGTCATTAGTATACCCTAGAGGGGGGACAGGAGATCTCGGGCCGCCGCGAACTCGGACCGAGCAAAACTGCGGAGATCTCGGCTAGGTGGTGTGGAGAAGTCGGCTAGGTGGTGTGGAGAAGTCGGCTAGGTGGTGTGGAGAAGTCGGCTAGGTGGTGTGGAGAAGTCGGCCAGGGGGTGTGGAGAAGTCGCTCCATTAGACATGCATAGGCACCTTTATCACTGCATATCATAGACATGCATAGGCACCTTTATCACTGCATATCAACCATTATCAGGCCATATACCAACCATCATCAAGTCTTTTATGCTTGATATGTCTTGCTGTTGTGACAATAGACATGTATATAGGCACCATTATCACTGCATATCAACCATTATCAAGTCATGACAATAGACATGTATAGGCACCATTATCACTGCATATCAACCATTATCAAGACATATGCATGTTCAATAATACTGGTTTACTCTCAACTAGAGTTGAATAATTAAATGTTTTATCTTTACCAGAGTTGAATAATTTTTTTTTGTTATTTTGGCCATTTTTTGCAGAGAAATAAATTATAGATAACTTAATTGTTATAAACCTATGGACACACACACACACACACACACACACACACACACACACACACACACACACACACACACACACACACACACACACACACCACACCACACAGAGAGACACACAGACACACTCTCTCTCCTCTCTCTCTCTCTCTCTCTCTCTCTCTCTCTCTCTCTCTCTCTCTCTCTCTCTCTCTCTCCAATGTTTCCTTTTCAAATGAATGTATTTATTGCTATTTCAATCCTGACCAACAAGAAAACTATGAAACTGTCTCTTATGTAGAGATGTAGAAGGTCTAGAATAGGGACAAATAAGAGTTTAAAATATTTGTTCACCGTCAAAGTATTGTAGGCTACAGTAACCACCACATTCTGTGTAGTAGCATAATAGTGCCACATAAACATCAGTCACAGAGACTCTGTGATGGGACTGGCTTCATGAAGTGAATGGAGTTGACATGACTGTCTATATCCATAATACTCTAAGCTTTGGGCATGCCGCATGATAGGAGATATTATTATTGACAAAATACAACAAGCTTGTATCTCTGCCACCAAAGAAACAACAACACAACAACACACTACCGACAGCCCAACATTTAACAGCACAACCGAAAACTGCAGTCATTCATAGCGTTAGCCTGCCAGCCTACCTGACTGCTGCTGCTCCTTTTTTCATATCCTGAAGTAATGATGTTGTTGACCAAACATGCTAAGCAAAAAGGGGGGGCGTTTCTGCGTGGTGTAAAAAAACGCGACAGCGGGCATGATTCAAGTAAACGCGGGCATGATTCAAGTAAACGCTGTTTACGGAAGAAGATTTCCCTTCTACGTGCAGAACAAGCATGCACTAGAGTGGTTACGTTCGCCCGCTGTACGTTATTTACGTAATGCTCCGCGATTCAATAAACGTACATGCGCCCACTCTACGTTATTTGCGTAAATAACAGTTCTTTCAATTAGTTATTTACTCAGAGCTGGCGGGGGGGGGGCCTTTGGGGAATTGGGGGCCCAACGCAGGGTGCGTAGTCTGCGTATAGGAAGAATCGGCGCTGGGTTGAGGAAAGGAACTTTAGACAAGAATAATGTAATAATCACTTTTATACACTTTGAGCTCCCAAGTATAATGTTACATTATACTTAAACATCTGAATTACGTAATTTTCATTTCCCAATTGTGGGAAACAGTACACAGCAAAAATTGGAAAAATTGGCTTCAGTGTTGGAGTTATTTCATAGAGTTGATCATGTCAGAGTTGTCTGGAGTTAATTTTACTTTAAAGTTATTGAAGCCATTAGCAAGCAATTTCACCTCGGGTCCAAGTGTGAACATACCCTCAGCAATTATCAGTCAATCACATCACTTTTGCTGGACCAGGGAAACAAAGCAGTCAATTCACTAGATCAACATGACAATTAATCTTCTACATTCTGTTGTAGCCTTAAAAAGTGCACAATAATAAGGATAATGATATACAAGGGCCTAAAACAGCTGACACTAGCTCACTAAGTAACTAACTATTCCACAGACATGGGCCGACCTCTCCACTCCCCCGGCCCGACCTCTCCACAGCCGCGGCCCGACCTCTCCACTCCCCCGGCCCGACCTCTCCACAGCCGCGGCCCGACCTCTCCACAGCCGCGGCCCGACCTCTCCACACGATTCGGGCCGACTTCGCGGCGGGCCGACTTCTCGTGCGACCCCCTAGAGGTGTTGGATGGACTTGATGAAAAAGTTCCCCCATTCTGTGTTCCCAAGAAAAGGAGGTCTGAAGAAAACCACTAACATGGTGAAACATCTTGATGACATCATCAAGATGTATTTTCCACCATATTAATGGATTTCTTTAGACGCTTATTTTTTATGAGAGTGTACAAATGTAACCAAATGAACCTGTTAGTGTTCATGGTTTTGCATTTTTGCATTTTTTTTGCATTTTTTCAGGTCATGGTTTGCATTTTTACGCTCTCAGAAAAAATGTTGAAAATGGGTGGAATTCCCCTTTAAGTAGAGTCACCTCACATCAGCCAGAAATGCTATAAAATAAAGCAGCAAGTTTTTAAATGAAATGATTTCAAGCCAACACTTAACAAAACAAAAAGTAATATGTAATATATTCTATTTTTTAGTAATTCGTAACAAGTAACAAGTAACGTATTACTGTTTTTGGCAGATTAATACCTTACTTTGCTTGTTACTGGAAAAAGTAATATTACAGTAATATATTACTAGTAACTAGTTACTACCCAATACTGGCAACCATAATAGGTAAATCATACCTATTACCTATTATTTGCAACCATAATAGGTACATCATACCTATTACGTATTATTGGCAACCGTAATAGGTAAATCAGGTAAATCATGACACTGAGAAGGTGCTATTATGTTCCCTTTGATGTGAATTTATCAACCCTGTAAAATGACAGTATTTGATTTGTGCATTCAAATAAAGCAGGGGTTTTCAACCTTTTTCATCCCAGGGGCCGCCATTTATTCAGGATTTGAGCCACGGACCACCATTTGAGGATATTTTAGCCCCACAGACCCCAAACATAAAGATTTATTTTGCTTTTGTCCACAATACCAGGCTGGATTTCGGAGAAAACAAAACAGTCAAACATACAGATCAAAATGACCATTACTGTAATCTTCTACATTCTCTAGTTGTGTAGACTTGGGCTAATTCACATGATGAATATTTTAACTCTTGAGAGTGTAAAAATGAAACCAAATGGACCCGCAAGGGTCCATTTGGTTTCATTTTTACACTCTCAAGAGTTACATCTGGTTAACCAACTCTCCATCATTTAGCCTGGGGACCACCTGGAACCCACACAAGGACCACTGGTGGTCCCCGGACCACTGGTTGAAAACCCCTGAAATAAAGCGTTGAAATGTATACTGACTGGAGCAGTGCTTTGGTCTTTCGTGTGGGATCATCAGGGCGGTAGTTTTTGTATTCCTCCACCTCCTTCTCCAGGGACAGCATCTGGCTCTGGAGCTTGTTACGTAACCCTGGCAACGTGTCCCGGATGTGATTGGTCAGTTGCTGAGGAAGGATGAAGGAAGAGTGAGCAACAGGGGCGGATCTAGGCATGGGCATGGGGGAGGGGGGGGGGGGGGGGGGGGCAATGCCGAGAGGAAGTCCAAGATATTTCAAATTAACGTGCTTATATTTAAAATGATTTGAAACACTACTGCTGCTTCTCTAAACCAACAGCATTTCATCATTGAAAACAGAAAACTCTCTGTCTGAATCCTCTGTCTGTTGCAACTTCAACAACAACTGGTGTTATTACTGATGCATTACTTTACTAATAAAAGTCCTGTAACCGAAAATTGTATGGGGGTGACTTCATCGCCCCCATACCATTTTCTCTTGCCCCTCCAAGATGTTCTCTTGCCCCCCCCCCCCCCCCCCCCAATGGGACATGTTACATCCGCTCCTGATGTGGCCACCAACCCCCATCTGAGATACATTTTCACAATTTGTCAAAAATATCAGATATGTAGATCTGATATTTTTGTAATAGTTAAATCTAAAGCTAATAGCTTGAAATTTACCACAAATACCTACCACAATGTGGACATAAATACTGTGTGTGTGTGTGTGTGTGTGTGTGTGTGTGTGTGTGTGTGTGTGTGTGTGTGTGTGTGTGTGTGTGTGTGTGTGTGTGTGTGTGTGTGTGTGTGTGTGTGTGTGTGTGTGTGTGTGATTGTGCACATGGAATGCCACATTTATATCTATTCTGTGTCATATCGTGCACAGAAAACACCAACAGTTCTACAAGCTCATAGATTCTGTGTTTATGGTCGGCATGGTTGGGAATATGTTTTTCCGTCCGTCCATCCGTCTGTCCGGACGTCCGTCCGTCTCTCCCAAACTGTTAACCCGATTGATGCCACAATTTGCATACACACTCCCTGGATGCCAACCATGAACCTCTGCCTCAAACTTTCCAAAACAGCCTGTTATTATAGCGCCATCAGGAGGGCCATTTTTGCCATTGTTTTGCAAAAATCTGTGTGTGTCCCCGTCTGTTACCAGCTAATCATCCAAACCATTTACCCGATCGATGCCACCATTCGCACACACATTCCCTGGTTGCTACCCATGAACCTCTGCCACAAATTTTCCACAACAGCCTGTTATAGCGCCACCAGGAGGCCAATTCTTGCCATTTTTTGCCAAAAATCTGTGTGTGTCCGTCTGTTACCAGCTAATCTCCCAAACCGTTAACCCGATCGATGCCACAATTTGCACACACACTCCCTGGATGCCTCAAATCATCCAAATGCTAAAGTCATAAGAATAAATGCCCTTTTAACATTGGCCTATTATAGCGCCACCAGAAGGCCACAACCTGACCTGGCCTGGTGGAGACCTGTGCCCAGAAGGGCACTTTTCTAGTTCTCGACATGTGGCTATCCCAGCGTAACCCAGCCTTTACCTGGTTGAGTGTCTTCTGCAGGTGAGGTGTGCCCATACGTTCTGCCATGTGTCTGTAGCCAGGGTGAGACAGGAAGAACTTCCTCTCTGCAGCCAAAGCAGCGCGGATATCCTTCCTCCCATCGATATCCTTCTGACTGCGGTTCACCACTCCTATGTAGCCTGTAGGGGGCGGTAGCACACACACACAGTTCAATCAGAGTAGGTTAGTTAGTTAGTTAGTTAGTTTATTGTCCACCATGTGGAAATTTGTCTTCGGTCTCACAACAATAAGAAAACAACAATAAAAACAAAACGGCAACAGCAACACAGAACACAGGACAACAGTGACAAATACAGTACAGACACATTCAACGAGACAGTGCATTCAGTGCATTAATGGCATTAGGAATAAAAGAGTTCTTAAAAATGTTACGGTTAGCTCTTGGTACTTTATACCGTCTCCCGGAGGGGAGCAATTCAAACTCCCTGCAAAGTGGATGGGATGGATCGTTTGCAATTTTGATGGCTTTTTTCCGAATTACTTCCTCATAGATACCACTCAGTTGTTTTTGTCTCTTACCAATTATTTTTGAGGCTAGGTTTACTATTCGCTGTAACTTTATTTTTCCTTTTACATTTAGATTGCCATACCACATTGCCATATTAAAAGTCAAGATTCCCTCTATCAGGTTCTTATAGACTGTTTCCATGATATTTTTGCTCACTCCAAAGGAGTTAAGCTTACGTAATAGGTGGAGGCGTTGGTTGCAGGTTTTGGAAATCTGTTCAGTATTTTCATTGAAATTGAGTTTACTGTCGATATAAGTTCCTAAATATTTAAAGTGGTCAACTACCTCCACTGTTTGTCCACCAATTGTGATAGACTGAACAGGTTCCTTTTCATGAATGACAAGTTCCTTTGTCTTTGACACATTGATCTCTAAGGAGCTTTTTCCACACCAGTTCTGGAGAGATGACACATGTACTTTATAGGTTTCCTCCCGGCTGTATCCCCTTCTTTAATAAGGCAACCAGTGCCATATCATCTGCGTACTTGAATAAATGAAACATATCCTGGTCTACCTGGAATTCATTTGTGTACAAGGAGAAGAGTAAGGGGGATAGGATGGTCCCCTGTGGAGCACCAGTGTTAAGCACAGTGACGTCAGACAGTGTATCATTCACACGGACCTGTTGAGGACGGTCCGAGAGGAAATCTCTGACCAAATGAATGATACCTCCGTTTACTCCTATGTCAATGAGTCTCTGCAGAAGGGTGTGTATCTGCATGCTGTTGAAAGCAGAAGTAAAATCAATGAAAAGGACCCTGGCAAAGTGGGAGGGGACTTGCAGATGTTTTGACAAGGTGTTAAACAGACTAATAGTAGCATCATCAGTTCCCCTCTGACTTTTATATGCAAATTGCAGATGATCTAAGCTGCTGGAAATCATTGATGTGATTTGTCTGCTTATGACTCTCTCAAAACATTTTCCCAAGATAGAAGTGAGGGCAATGGGCCTGAAGTCTTTTAATTCCTTGGCTCCGGGCTTCTTGGGGAGAGGCACAATACAAGACATTTTCCATAACTTGGGCATGATTAATGAATCAAGCAGGTACTGAAATATCTTCAACACAATGCCTTTAAGTTCATACACGTTTTCTTTCAACACTCTACCTCTAAGGCCATCTGGCCCAGGAGCAGAGTTAGACTTAATAGAGGACAGACTAGCTGTTATTTCAGGTTCACTGAGTGTAACAGGGACATAATCCGGAATGGATCTACACACAATATCACGCTCAGCACTGAAATCATTTGTATCAAAACGACTAAAAAATACATTTAAGTCATTAGCAAAGGAAGGGGATGGATGTGACAGGGGGGTATGTTTTTTCTTACTTTCCCTGCCCATCATCACATTTAGACCTTCCCACGCTTTCTTTGCATTACCGGAGAAGTATTGATGCTCAACTTTGTCTTTGTATTCTATTTTTGCTTTCCTCAATTTGGATCTTAATTCACATCTTTTTTCCCTCACTAACACAGCATCACCGTTTTTAAAAGCATTATTTTTCTCTCGAATACATCCCTTAGAGTAGGTACATTAAAGCAGGGGACATTAAAGAGGGGTACATTAAAGCGGGGACCACCTGTGGTCCAGCGGGGACCACCTGTGGTCCTTGAGAGGGTTCCAGGTGGTCCCCAGCTAAGCTGGTTAACCAGATGTAACTCTTGAAAACGTCAAAATGAAACCAAATGGACCCTTGCGGGTCCATTTGGTTTCATTTTTACACTCTCAAGAGTTAAAATATTCATCATCTTAATTAGCCCATAGGTCTACACAACTAGAAGATTAGTGGTCATTTTGGTCTGTATGTTTTGACTGTTTTGTTTCCCATAACTCAGCCTGTTATTGTGGACAAAAGCAAAATAAATCTTTAGATTTGGGGTCTGTGGGGCTAAAATATCCTCAAATGGTGGTCCGTGGCTCAAATCCTGAATAAATGGTGGTCCCTGGGATGAAAAAGGTTGAAAACCCCAGCATTAAAGACCACTTCACCCCTTTTCATCCTGCCTTCTTCATATACAGTAATTGATCCTCACTAATGTTCATGATAGAAAGATCATTTTTTGTACTCTGTCTGTGTCTCATGGGAGGGCTGTGGGCATTTCATCTCGCCGTGAATCCAACTCACCACGATTTAAAATTGTACTAAACAAAAGGGTAACAAATTAGTCCAGGCTTTTCGTTTTCACGCAACGCGGACGAAAAATGAAAGCCTGGGTGTCAAGGCTAACTCTGGACCATTATAGTTGCTATGGGAGCTATCTTTCTCACTGTCACTATGTATTTTAATCTTGTTTAATGGGGCATAAAACCCCCCCTCGCCATTGATTTGACCTAAATTGATTTATGAAAAGGAAGATGAAATGTGGGCGTGACTTTGGGGGACGGGGGCAGAGATGAACATGCACATTCATTTCTGAATCTTGCTGCCGTGAGCTGTCTGTCCATCTCTGAAATGCTACTTTTGAAATTAAAAATATAAGGCCATACATTTGAAATATCGTTGAGATGTGGCATTTATGCATGCCATCACTTTAGTGGCTCAGTCAAAGGACAGGGCATGTACATACCCAAGGCTTTATCAGGTCCTCAGGAATATTAATTAGACATAATGATGTCATGGCGCACTGGAGTTCAGTGTGAGCAAATATGTAATGAGTGACGCCTTTTTCCAAGCAGAAAAAGGAAATACAACAAATTGTAGCATATCATTGCTCTCTAGGACAGGTAACCAATTTATAATTATTCAAATCTAAGAAAAAGCGATTTGGGGTCATACCCCTTTAAGAAAAACAGTCGATCTACCGTATATATTCGTCCTGCAAACAAACTAAGCTTTTATAAACTGTGTGTGTGTGTGTGTGTGTGTGTGCGTGTGTGCGTGTGTGCGTGTGTGCGTGTGTGTGTGCGTGTGCGTGTGCGTGCGTGCGTGCGCGTGTCTCACCCCTGCGTAGTGGCAGCAGTTTGTTCTCCAGAATGTCTCGTGCATCTGTCCCTTCGTCCATCAGGTCCAGCTTGGTGATCACACCGATGGTCCGTAATCCTTCAGACAAAGATGATCAACAAGTCATTTCTGTTAAAGGTAGGGGAAGTGATTTGAAATTCATCGTGTAGTACCAGCCTGGTGCATTAGGGGCCCCTAAGAGTAGCTACACTATGTGAACCTGCTGCTCGATCCTGATTGGAGGAGAATTCACCCTCCACCTGGGGAACTTTTATTAGCTCCTCTGCTAACGTGGGGGAGGGGGAAACTCCATATATGGTCTGCACACCTTATAATAGAGCATTTTAACAGAATTTATTTATTTTTTTGGTGATATCTGACAAAAGTGAAATCACTTCCCCTAGCTTTAACCAAATTCATACAGTGTAAAACCGGGAAGGTGCTCAATGACACATCAGTTTTGATCACATTGAAGTTTGATCAGTAACATGTAATTACATCATGTTATTACTGACCAAACCGAACCCTCTAGAACCACTAGAACCACGTTATATACCACAACATATTATTAGTCTTTTGTTTTGTTTAAATGGGATATGTTAAAAAAGAGAGACAAAAAAGATTTATAGGCATTCTTTTCAATCAGCCTCAAGTCTAATATTCTAGAAATATATATTTCTAAATTAACCTTGAATTCTTATAATTATGGGAATAACAAGGATAATAATAAAAAAGAATCAAAGTTATAAAAATCAAATTGAGTCCGTTTTGAAGAATGGACAATTTATTGAAGAACGGACAATATAAATAGCCACGTCCAGAGACCAATTTATCGTTGGATTCATGCCGAAAATACCCATAATACATCTAAAATATCGTAGATGGCGACAACAGCTGTGAAGCAGCTAAGTAAAGCCCAGACATCTCTCTCTCTCACCCTGGGGGTCCACCTCCTTGGATATTTTGAGTGCGTCGGAGTTGGCCAGGTCAGTGTTGGCCGGCGTGACGGCCAGGATCAGACAGCTCTCCTTAGTGATGAACTGCATCAGCATGTCCCTGATCTGGTGCTCGATGTCCACAGGCTGGTCCCCCACCGCCACCTTGGTCATCCCCGGGAGGTCGATCAGGGTCAGGTTCAGCACTGTTAAGAGTTTGGAATGAACCCAGAAACCGGTGGGGTTTTTTTTGTATTATTATTATGGATCACACCTGTGATCCATAATCCAGCAGTGGTTTTCTTTTTTGATACCAGGGCCCTTCTTATGTTGCATCCATTCAGGCAATGCGATGGCACTACATGCAACACATGGTCTGTTTGTTTACAATAGTCGCTTAGCTCTGCCACTTTACTACTGTGTAGCTTATTTTCACAATATACTGTAATGTGTTCATATACTGTATATATTATAACCTGATGGCTGAGTTTACATTGAGTAATACACTGTCTGGATGACAGAATGGGATTATGGGAGTTTTTCTGACTGTAGTCAAGGCATCTGTGTTTGTGGAGGTCGATTCAGAAATGGGATAAAAAACGGTTCAGCTTAATTTCTATTGGCTTTTATTGCTGTGGGCCTCATGACGTTATCACGCAGCACATTTTCATTTACAGAAGTAATTAAAAATTGAATTTAATGGAGTTCTGATATAAGTTTGGATATAAATATACAAAAATGAACATTTTCACATATTTTGGGCATGCATTGCCGGGTATGGCCATATAATGACCACAGATGTGGTCTAAAAGTATGACGACTCTACTGTTCAATTAACTGGTCCTTTAAAGGTTAACAGAGATGGAAAGAGTGAGTGAGTGAGTGGTGGTGATCTTATCTGATTTGATCTGATTTGAGATCTGTTATTGCGCTACACCTCTGCTCCAGAAGATGGATTACTGTGGTGAAGACTTGCCGCACCCTTGCCGGAATACAGACCTTATTTAATCTGTTTCTGTTGTCTGTGTGCAGAGCGATGCAGGTGTTGTTGTTATGTATTACTACTGTGGTTACCTATGACATGATTACAACATATGTATGTTGTATTTTGCAACTGTGGTTGACTGGCAGGCTGGGTTCAAGACAGTATTACATGCGATCAAAAATATTTTTATCAAGCCAATTATGAACAACAGATCCAACACATGCAACATAGGAATCACATTACAATGCATTGTATTTTACATTGCATGCATTGTATTCTACACTGCCTTATATTTTGTACGGCCAAATACACAAAACATCTTCTGCTGACAATATTGTATCATCCTTTTTGTGAAGCTCATTCGGTAGAGCACTCGCCCCCTTGGAACTGGGCCCCGTCAACTTAGCACATAGTAGGAGAGGGACGCACACACAGATCCGACACGCCAACCGTCCAATGTGTGGAAATCACAGAGCTAATGAGAGTCAGACCAATATGGCTTAAGTCTTACAACACGGGTGTGTGTGTGTGTGTGTGCGTGTGTGTGTGTGTGTGCGTGTGTGCGTGCGTGCGTGTGTACCATTTGGGGAGTAAACCCGCAGATTGATGGGGATCGCGGAGATTCCCTTGTTGGACCCGGTGATCCGGTCCGTTTCCGCCTCGATCTCTCCGCGGACCTCTTCGAAGTCCACAAACTTGCGGCCCTTACAGTGTAAGAACTCGGCATACTCTACCAGGAGACACAGAAATAAGCAACAATCATACTTTCAGGCCCCAGCTTGAAAGTCTGTCCTTTTTTTCCACAGATTGTGTGACAAGTGCTGTATAAATCAGGCTTTAGACAGAGATGGTGAAGGACAGAGATGCATCCAATAGACCTGTAGGTAAGCCCCTCCCTAAACTGCTATGGTCCAATCACAGCTAAGCATAATATGTGATAGACAAACTTCTCCACCAATAGCTTTCTCTATATGATAAAACATTGTTTTCAAGAACAAATGTCACACACACATTTTTCCACTGCATACAGCATGCCTTGTTGGTGGATTTGGATGACATTTTGAAGGTCTGGTTCCAAAAATGAACCAGTATTTAATGTGTAAAGTCCATGTTATTTACATTGGAATGAATGAGCCCGGCTAGAAAGTGTCCTAGGGTGGACAAGAAGGCGGGGCTTAGCTAAAGGCTCATTATAACCGGGATGAGAGGGAGGGGTGGGGCGGGAGGAACGGTATCAATGGTATGTGAAGTGGGAGACGGTGGTGAGAGCCGAGTTACAGCAAAACCTTAAGGGTGATTTACGGTACACTCGGTCGCAGCGTGAGAGTATACACTAAGTCAGGCCTTATAGGCATCTCAAGCATGTTGCCGCTTGTTAGTGAATTCACACCATGCAGCAGTGCTATTTCGCTTCCCATTCTGAGAGCGTGGCAAGGCACTAGGTCTATGGGTGCAACTACACTCCTTGCTTGTGCACTGCCTGTGTTTTCAGAAGAGCAGTCATGTCACATACTGCTTATTTGAATGGGTGTCAAAGACACTTCCAGCTCGTTCCAGCTTGCATTTTCGGCTGTGGACTGCTAGCTTGCAGGAAAAGCCTCCCGTTGCCTGAAAAATATGAGCCGGAACAAGCCAGAAGCGCCATTGACACCCTTTTAAAAAAGCAGGACGTGACGTTACAGCTCAACCGAAAACACGAGCAGTGCACAAGCAAGGTCTGTAGAGGGTCTATGATGACGAGCATTCCCTGTTTCCTGCCAGACATTGAGAAAGGGTTCAACTTCTCCACTAACAACTGTGCATCAGTTAGCATTAAACGTGGCCTTAAGTACAGACCATCATACATATCCATTTATTGGAAAATTTCTGGTCACTATAATGGTCATTTCATGGTGCGCGTTTGTACTTGCCTGCTTTACTGTTGACCAGTTGTAGAATAAGGGGTCGACGGGTGACAATACCACTTCCTCTAGGCAAAAAGTCTCTGTGAGGAACACACACGCACGCACGCACGCACGCACGCACGCACGCGCACGCACACACACACACACACACACACACACACACACACACGTGCACACACAAGAACATTTGGTTACTTCACAACATTTGCATTTTTTTAAAGCCAGCAACACTGCCATTTCAGACACTCTCCTTGCACAGTGTAATGTTATGATTAACATTTCAATCGTAGTATTCTTTTCCTGATTAACAAATGAGCACTTCTTTGCCATTCTTCTGTTGAGAACGGTACTCTGAAGTGAACTCAGATGCATAATAATCAGCTCAGCGTCAAGCCAAATACAGTCTTAAGAGACACGATGAGAAATGGACTAAAGCAGGGCTGCCCAAAAGGTAGATCGTGATCTACCAGTAGATCACACAGACCATGCAGGTAGATCACGACAGTCCCATAGATCTGCAACTCTTGAGAGTGTTAAAATGAAACCAAATGGAAACCAATTGGAAACCAATGAAACCAAATGGACCCTTACGGGTCCCAAATACTGTTTTCTAAACGTCAGTAGTAGCATATACAAGAAAACCTTCCAATTCTCCTATTTTTCATTTTAAGCGCATTATTCTGAAACACTATAACAGTAAGTAACACCATCACCATGATTTCAAAGCTTTCTAGATGGGCCTTGAAATGGATTTTCGGAACAATCACATTTTTTGATGTGTAGATCTTGAAAGTAGCTCTCGAGTCAAAAAAGTGTGGGCACACCCCTGGACTAAAGGAAATGCCCGTTCACTGGATCTGTGATTCATTTCCATGTGGTTGGCTGTACATTACATCTCCTCGGGGCAATGAGAAAGACTGTCTGCATGTTTTACAGATCCACAAGGCCGTTAGAAACAAACGGGGAAGTGTCTAGTGATTCGTTTCAGTTTGACACGTGTGAACACCAGGGGCGGATGTAACATGTCCCATTTGGGGGCGGGGCAAGAGAACATGTTGGAGGGGCAAGAGAAAATGGTATGGGTGCGACTTCGATGAAACCGCACAGTTCAGTTACAGGACTTTTATTAGTCAAGAGACTAATAAAAGTCTGGGTGTTTAGGGGGGCATTGCCCCCCTATGCCCATGCCTAGATCCGCCCCTGGTGAACACACAAGCTTGCACACACGCGCGCGCGCACACACACACACACACACACACACACACACTGCTGATCAGGCAGGCAGGATGTTGCACAACAGTGATGGCTGTATACGGCCGTTCCTCACCTCTCCCTGACACTTCCTGGAAAGCACAACATGAATACTAACAACAATATCCCTCACTGCGGAATAGTGGGGGAGTCTGCATCTTCATGACAGTATACGCCAATAAACAAACATAGAAGCAATGAAGTCAGCAAGCTCCCTCTGGAAGCCGGAGTGTCACATATATGCACGCACGCGCGTGCACGCACACACACGCCAGGGGCGGATCTAAGCATGGGCATGGGTGGGGGGCAGCAGCCTGCCCCCCCCCAACACGATACCATGCCAAACAACCCAAGATATTTCAAATTAAAGTGCTTACATTTAAGATGAGTTGAAACACTACTACTGCTAGCTTTATGAATGCTGCGTGTCTGTTGCGACTTCAACAACAACTGATGTTATTATTGATGCTTTACTTGACTAATAAAAGTCCTGGGACCGAAAATGGTATGGGTGCAGCTTCATCGCCCGTGGCACGAAGCGACACGGGCGATGAAGCCGCCCCCATACCATTTTCTCTTGCCCCTCCAACATGTTCTCTTGCCCCCCCTAAATGGGACATGTTATATCCACCCCTGACACACGCGTACACACACACACAGTCACACTGGCAGCTGGTGACATCACTCATGACAACCCATCAATGCTGCTACTGTCTCTGCTACGTGCCTCTAGGGGGATGCTGGGACACAAAGGCAATGAGAAAAACATTCAGCCATCAACAACATTCCCGACTTGCTTTAGGGAATGTTGTGTTTTAATAATTGGAAATGATTGGCTTTGGAAAGTTCACAGTATTTTTTTTTATTCATGAATTTATCTAACCAATGTTGAGAGTATGGTCTACAAAACACAAGGGTTACAAATTAACGCTGAGATATACTGTACTGTGTGATGTGCAGTGTTGGGCAGTAACTAATTTTAGATTACAGTAAAGTAACGAGATTACTCTGCAAAAATTGGTAATAAGTAACGCATTACTTTGCAAGTAACGCCAAGTTACTTTTAAAATGAGCTTGTTGTTGCATGCAAAAATAGAACAGATTTACAAGCTGTTGACAGGTACTGTAACAACAGAGATGTGCACTAGATTGTAGATCCAGTCCACACGCTGCATCCTGCGCACAGTTATGTACACTACAAATCGCTTGCTGCTTTATTTTGTATTTTATTTTTAAATACAAGACCTCAACTGTCTTTGAAAACAATTGTGAAAATTTTTAAAAAGTCAAAGAGGCAAAGAGACTATTATTATTCGAATAAATTGGATTCAGTTCTAAAAAGAGCTCACTAAACAGATTATGTTGTACACCTCCATTTTTTCAAATGTAGGAGTTGAGAACTTGGGAAAGTAATAACGTAATATGTAATATATTACTCTTCGATTCCAGTAATAAGTAAAGTAATGATATTACTTTGTCTAAGGGGTAACGAGTAAAGTAAAGAAGTTACTTTCCTAAGTAATATTGACCAACACTGGTGATGTGTAATACTAACATATCCATGCTCTCCCTCTTACGTTAGGGAAAAGGGAACACCTGTTGACCAGGGGTTTTCAACCTTTTTGACACCAGGGACCACCATTTATTCAGCATTTGAGCCACGGACCACCATTTGAGGACATTTCAGCCCCAAAGACCTAAAACTAAAGAATTATTTTGGTTTCGTTCACAATTCCAGGCGGGATTTGGTAAACAAAGCAGTGTAGACTTCGTAATCAAATAGTGCTAATTCAGATGAATATTTCAACTCTTGAGAGTGTGAAAATGAAACCAAATGGACCCGCAAGGGTCCATTTGGTTTCGTTTTTACATTCTCAAGAGTTACATCTGGTTAACCAACTTTCCAACATTTAGCCTGGGGACCACCTGGAACCCTCTCAAGGACCACTGCTCCTTGAGACTACTTATCCACTTAATGTAAGAAAGTGGCAAGAATTTGAACGTCTTGGAACCAATTCTCCTACATTAGTGACCCATGGTTGGTTAAAAGTAGTTGTATACGACATGTTATACGTTATAATGCCTTATAACCAGGGCTATAATGTAGATTAGGCCCACGGCAGCACAGCGTCCAAAGGACAAGGTTGTTTTCTTGAAACCCACACCTGTGGGTTCACTGTCTCTATCTGACCGGCACTCGGGTCACATGGCAGAGTCAAATGAAATATTAATGCAAGCCTTAGTTTCACTTTTAGATTGGAACAGAACAGACTATTAATGGTGGTATATAGTCTGCTGGTGGAGTCTAGTTGATAAAGAGTTCAAGTGGTTAACAACTGCCTATTCATTCTCACTTGCTTTTAATGTGTTGGGGTAAAGTAAGTCAGACTGTGGGAATCCCTCACATTGAAACGGCACAGAGTCTCGTCTAGGCCTATGAAGTCAAACACATAATTCAGGGTTGCACACAATGACAGTATTGAAGGTCTAAGTTGAACCACTCCACAATCTTTGATATGACTCTGACTGCCAGTGAAAGTAGGACATTGTCCTGGCCTGGCGAAAGGGCATGTGTACCGAGGAAGCAACAAAGAGGTATTTACAATCGATTTCTATTCTCAAGGATATATTTCTCCTTGAGCGTTGTAAATGTTTGACAGGTTGTAATGAGCAATACAAAATCTGTTTTTGCACTTTAAGCAATGGCACTCCCAACTGTGTTACTTTGGCCTGAGCTTACTTTACTAATTAAAACCTGTATTTCTTTTTTTTTTCTTTTTTTTTTTTTTACCAAACGTCAAATCATTTAATTTGTTAATTTTATTCACTAATGTTAATTTTATTATTTTAGTCATTAATGTTACTCAGGAGAGGGGGCATCTGGAGAGAGGATGGATGGATGGGTGGGTGGACATTATTTTAATAATATTTTCATAAATTTGACTATATAGGCTATTAGTGTCACATTTTGTCAACTGTAAACCAGAATTTGATTACGTAAACACAGGCCGAATAACCAAATGAGTGCAACAAGTGTAAATCACTCCTTTAAAGGGGAATTCCACCCATTTTCAGATTTTTTTTCTGAGAGCGCTGATTGGTACAAATGCAAATGCAACCAATTTCCAATTGTACGCTCTCAGAAAAAAGAAGCGTCAAAAGAAATCCATTAACATGCGAAAATACATCTTGATGATGTCATCAAGATGTTTTACCATGTTAATGACTTTCTTCAGACCTCCACTTCTTGGGAACACAGAATGGGGGAACCTTTTTATCATGTCTACCCAACACCGGTACAACAATGACATAAAATATTGAAAATGGGTGGAGTTCCCCTTTAATGTAAATAAAAATAAGACAAAAATTTTAGGGGTAAAAGCAGTAGCTGTGTCAGAGTCATAGCCTACTATCAGCGGAGGTTTCGACTCCCCTCCTCTGTCTCACAGCCTCACCGCGTCAGCGTAAAAAGAAAGCACGTAACATCTGTTTGTGAATACAACCCATCTCATGAACGGAAAGAATTCGTTGGAAAAACCCAGTACCATTTAATGTCACAGTTGCGACATTGAGGGGTCAGACACTGAGCGTTCGAGCGCTGCTTCATGCAGCCAAGATTTTTGAGTCTATCGTACGTAGTCGGAATTTCGGAGTCCAAAATACATTGGTTTTTCAACGAGGGCGGAGCAAATAAGAGCTATTTTAAGCAACCTAACTAAAATAAAGAGATTTAGAATAATTAAAACTGGCCTGTGTTGCCCTGGCCTAGTCCAACAAGCAACAATGCATTTCTGCCAATCCTCGTACCGTGTACCAACAGTAGGCCTATTTGATGTCCCCATTCTCAATAGAAGTCTACGTAAAAGAGCCGCCATTAGACTGGGCCCCATGAAGTGAACGGAGTTTGCGTAACTCTGGCTAAACTCTAAAGGCTCTGGAAAAAGCGGACCGCTACGTTAGACCAAGTCCAACTGTCCAAGTGCTTAGCTGGCGACTTTTACGCAAGAGCCGTTCGTTGCAGCAGACAGTTCGCAACCAAAAAGTATAATTACCACCACAACAAACACGCATAGTCAAAATTAAAACATTATTGATCGATCCACCCCCATTGATCCCAAACAGACAGACAGTACACAGTACATATAAATTATACAACCTCCCAACGAAATTTTCCAAGACGGAGCTCTTCCCTGCGCTCTGGCCGCCGACAACCGCTATTTGTGGCAGGTCCAAGTTGACGCTCTGTCCTATTGAACTAAAAGCGTCTTGGAGCTTGTTGATGAGGGGAATGAGGTCTTCCATCCCCCGGTTCCCCATGGCGACACCTCGGCCCACTGGGCTCTCGTCTTCCTCGGTTCAGTTCCCCGGTGAAGAGAGAGCGAGACAGCTGGAATGGATCTGCGCTGCAACTTACACCACCAAAAGTTAGAACTGAAGCTCCTCAAGTATAACCCGCAATATGTGACTGAATCAATCAGTATCACAGCCAATAAGACCACATTCAACCCCTGCAGGGAAAAAATATATGTGATATTTGCTACTACAGATACAGAATACTAAAAACTACATTAGACTAAACTTCTATCATCATCCGGTCAGGCGACATCCAGCCTCCGCCGGAGATTGTGTGGCTCCTCCTTTAGCTATTTCTCCTTCCATTGGTCCAGTACAATGTCTGTCATGTCCTGTATGGAGTTACAGAGCCTACCATGTAGGAGGAAGGTCTATTTCACCACCAGGAGAATGGAGATCATCATACATTGCAGTCAGGCCTAATGCATTTAAATAATGCATGGTGAACAATAAATGAACAACACGAATGACTTTGATCCATTTGCCAAGTTTAATTGGAAAAGAAGAAATATAGTAGGCTATGTGGCTTTATATAGGATTAGTTATGCTTACAAGGATACATAAGCAACCTGTTCCTGAATAGAAATAAAACCTGTGCAGACAAATACAAATAGGCTAGCTTTTATTTTTGAGACAGACAATTAATAACACTAATAATGTGCAGAAATGTAAAACACTAAAATACTGTAAAATACAGTACGTAAGTTAGTTGAGTGTGCCCAGAGTTATGTCACATTGCATTATTTAGTCATCATTAAAAACATAGTGCACATAGACGAATGTCATCATTAATGAGTCTACTCTTTCAGATGGTAGGCTATACTGTATAGGCTATCAATTAACGTGAGTTTTAATGGAAGGTTGGATAAAGAACCTCTCATGTTATCAAGTAATCAACAATAAATAAAACGTGCATTTCAAAAAGTCCAGAAATCACCTGACCCCACAATGAAAAAATGTTACTGAACTTCAATGCTTTAATTGTTCATCATGACTTGAAGCTCCTGATGGCTGGTTTTAATTATTATGGGTAATTATTTGGTAAGTCCAGGCCCAGGTCTGGTTGTACAGGCTTTTGGTCTACTACAAGGCCCCAGACCTGATTTGCTGCCATATCCAGCCAATGATAAGACTTTCGCCATACCTAGCTACGCCATAGCTGTTCGAAAACACCAGCCAGGATTTGTTCCAAAATCTTATAGGAGGAATCCTAAGATTTTTGGCCTAAAAATGGGGTTGGGGAATTTCATTGTGATAACAATGTAGTATTAGCAACCCATTGAGAATATGCTGCATATAGCTGTGGTATAGGTGTTGCAGTGCTGTAGTTGTTAATTTAGTTTCTAATGAAAGTTTATTTTCATAGCTTGCATGCTTAATGATTGCCTAAACTGGACTGGAAGTGCCATTTATTAGGCGGAACCCTTTACAGGGCACCCTGGTTGCAGGTAGGGGCAGACACGGTCGGACACCTGTCTTTTGACAGGTGATGCAGGAGAACTTTACATTCCGTGTCCATGGCAGCCAGTAAGGTATGTTAAACGTTGTCTTTGCATTGTATTCTTTATTTACTTTGATGATCTGTTGTGTTTTGTTTATGCCATATTATTCTAAGCTTTTGTATATTCCCTGTGTTCATTTACCAGTTCGACATTGATTTCAATAAGTCAGCAGTATGCAGAACAACTGTCTAGTTTTTGGAAGAGCTTTTTGCCCATAATAGGCCTACTTCCCACCAGCCCTAATTGTTCCTGGTGGAACCAAAACGAAGTGAACCGGTTCAACTTGGAAAAGAGGCCTGTAGGCTATGTGGCAGGGCAAATCATTGTGGTCTCAGACTCTATAAGGGAATCCTGAACTTTTGACTGCTTGATGTTGGAGTGTGGAATTTTCACAGTTTCCGGTCCATGTCCTTCTGATATAATGGAATATGACAGAAGAAAGTCTAGAGCTCACATTGGCTAGGCAGTGGCATCTCTAGATCATGGGTTGTTGTGGAAAGTAACGGCTTACAGGGGAACGGAGAGGGAAGTGCCGTTCCCGGTTCTGACTGCTGGGGGGCGCTGCTGTATCTCCTAATACCGTAGTCATGGTCTGTCTGGGTGCCCTGGAGAGGAGAGGGTTCTTCTGGGACATGAAGTTAATGAAGTGTGCGTGTGCGTGTGCGTGTGCGTGTGTGTGTGTGGTTTATTACCTCTATTGGTCATAGCAGTGTTGTTGTGTTACCCAGCCAGCCAACCAGGGCTGCAAACACTCTCCAGCAATGTCATTTCCCCAGAATTAATCCTGGTTTTGATGAAGACAGATCACATCTATGTTAATGGTTTCTGGGGGAGACTGGAAAGTGCATACAATCATATTGATGGATCGGTTGGTTGGTTGGTTGGTTGATTGGTTGATTGGTTGGTTGGTTGGTTGGTTGGTTGGTTGATTGATTGAATGGGTAGGCCCTACAGACGTACAGTTCAACAAAAGTAGGCCTACAGCCTAGGTTTTGCATTGCGTCCGTCAAAAAATCAATGTGAATCACTGTGGGTTTTGAGCACTATGCTCTGCTGTGTTTTCAAAGGTGACAGTGGAGTACAAGATGTCATCAGTCTCTTTGCTTCTCCCCTGGTCCAGTTTGACCTGAGACTCGTGAGGCGCGATGAGGTTGTCGTAGTAGATGCAGCTGCTTGTATCTTGGTGCTGAATTTGAGGTGATGATGATGATGATGCTGAGCTATAGATGGGGTTGATCCTGACTTCTGTATTCAAAGTTGAGGAGACGTCACATGATGCCACATCTTGACGCTGATTGGCTGAGGTGGTGGTGGTGTCGTCGTCGTTTGTACCTGAACAGGAAGTCAGAGAAATTAATGTCTAAAATACAGGAAGCATGTTAACATTTCAGCAAGTGTCAAGATTAGCCTTATCTTGAGACTTGCTGAAAAGAAGTAGTTCTTAATCTGATTAAGAACTACATTGTGCTTCTTGTCTGAGATAGGCCTACTGTAGAACTGCCAGACCATTTTTGCATAACTAAACTACTGGTCTATGACGCATTGACCAGTAGCATAGAAGGTGGTTTAATGTATCTGGAGAACAATTTTGCAGAATTGTTTACATTCATCTGCTAAAAACCAGCTGGGTGAAATGAGCAGAAATGTCATGTTTCCATCACCATTTCCCATTCATTATGCTTTATAAATTAAACCCTGTTTCATATTATTGGCCTTCTATTGATTAGCTGGCCTCTTCTTAGCCCACAGATACTCTAATGCTCTCACTTAAAAAAACAAACAAACAAACAAAAAAATCCTCCTAATTGCCGTGTCTTAATCAGTGTTGTAGTGGGACTTTTAGAAGTGTTGGTTCCAATTGTACACTCTCAGAAAAAAGGAAAATCATTAACATGTTTGAAACACATCTTGATGATGTCATCAAGATGTATTTCACCATGCTAAAATGATTTTTTCAGACCTCCATTTCTAGGAAACACAGAATGGGGGAACTTTTTTTTACCATGTCCACACGACCTAGTAAAATATTGAAAATGAGTGGAATTCCCCTTTAAGACACCTCCCCTTTAAGACACCTGCGCAACACACACAGACGTGCTATTAAAACAACTATAGCATATTGAGAAAGATTGTTTACAATGCCTATAATTGTATCCATAAAAGTAAAGGACAAGACAAAAAAAATAGGCCTACTTTTGCCCCAAAAATATTTTAGATGTGAGAAGTGGGGGGACCCCGGACCCCCCCCCCCCCCTCCACTACACCCCTGATCTTAATATTAATATAACATGATACTGATATGCTCATGATACTGTCATACCATTGGATGTCCTGGTTCCTCTGTTTCGCAGTCGTATGAATAATATGATAATGAGTGCAAGTAGTACCACAGCTACTCCCAGTGCTACTCCGATAATTTGACCTGGACAGGAAATAAGGACACATGTCATTTATAATGAGATCGTTCTGACTGTTGCTCTGGTCTAATAGCCTCTTTCTGTCTCTCTCTCTCGGGCACTTTAACTTGAACTTGCACTCGTGAAGACATGCACGCACGCACGCACGCACGCACGCACGCACGCACACACACACACACACACACACACACACACACACACACGCGCACACTGTGGCTTACTGTGGGTTGAGTCATCTGCATTTCCTTCCAGTGTACCTTAGTAGTAAAAATGGACAAGGGAAAAAGAAAGAAAGAAAAAAAGAAAAAAAAAAAAAAATGGAATTAAAGGAGAATTCCACCCATTTTCAAAATTTTCCTGAGAGCATACAAATGTGAACTAAATAGACCTGCTAGGGTCCATTTGGTTCCATTTGTACACTCTCAGAAAAAAAGCTCCTAAAAGAAAAAGCATTAACATGGTAAAACACAACTTGATGATGTCATCAAGTTGTGTTACACCATGTTGTCACTTTTTTATCATGTCCACACAACATCTCTAAGGTATATTAATGACATAATAAATTGTTGAAAATGGGTGGAGTTCCCCTTTAACCCTTAGTGTGTTTTGGTGTTCTAAGCATTATGTTTTAACTATTGAAAAATAGCAGATCTACAAGCTCATAGCGCGCCACCGAGTGGCGCGCTATGAGCTTGTATCTCTGCTATTTTTGAAAAATCGTGAAAACGTGGTGAAATCTTTGAATATTATGTTATTCAGAAACTAGATAGGACACAATGGGTGGAGTTCCCCTTTAAAGAATGAATGAATGGACGAGAACGACTAGAAAGACTGTTCACATGTTGTCTCATGCCACCACCAGGTCTTACCTCGGGTCATGGTAGCATCACTGATAGGAGTAGAGCTAGTAGTCTGCTCCACAGCTTTGTGGTGGTGATGCATGGTGTCACAGGAGGGAAATGATGGAAACAGGACATTATGAATAACTGTAGTCTGGGTCATAAGTTCACTGAGTCATCTTTGGTGTAACGATATTATAATAATTATAAGATTCATACATAATAATGTTTTAGATGTTTACCTTTTAGAAAGGTCTAAAATACTTACAGTATAGCAAATATAATAACATAATAAAAACTTAATGTCAGTTAAAGGGGAATTCCACCCATTTTCAACATTGTTTCTGAGAGTGTACAAAAGGGTTCATTTGGTTGCATTTGTACACTCTCAGAAAAAAGAAGCGTCTAAAGAAACCCATTAACATGGTGAAAATACATCTTGATGATGTCATCAAGATGTTTCACCATCATGTTAGTGGTTTTCTTCAGACCTCCATTTCTTGGGAACACAAACTGGGGGAACTTTTTCATCATGTCCACCCAGCACCTCTAGGGTATACTAATGACATATTAGAATGGGTGGACTTCCCTTTAAACAGCGTGTATGCTAAGACATAAAAACACTAGTAAATGTTAGTAATGTTGTTGTAAATAAACTCACCGTTCAAAACTTTGAGTTCTACTTTAGTGAATGTGTCGGCCCCGGTCTGTCAATTCCGCACCTGTATCCACCTGAATCGTTCCGTATTAGGTCAGTAATGGTCACGAAGAATGTGTTTCCTTCATCGTGAATGTGGTATCTCCCATTTGAAACATTTCTCTCATTTACCCCTTTATTCTTCAGTAGGACATCTTTGTCTTCACATGGTTCCTTGCAGAAGTATTTGAAATTAAGAAATGCAGCGCTATGAGAGCATTTGATTGTGACTGTCCTCCCCTCCTTCCCTTCCACCATCACATCCGCACAGTCAGTGCTACATAACGCTGTCAACAGATGACTACAGTCAGTCAGCAGGTATTCTCTGTTAACATCATTAATTGATATAGGCCCAGTAACAACTGGTAGTATGGTGTATTACTTACCACCCAGAAGAATGATTATGGTAAAGTAAACCAGCTCCATGTTGCTCATACCATCCACTCAAAAACCCTATTTACTGTAAATTAACCAGGCTGTTTCTTGCTTGCAAATGTACTGTAAAGTGAGTATGAGCATACCAGTTTCAGTTTCTCGAATTGTCTTTTTTTTTCCTTTATGGTTCCCCTTTTGTCTCTCTGCCCAACCTATTTCTTCAAGTGTGTGCATGTGCGTGTGTGCAAACAGATAATATAATAATAATAATTTTCTTACAGTGTTCTGAGATTTTACATGTTAACATTCTTTATTGAGCATTTCAGAAAAAAATATACAACAAAATATGCACTAACTTTCTTCAGAAATAAATAGAAAAAGACAACAGCTTTCAGAAAGAGACCAAGAATGCACAGGGAAGACATTTGAATATTATTTGATGATTTTTCTTCCAAAAAAAAAGACTGTGCATTCAAGATTTCACGTAAATTGCCTGCATTGCATTCATTTGATGCTTTTCCTGCAAACTTTGGAAGACAATTATAGACAATTAGGATGCAATATGAAATATCGGACAGATTCATCTTGAGCACATGACTATAGAGATACTGTGTAATGATTTGTGGAATTTTGGGACAGAGTAATATAAGATAATGTGTTTTGCAAAGATCGGCCTCTCTGTGCGGCTCTATGAAAAGCAGGAATACCAGTCAAAAGTTCATGCTTGTCCTGTAAGGAGGGTGCATGCAACGATTCACACAGATTGGTGTATTATAGTGTGTGCGAAGTTCGTCACTGACTGGCATTGACCAGAGTGTTAAAACGAAACCAAATGGACCCTTGAGGGTCCATTTGGTTTCGTTTTACGTCCACACAATTAGAAAATGGAGAATAATTGTTATTTTGACCAATGTTTTGCCAGTTCTTAGTTTTGGGTGCAAGAGACTAAACTCAACATTACAAACTGTCAACTCAAAACCCAAATACTGTTTTCAAACGGCAGTAATGGCATATACAGGAACACCTTCCAAGTCTCCCCCTCTATTTTTCATTATAAGTGCATTATTCTTAAACACTAATAAATAATAATAATAATTATAATAATAATAAATAATTTTATTTATAATGCACTTTACATTCGTCAGAACCTCGAAGTGCTACAAAGTGTCCAAAAAGAAAAACAAGAAAACAACAACAAACAAACAAAAACAACTAAAACCAAGGCAGTAGAAAGACAAAGTGCTTAAAAACAAGGGGCAATTACGGAAACGCTTTACTAAATAAAAAGGTTTTCATTCCTCACACTATAACAGTAAGTAACACCATCACCACTATTTCAAAGCTCAAACTTTCTAGGGGGCCTTGATGGCCTTTAATGGAACAATCACATTTTTGATGTGTAGATCTTGTTGAGCCGCTCATTTTGAATGTGGCTCTCAAGTCAAAAAAGTGTGTGCACCTCTGCTCTTCACCATGCCTTTGGCCTGGTGGAGAGACAACTATGGCACACCGTCCTTTACTGTCCCATACAAAACAGACTCTTCATCCGGTGTGACAGCAGCACTGCACCTGGGGTGTGCTGTTTGTTCAAAGTTGATAGAGGAGTACAGGAGGCCATCTTCATCAGTCTCATTGCTTACAGTCATGGAAATGCCACCTTCTGGTTTGACTCGAGAATCCGAAGGCGTGAACATGTTGGCGTAGATGATTGTGTCCTGGTTCTGCTGAATGGGTGGTGGTGGTGCTGTCCCGACTTCTGTTTCTCCATTCCAATTCAGCGTCGAGTGGGTGGCACCGATGCCACAACAAAGGCCTTAAAAGATGTGAGAATGTGATGAGAGTGTAAAAATGAAATGAAATGGGCCATCGTAAAATATTCATCATCTGAATTAGCCCAAGTCTACACAACTAGAGAATGTATCTAGCCTGGAATTGTGGACAAAAGCAATATAAATCTAATAAGTTTTAGGGGTCTGTGGGGCTAAATGTCCTCAAATGGTGGTCTGTGGCTAAAATGCTGAATAAATAGTGGGCCCTGGTGTCAAAAAGGTTTCACTTTCATAGATGCCCCCTGCTCTTTGCCTGGCTCCAACCCTGAATCACCACCTTCAATTATTTTCCCTGGCAACTTTCCCTGGCGACTCCCTGGGTTGGTATGAACCAGAGCCTTCTAGTAGGAGAGTTACGATATTGAGGGGTCAGAAAGCAGAGCAGAGCACCGTGCACGTGACTACAGAGATTCGTCTATGAGTGCAGTCTCAGTCCTAACTGTCATTGGGAGTACATTGTTTTCAACGAAAACGGCGCAATAAGAGCTATTTTAGGTACGTATGTAAAAAGACAACTGTTTTAAAGTATTGTTCAGTCACGGCTACCGTCTCTGTAATGTTTATGTTGTACTATTATTAAAGAATAACTAAAATAATGTCATTAAAGATGGATTAAATAACCGGGTCCAACACCTTTCTGCATACTCCTACCCCTAGGATCCGCTGTTATCGCGAGAATCTTAGCTTTTCAGTGAATTCTCGCGATATCGCCTGCTTTGAAACCAGTTTCAATCAGCACTAACACTTTCAAGACGTCAATATAATTATATATCATTTGCAAATTATGTGACAAAGTATCCGAAATCAACCTCCAGAAGGCATTCTTTAATTTGCCTGCATCGATAGTTTGTTTACGAGGTCACCGCCATTAATACATGATGTTTTCGTGCCTTCTTTGCTGGTGCCTGATTAAATCCATAGAGTCCCATACATATTCATCGACTTCCGGTTTTCCGAGTGCACTCAAACGGCTTCTACATCAGCGCTGCTGCTCCTCCAGCACCGCCATTGCCCTGACGCACAGGAGTGAACGGGAATATCGTAACTCTCCCCTAGAAGTCTCTGGTATGAACCAATCACCTGAGACTGTCGCTTTGAAAACGCCCATCCCACAAACTGCTGTGGTTGGGAGGGCTTTCAGACTGAATCAGGGGCGGATGTAACATGTCCCATTTGGGGGGCAAGAGAACATGTTGGAGGGGCAGGAGAAAATGGTATGGGTGCGGCTTCATCGCCCGTGTCGCTTCGCGCCACGGGCGATGAAGCTGCACCCATACCATGTTCAGTTACAGGACTTTTATTAGTCAAGTTTAAAGCATCAATAATAACATCAGTTGTTGTTGAAGTTGCAACAGACACGCAGCATGCATAAAGCTAAAGGTCTGAGTCAGAGAGTATTCTGTTTTCAATGATGAAATGCTGTTGGTTTAGTGGTGCCACAGCTGTAGTTAGTTAGTAGCAGTAGTGGTGTTTCAAATCATTTCAATTATAAGCAGTTTAATTTGAAATACATTTGAAATTTGGGTCGTTTGCATGCCATCATATTTGGTGGGGCATTCAGGTAATTTAGGGGGCATTGCCCCCCCATGCCCATGCCTAGTTCCGCCCCTGGACTGAATAACAAAGTGAAACTAAAGGATAATTCAGACTGAGTGTCAGGCAACCCTTCTCTGCATTTCACCCTGAGACGCCCCTCCCCCCAGTGCAGTTTGCATTGGCACAGGTTGTCTTTATTCAAATGCAGGTATTTTAGTAGCTCGCCTATTATTATTTTTTTCACACATCACATCAAACCACACACCACATTATAATTGGGCCAGAATATTATTTCATCCAGCACACACTGCATGACTTTAAAAAAACGAGGGCAGCACCTCCACTTTGAAGCGTTTTGAGTGATATGGTGAGGAGAGTGGCAGAAGGGAGGGGAGGAAAGGAAGAGGAATAGATTACCTCTGGGATTACAAGTAAAGTCTGCCCCAGAGTGTGACGTTAAATGCCTGCATGAGTATCAGTACACTATTAAAGCAGGGGTTTTCAACAGGTGGTCCGGGGACCACCAGTGGTCCTTGAGAAGGTTCCAGGTGGTCCCCAGGCTAAATGATGGAAGGTTGGTTAACCAGATGTAACTCTTGAGAATGTAAAAATGAAACCAAATGGACCCATTTGGGTTTCATTTTCACACTCTCAAGAGTTAAAATATTCATTATCTGAATTAGTACCACTTAATTAAGAAGTTTACACTGTTTTGTTGGCAAAATACAGCCTGGATTTGTGGACAAAACCAGAAGAATTCTTTAATTTTAGGTCTTTGGTGTGAAAATATAATCGAATGGTGGTCCGTAGCTCAAATGCTGAATAAATGGTGGGCCCTGGAGTCAAAAAGGTTGAAAACCCCTGTATTAAAGACAAGTATGATGTTTGGAGCTGCTAAAATACCCACATGAGTATAAAGACATCCTGTGGCACTGTGGGATTGGGACGAGGACCTCAGGACCTCAAATCAAGTGCAGTAGTATACAGTATATGATGCCAAGGTACTGTAGATTGATGCCCAATGTGTTTTGGTGTGGAATTCCCCTTTAATCATTTCAGCAAGGCACTTTCTACACGAAACACTAGCTCCCCAAAAACAATGTTTGAAACAATGTTTCATAATGCGTCATATCCAGGGGTTGACACTAAGGTCTCCAAGGCACTAGCTTGCCCATCGGGCAAGTGCAAGTCAGGTTGTACTTGCCCTCAGATCATGGCCACTTGCCCCCAAAATATATCTTAAAGTTTGCATTTTACATTCTACTTGGGCGCTTAAAAAAATCCTTTCGCAATCGAAGTCTATGTTTTGTTTAAGTCACTATCAGCTACAGTAAATATTCAACTTGTAAATCAGTGGTTCCCATAGTGGTCACTGACTCAGGGGTCTGTGATGCCAGAAAAATGATAATTTGGAACCAAATGGACCTGGGAGAGAGATAGGAGATAGCTAGAAAGCAAGGAAAGACGTAGAGGCAGAGTGCAATGACCACCTTCAAGACAAATTTATCTTGTGTTGTGTTATAGCGCACTAAGTCGCACACTTGCCCGGGCAACCAAGTAGAAGTCTTCACTTGCCCGATCATTTTTTTTTTTACTTGCCCCGGGCAAGCGGGTAAGTGTTGGTGTCAACCCCTGATATCTATTGTCACGATTTCACAACAAAGGTCTAAGATGCAGGATACAGTTCAGCTTAATCATTTCAGCAAAAGGAACTATAACACGAAACTCCCCCGGCCTGAAAACAAGCCATGTTTCATAATGTGTCAGTATCTATTGTAACTTCCTCTGTCGTGCACATGTGCTCATGAGTCTGTAGTTTGTGTCATATCACCACTGGATGTCTTGGTTCCTCTGTTTCGTAGTCTGATGAATACGATGCTAACCAGTGCAAGCAGTACCACAGCAACTCCGAGTCCTGCTCCAATATATGTCAGTTCATCTGGGCAGGAAAGAACGAGGGCACACATGTCAGTTATAATCTCTCTCTCTCTCTCTCGCTCTCTCTCGCTCTCTCTCGCTCTCTCTCGCTCTCTCTCTCGCTCTCTCTCTGTCTCTCTCTCTCTGTCTCATAGACACTTGAATGTCCCGGAATTTTATACATGGTCAAAAATAAATTTTTTTCTTTCTTTTTCTTTCTTTTTTTCATGGCCAAAACTAGAGACCACAACTAACCTGACTTCCGTCACTCACAGTCTCAGATCAGTATGATAGTCCTATATTAAATTGTAGCGTGCCTGTACGTAGGCCTACCAGTGCTGCCAACTTGGCACATAGTTGCTAATATACCGGTATACAGTATTTACCTCTTTTCTCCCACTACTGCCAACAGTAGTGGAAAAACTCCTGAATCTAAATCTAAACTGAGATGAGAAAAATGAAAACTGGACTGCTCCAGAAAGAGTTGGAAATTAATGGTTAAGTAGCCTAATTATTAATCTGATATGTAGAAGAGTAATAAAATAATGAGAGCAGTAACATTTCAGTGTAAAAGTGTGATATATTTCTGGGTTAGATAATCGCTGCCGATAATAGGTCGCCGATTGGGTGGTCCAAATGTCCAGGATTTTTGTCAGACACATGTGGCATCCCTAACACACACACACACACACACGCACACACACACACACACACACACACACACACACACACACACACACACACACACACACACACACACACGGACACGTGCACTTACCATTGGTAGGGCCATTTTCATCTTCTCCCAGTGGATCTTAAAGTGGAGGAGATAGATCAAGAGTGAAAGAGAAAACAACAAGAACATAGAATAGACAAGGGATGTGTGAGTTGAGTTATTCATAACATCTTACTTGTTGCTGTAGTGGGTTCAGTGATAGAAGTAGTAGCAGTAGTAGCCGTAGTAGTAGGTGCTTTGTAATGGTTGTTGTTCACGCAATCAGAGGGAAAAGATGGTGCATGACACATCAATGTACATTGTACACATTATGCATTCATAACACAAGGTTGTTATAATTTTGTCCGTTTGGAATAGGTTCAGATATGAAAATCATGGCCAAGTTGAAATCTTCTCTGTCTAATTGGCACGACCCAACAGCATTAGACAAGAAATGTGAGAAATTAGAGTTCGATTGCAAATTGTATTGTGTGATTATGGTGATAATACTGGGTAGTTTCCCTGCTAGTCAGTGCCAGTATCACAATTTAAGCCTTTTTAGCATTTTTCGCCTTTTCCACAAAATCGAGATACAGTATGGTGTTTTAGGCTATCGTACTGCCTTATTCACATCCCTGCGAGTATAATGAATGGTTAAAGGGGAACTCCACCCCTTTTCAACATTTTAATATGTCATTGATATACCTTAGAGATGTTGTGTGGACATGCTAAAAAAAAGTTCCCCCAATTCTGTATTTCCTAAAAATGGAGGTGTGAAAAAAGTCATCAGCATGGTGAAATACATCTGATGACATCATCAGGATGTATTTCACCATGTTAATGATTTTTCTTTCAGACCCCTTTTTGAACTTTTTGAAAATGGGTGGAATTCCCCTTTAAACCGCCATTGTGTCCCCCATGAGAGAGTAGTTATTAGTTCTCAAGTGATTTTTTTCCCCCAAATATGAGCCTTTACACAAAAACACCAAGCTATACCCCACAATCACCCTTTGATAGAAACATATTTAGACATGAGAACAGACTTTGCGGACTGAAATTCAGGGAGCAGGTTATGTGGCAAATATGCCAGTCATATGTACCGTAATTTCCGGACTATAAGCCGCTACCTTTTTCACATGCTTTTGATCCTGCGGCTTATACAACGGTGCGGCCAATCTATGGATTTTTACAGGTAACACAGGGGTAGTCCCTGAGAGGGTTCCAGGTGGGCTCCACAGACTAAATGGTGAGAGTGTAAACATGAAACCAAATGGACCCGCAAGGGTCCATTTGGTTTCATTTGTACGCTCTCAAAGAGTTACATCTGGTTAACCAACTTTGGATATTGGATATTCACCATCTAAATTAGCACCACTTAATTAATAAGTTATAAGTCATGTTTATTTTTGGTCTAATTTTGATGTTTTGCCTCTTTTGTTTGCGAAAATCCACCCTGGAATTGTGAACAAAACCAAAAGAAATCTTTAGTTTTGGGGTCTGTGGGGTGAAGATGTTGTTAAATCGTGGTCTCTGGCTCAAATGCTGAATAAATAGTGGGCCCTGGGATCAAAAAAGTTGAAAACCACTGCTCTAAAATGAAGCTTATTGCCTGGTGCGGCTTATAGTCAGGTGCGGCTTATACAAGGAAAAATCAGTATTTTGCCCCAAATTTAGATGGTGCAGCTTATATTCAGGTGCCGCTTATAATCCGGAAATTACGGTACAGGTATATCAAAATGTTTCAATGAAAAGTATAGCTTTAAAAACTAAACAAAAAACACTATACTAAACTGTCATGACTGAACTAACAAACTAACTAACAAAAACAGTGTCGTTAATGAACTCACCATCTAAAACACTGAGAAATACTTCATTGTATGTGTCCACACCACGTCTATCTATTCCACAGTAGTATGTGCCTGAATCCTCCTTTGCCAGTTCTGTTATAGTCACAGAGAATGTGTTTCCCTCATCCTGGAGGCTGTATCTCCCTTTCGAAGAAGATTTCTTTCTTCCAGAATGGATGAGGATGTCTGTGTTCGAACATGGACTCTTGCAGAAGTATTTGGCATTAGTGTCTGCATTGCTGTGAGAGCATCTGATCACGACCAGGCCTCCCTCAGTCCCTTCTGCTCTCACATCCACAGACTCAACGCCACACAACCCTGGTGGAAGATAAGGGAATATCGCCAAGGGTCAGCAGATATTTTACGTTAAAGGCATAGTTACGTTTTGGTGCTTTAGCTGTTGAAAAATAGCAGATCTACAAGCTCATATCGCGCCACGATATGAGCTTGAAAATGTGGTGCAAATCTTTGAATACATAATTTCGGAAGCAAACATTTTTAACTCAAATCTTTGCTTCTGGGGTGATCCCTAGAACAACATATTTTTAGATGAGGTTCTGCAGCTAAATACTAGATATTTCTGGGGGTCCTTCCTATGAAATATGTTAAGCATCACTGACACCGACACAGAGATTTTTCCAGAAAAACTAGAACCTCACACCAGGCACTAGAATTTAGTGTCACAAACTAGAATTTAGTGTCATGGACTAGAATCTAGTGTCAGGAACTAGAATCTAGTGTCAGAAACTGGAATCTCACTTCAGAAACTACAATCTACTGAGAGGAACTAGAATCTACCGTGGGGGACTAGAATCTAGCATGAGGGACTAGAATCTAGCGTCGGAAACTAGAATCTAGCGCTGTGAACTAGAATCTAGCATCAGAAACTAGAATCTAATCATAACAAGGGTTAAGCTATATGAAATAGTGGATACCAACAGCGCGTCATAGGACCTCCCGCTCTGGGGCAATTACTGAACCATAGTGGAGAGCTGCGCTGTTGCTGTTGACAAAGTCCCATTCTCTCCTGTTGCCCTACTTGCCCCCAGAACAGGGATCGGGGGGTAGAAGCGAAAATGTTTTTTGTTTCTCTCTATACTTACCATTAGGGGTCTGCTCTGGTTTTGATGAATATAATAATATAATGGTCATTTTGTGGAGGTCACTGGGGGGCCACGCACACAGTAAAAGTAAATGAATCCAAAAAAACTAGCTTAATTTGTATCATTGACCCATTTCTAAAATATTGACACATCCTTTGTTCATTTTTGACCACTCTGTCATGGGGAACTATGCTTTTATTAGTTTCCATATCACTACACTAAAATGAACAAAGGATGTGCTAATATTGTGACCTCCCCCCCAAATGACCGGAATTACTTAATATTCAATCTAAACCAGAGCAGAACTCCCACCACGGGACTACAGAAATGAATTAATACAGTAGCAACAACTATATTAGTATTTCATACAGCTTAACAAAAAAAAACCCTGAACATAACATTTTATCTTATATTGTGACTGAGTGACAGCGAATGAGAGACTGCACTGTTTTGGGGGGGCATAGTGTAATATGTTCAATACACTTACCTCTCAGAAGAATGACGAGGACAAGGAAAACCATCTCCATGTTGTTCATGTCCTCCACACACAGTGCAGCCCTTATTGTATATTACTCAGAGTTACAAATGCAAAGCGAGTATGAGTTGTATATTACTGCATGTTGCAGGTTCCTCATTATTAACTTTCCTCTCTGGATTTCCTCTTTTTCTCTCAGTCTGCCGTGAATAACAGTTTCCTCTGTAGGTTGTGTTAACTTACTGTAATCTGATCTCGGTCGTGACCCAGCACGACTGAGGTTGAGTCATTGAGTAATTTTGGATTTTTGTTTTATCACGTCATGTGAAAGCATATAGCTACACAGCTACAATTTGACATATTTTTTGTTCAGTTTGACCCACCAGTCTTTGAGCTATGGCTTATTGAGTAATGTCTTGCAGAAAACAGTGGGTTTGTGAAAGCAGGCTTGAAAGGTTCACTTCTGTGCACCTCTAACATTACCGTAATTTCCGGATTATAAACTGCACCAGCTAAATTTGGGGCAAAATATTGATTTTTCCTTGTATAAGCCGCACCTGACTATAAGCCACACCAGGCAAAATAAGCTTCAAGTTAGAGCAATGGTTTTCAACTTTTTTGATTCCAGGGCCCACTATTTATTCAGCATTTGAGGCAGAGACCACGAAACTAAAGATTTCTTTTGGTTTTGTTCACAATTCCAGGGTGGATTTTCACAAGCAAAAGAGGCAAAACATCAAAATTAGACCAAAATGAACATGACTTAGTGTTACAACGTAATTAAGTGGTGCTAAGATGGTCAATACCATAACTCTTTGGTTTCATTTTTACGCTCTCAAACATTTACATCTGGTACTTTCCATCATTTGCGGAGCCCACCTGAAACCCTCTCAAGGACTACCCCTGTGTTACCTGTAAAAATCCATAGATTGGCCTCACTGTTGTATAAGCCGCAGGGTCAAAAGCATGTGCAAAAAGTAGCGGCTTATAGTCCGGAAATTACGGTACTCAAGCGGCAACCTTGTTGAAAGAACCAATTTCGACCAAAAACGAAAATGAATACGAAATCTGTCTGGAGCCGCAAATATGCAGTATTTGAGTCTTATATGAAGTCTACACTGGCTATATTGAAATGATCAAGTACAAGTTAATGAGAAGTCATTAAAAATTTATATTTTCCTATTTGTTGCAGACTATAATGCACATTTCAGTTGACTGAATTGTTGAAACTTTGTTGAAATGTACCCTATTGGCCTGAATAAAAGACTATGTTTTTTTTCCCAATGGAAATATCCCAAAAATGGAGCCGTCTTATATTCAGGGGCTATACTATATGACATTCAATGTTCTTTTTATGTAAATGGGTCTTGAAAGATGAGGGTCGTCTTATAAACGAGTCGTCTTATATTCGGGACAATACGGTATTTATTGTAAAGCAGGAGTTTTCAACAGGTTGAATAGCAAGTACACTAATCTAAGCCCATTTCCCATCCCAACACAATTCAGCTGTCCCTACATTCACAGTTGGTTGTAATACCCTGTTTTTTTTTAATATATATAATATTGAAACACTTAAAAAATGTAGTCTTCCCCCCAATATGTCATTAATATACCTTTAGAGATGTTGTGTGGACATGATAAAAAAAAAGTTCCCCCAATTCTGTATTTCCTAAAAATGAAAAAATCATTAACAAGGTGAAATACATCTGATGACATCACCAAGATGTATTTCACCATGTTAATGATTTTTCTTTCAGACCCATTTTTTCTGAGAGAAAACCCATTTTCAATGTGAACCAAATTGAAAACCCATTTTCAATGTGAACCCTCTCAGGAAATTTTTGAAAATTTGAAAATGGGTGGAATTCCCCTTTAAAAGATTAGTTTGTTCAAACTTGGCCCACGGCTTTGTTCATTTTTAAATTTTGACCCACTCTGTATCTGAGTTTTACACCCCTGCTCGAGTAGCCTATGTGTCTATGAGTCTGACTGTGCTATTAACTCATTTTGCGTAAAAATAAAATAGAATCACTTTTTCTTCTCTCCTGAACAATTTAGTCTTCCCCCAACGACTCATCCTCAGTTAGAATTGGTCACGTATGTAGAAGTCGCATTTATACAGAATAGTGTCATCACTTTATCTTTCAGGGCAAATTTAAAAACAACTCGGCTACCCCTGGGCTCTCAGGGTGCAACAAAGGAGGGGGAACACATGACACCGTAATAAGGAAATGAGATACATAAAATAGGCTATTTTGGTGCTGTCCTGCAGCAAAACAATTCAAGGCCTCTCTCCATTACTCAGAATATTCACGTTTCCTTGTGCCACATTTATTTGCACCAGCAGCGCATTATGCCACTCGTGGCTATATCTTGTTGTTATGGCTTTGCAGAATACTTCACGCAAAAAAAAGAACAGGAAAGTACAATTCAATGCAAGGTTTGCTAAGATCATTTAAAACCCAAGAAAGCCTTTATGATTTGTTTCCATTGTGTTCCTTCAACATTCAATTAGTCGGAGTCGTAACATTTAATATCTAGGCCCACAGTAAGGGGAGGGTGTGGTCTGGCCGACGTATATGGAAAGAAAATATATGTACATACTGTATATGAAATTGGCTCCTACATCATACTGCTGACTATGTTGTACATATATGTTTAAAATATACAGTACTGCACCACATATATGAAATTGCCCCCCCCCCCCCTATATGAACCTGACTGTGGCATGTATGTGGTTATATTGACACACATGTCCTATATATCCACATATATGCGCATATATTGTATGTACTTGATTATTGTATATGCAATATACAGTATATGATGCATATATGATGCACATACAGTACATATATGCCGTGTGACAAGCATTTAATAGCACTAGAACAGGGGTCCCTGAGAGGGTTCCAGGGGGTCCCCAGCTAAGTTGGTTAACCAGATGTAACTCTTGAGAACGTAAAAATGAAACCAAATGGACCCTTGCGGGTCCATTTGGTTTCATTTTTCCGCTCAAGAGTTAACATATTCATCATCTGAATTAGCCCTACAGTCTATACAACTAGAAGATGGACAAAAGCAAAATAAACCTTTAGTTTTGGGGTCTGTGGGGGCTAAAATGCCCTCAAATGGTGGTCTTCCGTGGCCCAAATGCTGAATAAATGGTGGGCCCTGGTGTCAAAAAGGTTGAAAACCCCGGCACTATAGAACAGTGCCTCGCTGTGAACCGCTGCGGTTGCTATGCAACGTTGCTAGGTGGGACTCCACTGCACTGTTTGTTTTCATTCAACTGGCTTATGTACTGTATGTCCCTCCAGGTTAATTTACATGGAGGCATGGCCAATGCTGTTTAGCTACAGGTATATAGAGTTGCGCAGTGACGTCACCGCCCCGGTTCCGGAAGTCTTTTCCCAATTCATTTTTCTCATAGACTTTTCGAAAATAATTTATATCAAGACGATTACGCCGCGGACACAGCCAACTCGAGTCGTGACGAATCATGATGACACACACAAACTTTTGGGACAATAAAATAATTTCTAAGATGAAAAACGAAACAAAAAGTCTTGTATCATGCCGTTTTCTACTTCTTCCCAATTATATATTATATGACGATATTGTGTTTGTTGTCATGATTTGTCACGACCTGAGTTGGCTGTGTCCGCGGCGTAATCGTCTTGATATAAATTATTTTCGAAAAGTCTATGAGAAAAATGAATGGGGAAAAGACTTCCGGAACCGGGGCGGTGACGTCACTGCGCAGCTCTATTGACTGGCCAAACTGCATCAGCCATAACTCCAGGTCTTAAAGGGGAACTCCACCCATTTTCAAACATTCTAATATGTCATTAGTATACCCTAGAGGTGCTGGGTGGACATGATGAAAAAAAGTTCCCCCCATTCTGTGTTCCCAAGAAATGGAGGTCTGAAGAAAACCACTAAACATCACCATGTTAATGGATTTCTTTAGACGCTTCTTTTTTCTGAGAGCATACAAATGGAACCAAATGAACCCGTTTTGGTTATAGGTCATAAGACCTGGTACTTAAGACATGCAAAATAAGGACCAGAATCCTACTACATCCTTGCCAAATCACTCTCAATAACACCACAGATATACTCTATTAAGCTAATAATAAACTATGAAATATTACCCAGCTGTGATATAAGCCATTAATATATCTATTATGTTTTTTAACTTTTTATTTAACAAGTAAAAACGCAGACAAAACAGAGACAAGGCCTCTTTTGCAAGTGGGAACTGGTCAAGAGGCAGCAATATACGGTAATATTACGCTTCAATACCATGTCGAAAATGTCACAGTTTTGGAACAGCAAGTAAAAACATGTGATACATCCATAATTCCTATTTAAAAGAATAGGCTACCTAAGCAATAAAATAAAAAATAAAATAAAATTACAGCATACGGTATAATACAAGCACAACAGTTCACACAAGTCCTTTACAAGCCAGGCAATGTACACAAAAGAGAGTAAAAAAAAAATAATAAACTCCTATATCCATTCAATCATATATACATGCAAGCTCACATACATATTCAGGCATATATACATGCTTACATACCGGTATACATTACATACATACAATATCTAGGCGCAAAAATATTCTGGTTAGCACATATCCAAGCTTGTGCAGGCATTGCACTGTACACATAATATATTCCTTTCATCATAACGTCTTATCATTTATAATCCTTTATATATCTCAGATTGTGGTTAGACTGCAACATTTTCTTTGTCAACATGAAACTCACTCAATCCCTCTTCAAGCTAAAATAGTAGCTTGAAATGCAGTAGTCTACTTACTAAGCTCTAGAACAGGGGTCCAGGGACCACCAGTGGTCCTTGAGAGGGTTCCAGGTGGTCCCCAGCTAAGTTGGTTCACCAGATGTAACTCTTGAGAACGTAAAAATGAAACCAAATGGACCCTGGCGGGTCCATTTGGTTTCATTTTTAAGAGTTAAAATATTCATCATGTGAATTAGTCCGAAGTCTATACACATACACAACTAGAAGATTAATGGTCATGGACAGAAGAAAAGGAAATCTTTAGTTTTTGGGGGGTCTGTGGGGCTAGAATGTCCTCAAATGGTGGTCCGTGGCTCAAATGCTGAATAAATGGTGGGCCCTGGGATGAAAAAGGTTGAAAACCCTTCTAGAATTATTGTATGCTGAGATTGACTGAAGTTAATGAGATGAGCAGTGAATGAACCTTTCAGGTTATGTTTCATAATGTGCCAGCATCTATTGTAACTTCCTCTGTTGTGCACATGTGCTCATGAGTCTGTTTGTGTCATACCACCACTGGATGTCTTGGTTCCTCTGTTTTGTAGTCTGATGAATACAATGCTAACCAGTGCAAGCAGTACCGCAGCAAGTCCGAGTCCTGCTCCAATATATGTCAGTTCATCTGGGCAGGAAAGAACGAGGGCACACATGTCAGTTATAATATCTCTCTCTCTCTCTCTCTCTCTCTCTCTCTCTCTCTCTCTCTCTCTCTCTCTCTCTCTCTCTCTCTCTCTCTCTCTCTCTGTCTCATAGACACTTGAATGTCCCGGAATTTTATACATGATCAAACTTTTTTTTTTTTTTTTCATGGCCAAAACTAGAGACCGCAACTAACCTGACTTGCGTCACTCACAGTCTCAGATCAGTATGATAGTCCTATTAAATTGTAGCGTGCCTGTACGTAGGCCTACCAGTGTTGCCAACTTGGCACATTTGTTGCTATATTTACCTCTTTTCCAGACCCCCCCTACAGCCAAAATTAGTGGAAAAACTCCTGAATCTAAATCTGTTTATCTAAACTGTAGCCTGGCCTAACCCGCAATGATTTTGGCCTTGGGGGGGCGGGGTGCCGTGGGATCCACACGGCAGATCGAGCTGATCTGATTTGATCTCACGAACGTGTCGTCATCCTCGGCCCCTCCCGCGCCCGTCCACTGCTGTTCTACGTCACATCATTTAGAGCGACGCCCACCCCGGAAGGTTGACTCCCCCCTCAAGGCCACTTCGTGTAACAAGTTAGTCCAGGCTTTCCGTTTTCGCGCAACGCGACCGAAAATGAAAGCCTGGGTGTCGAGGCTATCTAAACTGAGATGAGAAAAATGAAAACTGGACTGCTCCAGAAAGAGTTGTAAATTAATGGTTAAGTAGCCTAATTATTAATCTGATATGTAGAAGAGAAATAAAATAATGAGAGCAGTAACATTTCAGTGTAAAAGTGTGATATATTTCTGGGTTAGATGTTTAAAGAGGTGCGTTGCTTCCGACCAAAAGGCCGATAATAGGCCGCCGATTGGATGGTCAAAATGTCCAGGATTTTTGTCAGACACATGTGGCAACCCTAACACACACACACACAGACACGGACACACACACATGGACACGCACACATGTGCACTTACCATTGGTACGGCCATTTTCATCTTCTCCCAGTGGATCTTAAAAGTGGAGGAGATAGATCAAGAGTGAAAGAGAAAACAACAAGAACATAGAATAGACAAGAGATTTGTGAGTTGACCACATCTTACCTGCTGCTGTAGTGGGTTCAGTGATAGGAGTAGTAGCAGTAGTAGCCGTAGTAGTAGGTGCTTTGTAATGGTTGTTGTTCATGCATTCAGAGGGAAAAGATGGCGCATGACACATCAATGTACACATTATGCATGCATAACACAAGGTCGTTATAATTTTGCCCGTTTTGAATAGGTTCAGATATGAAAATCATGCCCAAGTTGAAATCTTCTCTGTCTAATTGGCCCGACCCAACAGCATTACACAAGAAATGCGAAAAATTAGATTTCGATTGCAAATTGTATTGTGTGATTATGGTGATAATACTGGGTAGTTTCCCTGCTAGTCAGTGCAAGTATCACAATTTAATCCTGATGACATCATCAGGATGTATTTCACCATGTTAATGATTTTTCTTTCAGACCCCTTTTTGAACTTTTTGAAAATGGGTGGAATTCCCCTTTAAACCGCTATTGTGTCCCCCATGAGAGAGTAGTTATTACTAGTTCTCAAGTGATTTTTTCCCCCCAAATATGAGCCTTTACACAAAAACACCAAGCTATACCCCACAATCACCCTTTGATAGAAACATATTTAGACATAAGAACAGACATTGCGGACTGAAATTCAGGGAGCAGGTTATGTGGCAAATATGCCAGTCATATGTACCGGTACAGGTATATCAAAATGTTTCAATGAGAAGTATAGCTTTAAAAACTAAACAAAAACGCTACACTAAACTGTCATGACTGAACTAAAACAAAAAACAGTGTCGTTAATGAACTCACCATCTAAAACACTGAGAAGTACTTCATTGTATGTGTCCACACCACGTCTATCTATTCCACAGTAGTATGTGCCTGAATCCCCCTTTGCCAGTTCTTTTATAGTCACAGAGAATGTGTTTCCCTCATCCTGGAGGCTGTATCTCCCTTTCGAAAAATATTTCATTCTACTAGAATGGATGAGGATGTCTGAGTCCGAACATGGAATCTTGCAGAAGTATTTGGCATTTGTATCCGCATTGCTGTCAGAGCATCTGATTACGACCAGGCCTCCCTCAGTCCCTTCTGCTCTCACATCCACAGACTCAACGCCACATAAACCTGGTGGAAGATATAAGGGATAAACAAGGGAAGACAATATCAGCAGATATTTTACGTTAACCCCACGCGTTTTGGTATTCAACGCATTATGTTACCCTTTAGCTATTGAAAAATATCAGATCTAAAACAAAAATCAGATCTGCGAGCTCATATCGCGCCACTTGGTGGCGCGTCATGAGCTCGTTGATCTGATTTTTGGTTGTGAAAATGATGCGCAAATCTAAGAATATATTCTGTTTTACACCTGATTGTAGTTTCTGACACTAGATTCTAGACTAGTTTCTGATGCTAGATTCTGACAGATTCTAGTTTCTCTGAAAAATCCATGTTCCTGTGTCAGCGATGCTTAACATATTTCATGCCAAGGACCACCACAATTATCTATATTTGGCTGTGGACCCCCCCATCTGGAAACATGTTGTTCTAGGAAGCCCCCAGAAGCAACAATTTTAGTTCAAAATATTTGCTTCTGAAAGAATTCAAAGATTTGCATCACATTTTCACAATTTTTCAGAAATATCAGAGCTACAAGCTCATATCGCGCCACCGAGTGGCGCGATATGAGCTTGTAGATCTGATATTTTTCAATGGCTAAAGTGTAACATAACACGTTGAACACCAAAGCGCGTTCAGTACACAAAGGGTTAAAGGCATAGTTACAATTTTTTTAAGTTAAGCTATATGAAATAGTGGATACCAACGGTGCGTCATAGGACCTCCCACTCTGGGGCAAACAGAACCATAGTGGAGAGCTAGTGATTGTTCAACCCATAGTTGGAACAAAACATGGTAAAGCAGCATTTCACTACTATGTGTCACGGACCTGGAATAGTATCCCAAGTTACATTAGGAAATCCCCAACCATAGCTATTTTTAAGTCAAATTTAAAAACATATTTATTTAACATAGCCTATCCTAATTGAACTGTGTATCATTTTTGTCTTATAGGCAGGAGTATTTGTTTCTAATGTATATGCTTCTTTATGTCTTTCTACATTTTAAATTGATCTATTTTTAACCTGGACTGATTTTCAATGTGCACTGTTGCACTTTTGTGATTCTGACAGTATCTTAATCTCTGCTGTTTTCTAAGTGCACTGTTGCACTTTCTGTAATTTTTGCCTGTATTCTGTAAAGCACTTTGAATTGAACTGTGTATGAAAGGAGCTATATATATAAATTTGCCTTGCCTTGCCTTGCCTTGCCTTGCCTTGCCTTGCCTTGCCTTGCCTTGCCTTGCCTTGCCTTGCTGCGCTGGTGCTGTTGACAAAGTCCCATTCTCTCCTATAGCCCTACTTGCCCCAGAACAGGGATCGGGGTAGAAGCGAAAATGTTTACGCCCATTCAGGGGTTGACACTAAGGTCTCGGAGGCACTTGCCCATCGGGCAAGTGCAAGTCAGGTTCTACTTGCCCTCCGCTCATGGTCACTTGCCCCTTCAAAAATATATTGTACATTTTGCAGATGTAACTCTTGAGAACGTAAAAATGAAACCAAATGGACCCTTGCGGGTCCATTTGGTTTCATTTTTACACTCTCAAGAGTTAAAACTAATCATCTTAATTAGCCCAGGTCTACACAACTAGAGAATGTAGAAGATTAGGTCATTTTGATGTGTATGTTAATTTGCCTGTTTTGTTTCCCAAATCCAGCCTGGAATTGTGGATAGCTAGAAAGCAGTGAAAGACACAGAGGCAGAGTGCAATGACTGCCTTCAAGACAAATGTATCTTGTGTTGTGTTATAGTGCACTAAGTTGCACACTTGCCCGATCGGGCAACCAGGTAGCTATTTCTAGAATATTGACACATCCTTTGTTCATTTTTGACACCCTGCCATGGGGAACTAGTTTCCATATCACTACAATACAAACGACGTTAGTTTTGTGGATTAATTTATTTCTACCCCCCCCCCCCCCCCCCAAAAAAAAAAATGACCGGAACTACTTAAAGGGGAACTCCACCTATTTTCAACATTTTAATATGTCATTAAATACCTTAGACATGTTATGTGGACATGATAAAAAGTTCCCCCAATTCTGTATTTCCTAAAAATGGCGGTCTGAAAAAATCATTAACATAGTGAAATACATCTGATGACATCACCAAGATGTATTTCACCAAGTTAATGATTTTTCTTTCAGACCCCTTTTTTCCTGAGAGGGTACAAATGTGAACCAAATGGACCCTAGCAGGTCCATTTGGTTCACATTTGTACCCTTTGGGGCAAAATACTGATTTTTCCATGTATAAGCCGCACCTGACTATAAGCCGCACCAGACAACAAGCTTCATGTTAGAGCAGTGTTTTTCAAACTTTTTGATCCCAGGGCCCACTATTTATTCAGCATTTGAGCTACAGACCACCAACAACATTTTAACCCCACAAAACCCAAAACTAAAGATTTCTTTTGGTTTTGTCCACAATTCCAGGATGGATTTTCTCAAACAAAACAGGCAAAACACAGAGATCAAAATAACTATGACTTATTAAGTGGTGCTAACTTAGATGGTGAATATCATAACTCTTGAGAGTGTAAACATTTTTACGTTCTCAAAGAGTTAGATCTGGTTAACCAACTTTCCATCATTTAGTCTGTAGGGCAACCCTCCACACTACCCTCTCAGGGACCACTGGTGGTCCCCGGACCACCTGTTGAAAAACCCCTGTTTAAAAAAAAAAAAACACCTGTAAAAATCCATAGATTGGCCGCACCGTTGTATAAGCCGCAGGGTCAAAAGCATGTGAAAAAAGTAGCGGCTTATAGTCCGTAAATTACGGTAATATGTTCAATACGATTACCTCTCAGAAGAATGACGAGGACAAGGAAAACCATCTCCATGTCGTTCATGTCCTTCACACACAGTGCAGCCCTTATTGTATATTACTCAAATGCGAGCATGAGTTGTACCGGTATATTACTGCATGTTGCAGGTTCCTCATTATTAACTTTCCTCTCTGGATTTCCTCTTTTTCTCTCAGTCTGCCGTGAATAACAGTTTCCTCTAATAGGTTGTGTTAACTTACTGTAATCTGATCTCGGTCGTGACCCAGCACGACTGAGATTGAGTCATTGAGTAATTTTGGATTTTTGTTTTATCACGTCATGTGAAAGCATTAGCTACATAACTACAATTTGACATATTTGTTGTTCAGTTTGTCCCACCCAGTCTTTGAGCTATGGCTTATTGAGTAATGTCTTGCAGAAAACAGTGGCACCTCTAACATTACACCAGTGGCAACCTTTAATGTCGAAAGAACCAATTTCGACCAAAAACGAAAATGAATACAAAATCTGTCTGGAGCCGCAAATATACAGTATTTGAGTCTTATATGAAGTCTACACTGGCTATATACTGTAGGCCGTGGGCCGCCGGAAAAATCCTTGCCATCAAAAGGGACAAGACATATGTGGTATCATTATGTTCGTATGACATCCAGGAATGCAAAAATGTGTGATAGCAGTTTCAGAAGAGTAGCTGAATGCAGGTTTTTGGCCTTTATAGCTGATAAAATGTTGTAATAACTTCGTAACTTGAAATGCATTGATTTCACGCCCCATAAATGTATTGAACGTTAATATAAAGTTGAGCATTACGAACAATTTGGTACCAATACATGTCTGTATCTCCTACGGTTCTCGAGATACAGCATATAGGTACATTCACAGATTGAGGAAAGCAAGACATTTGTAACATTGATTCTTAAGTCAATCAAATGGTGATGCAGACATGAAAATTGATATATGCACTCTTTAAACCCCACTATTTCTAAAAGTACTGCGTGCCCTACAAAATTCCAAGATGGCAGCCCCCAAAATCCAAGATATCCGTCCAAAAATGTATTTTTTCATTCATAACTCGAAATACAAAGGTTTTAAACCCCATAAATGTATTGAACGTTAATATAAAGTTGGGCATTACGGACATTTTGATACCAAGTTCATGTCTGTATGTACTACGGTTCTTGAGTTACAACATATACAGTAGGTAATGATGAGGTACCAACCCATAAGGGTAACATTTTGGCACGGTTCACTCTTTTACTCAAAGATCCCTTCATCACCAGATCTACTATTTTCAGGAAACTGACCTACATGTGTCTGCTATCATAAACCACTTCAAGTTTTTGAATTGGTGAAACGTCATTGACCTTTGACACATGACCCTGAACTTGAATTGCTTCGGTCACCTCATAAATCAACTCGGCACCCAAGAAAATGTATACTTTGATCATTTTGAATCATCAAAAGTGGCCCATTAGTCACCATGTTCACCATACTGTATCAATGTTTTATCAGATATAAAGGCCAAAAACATGTATTCAGCTACTCTTCTGAAACTGCTATCACACATTTTTGAATTCATGGATGTCATACGCACGTAATGATACCACATATGTCTTGTCCCTTTTGATGGCAACGGATTGCCATTTTTAGGCCGGTGTCCCACGGCCTAATATTGAAATGATCAAATACAAGTTAATGAGAAGTCATTAAATATGATATTTTCCTATTTATTGTTGCAGACTGTAATGCACATTTTAGTTGACTGAATTGTTGAAACTTTGTTGAAATGTATTTATTGTATAGCAGGGGTTTTCAGTAGTTTGAATAGCAGTGCACTAATCTAAGCCCATATCCCATCCCAACACAATGCAGCTGTCCCTACGTTCACAGTTGGTTATAAATCCCTGTTCTAAAGTACTGTACACATTTATTTATTTTTTTAATAATATTGAAACACTTCAAAAATGTAAAATGTAAGGCTCTTTAGGCCAATATGTTTGGCCTAAAAGAGCCACATGTGGCTCCAGAACCGCCTGTTGCAGACCCCTGCATTACACCTAACTACATGTTCAATTTGATATTTATTTCAGACATGCTCTAGTATGTGTCTATGAGTCTAACTGTGCTATTAACTTATTTTGCATAAAAATCAAATAAAATCACTTTTTCTTCTCTCCTGAACAATTTAGTCTTTCCCCAATGACTCAACCTCAGTTAGAATTGGTCACGTATGTAGAAGTCGCATTTATACAGAATAGCGTCATCACTTTATCTTTCAGGGCAAATTTAAAAACAACTCGGCTACCCCTGGGCTCTCAGGGTGCAACAAAGGATGGGGGACACATGACACCGTAATAAGGAAATGAGATACATAAAATAGGCTATTTTTGGTGCTGTCCTGCAGCAAAACAATTCAAGGCCTCTCTCCATTACTCAGAATAGTCGCGTTTCCTTGTGCCACATTTATTTGCGCCAGAGGCGCATTATGTTATGTCGCTCGTGGCTATACCTTGTTGTTATGGCTTTGCAGAATACTTCATGCAAAAATGCAAGGATTGCTAAGATCATTTAAAACCCAAGAAAGCCTTTATGATTTGTTTTCATTGTGTTCCTTTAACATTCAATTAGTCGGAGTCGTAACATTTAATATGTAAGGGGAGGGTGTGGTCTGGCCGACGTATATGGAAATAAAATATATGTACATATATGAAATTGGCTCCTATATATACTGCTGACTATGTAGATATATGTTTTATACCACATATATGAAATTGCCCCCCCTATATGACCTGACTGTGGCATATACTGTTAGGTTATATATGACGCACATGTCCTATATATGCACATACATGCGCATATATGTACTTGATTATTGCATATTATATATGATGCACATACAAATATGCCATGTGACAAGCACTTAATATCACTAGAACAAGGGTTTTCAACCTTTTTGATACCAGGGCCCACTATTTACAGTATTCAGCATTTGAGCCACGGACAACCAGTTAATGACCGTTTCACCCCTCGCACCCAAAAAAACATTCTTCTACATCCTCTAGTTGTGTAGACTTGGGCTTCTTTTTTTAAGTTATGTAACTTATGATGAATATTTTAACTCTTGAGAGTGTAAACATGAAACCAAATGGACCCGCAAGGGTCCATTTGGTTTCATGTTTACGCTCTTAAAGAGTTACATCTGGTTAACCAACTTTTCATTTAGCTGGGGACCACCTGGAATCCTCTCAGGGACCACTGGTGGTCCCCGGACCACCTGTTGAAAACCCTTGCACTAGAACATTGCCTCGCTGTGAACCGCTGCGGTTGCTATGCAACGTTGCTAGGTGGGTCTCCACTGCACTGTTTGTTTTCATTCAACTGGCTTATATGTATGTCCCTCCAGGTTAATTTACATGGAGGCATGGCCAATGCTGTTTAGCTATATTGACTGGCCAAACTGCATCAGCCACAACTCCTGGTCTTAAAGGGGAACTCCACCCATTTTCAACATTCTAATATGTCATTAGTATACCCTAGAGGTGCTGGGTGGACATGATGAAAAAAGTTCCCCCATTCTGTGTTCCCAAGAAATGGAGGTCTGAAGAAAACCACTAACATGGTGAAACATCTTGATGACATCATCAAGATGTATTTTCACCATGTTAATGGATTTCTTTAGACACTTCTTTTTTCTGAGAGCGTACAAATGGAACCAAATGAACCCGTTAGGGTTGAAGGGGTTGACACTAAGGTCTCCGAGGCACTTGCCCATCGGGCTAGTGCAAGTCAGGTTCTACTTGCCCTCAGGTCATGGTCACTTGCCCCCAAAAATATATTGTAAATTTTGCATTTAAGTTTGCTTGGCTGCTTTAAACCAGGGGTTTTCAACACGTGGTCCCTGAGAGGGTTCCAGGTGGTCCCCAGCTAAGTTGGTTAACCAGATGTAACTCTTGAGAACGTAAAAATGAAACCAAATGGACCCGCAAGGGTCCATTTGGTTTCATTTTTACACTCTCAAGAGTTAAAATTCATCATCTTAATTAGCCCAGGTCTACACAACTAGAGAATGTAGAAGATTAGGTCATTTTTATCTGTATGTTAATTTGCCTGTTTTGTGTCCCAAATCCAGCCTGGAATTGTGGACAAAAGCGCAATAAGTTGCAACATACTTGCCCGATCGGGCAACCAGGTAGCAGTCTTCACTTGCCCCACCATTTTTTTTTACTTGCCCCGGGCAAGCGGGCAAGTGTTGGTGTCAAGCCCTGGGTTCATTTGGTTGCAGTTGTACGCTCTCAGAAAAAATGTTGAAAATGGGTGGAATTCCCCTTTAAGTTATACATAAGACCTGGCACTTAAGACACGCAAAATAAGGACCAGAATTCTACTACATCCTTGCCAGATCACTCTCAATAACACCACAGGTATACTCTATTAAACTAATAATAAACTATGAAATATTACTCAGCTGTGATATAAGCCATTAATATACACTGTATCTATTATGTTTTTTAACCTTTATTTAACAAGTAAAACACAGGCAAAACAGAGACAAAGCCTCTTTTGCAAGTGGGAACTGGTCAAGAGGCAGAAATATAATATTACGCTTCAATACCATGTCGAAAATGTCTCAGTTTTGGAACAGCAAGTAAAAACATATGTGATACACCCACAATTCCTATTTTAAATAATAGGCTACTTAATAGGCAAAAAAATAAAATTAAATTACAGCATGCAGTATAATACAAGCACAACAGTTCACACAAGAATTTTACAAGCAATGCAATGTACACAAAAGACTAAGAGAGCAAAAAATAATAAACTCCTATATACATTCAATCATATATTGTACATGCAAGCTCACATACATATTCAGGCATATATATACTGTACATGCTTACATACCGGTATACATATACATACAATATCTAGGCCCAAAAATATTCTAGTTAGTACATATCTAAACGTGTGCATGTATTGCACTGTACACATAATATTTTCCTTTCATCATAGCATCTTATCATTCATAATCCTTTATATATCTCAGATTGTGAGAGATATATAAAGGACATTTTCTTTGTCAACATGAAACTCACTCAATCCCTCTTCAAGATAAAAATAGTTGTCGTTTGAAATGCAGTAGTCTACTTACTAAGCTCTAGAACAGGGGTCCGGGGACCACCAGCGGTCCTTGAGAGGGTTCCAGGTGGTCCCCAGCTAAGTTGGTTAACCAGATGTAACTCTTGAGAACGTAAAAATAAAACCAAATGGACCCTGGCGGGTCCATTTGGTTTCATGTTTACACTTTCAAGAGTTAAAATATTCATCATGCGAATTAGTTCTAAGTCTACACAACTAGAAGATTAATGGTCATGGACAGAAGCAAAGGAAATCTTTAGGTTTTGGGGGGTCTGTGGGGTTAGTTTTTTGTTCTGAAATGGTGGTCCTTGGCTCAAATGCTGAATAAATGGTGGGCCCTGGGATGAAAAAGGTTGAAAACCACTGCTCTAGAATTATTGTATGCTGAGATTGACTAAAGTTAATGAGATGAACAGTCAATGAACCTTTCAGGTTATTTAAATAACTCTGGTAAACCAGGAAATCTGAAGACTTCAGTTACAGAATATGTATGAAAACTCTGCTAATAAGTGAACACATCAACAAGACACACTCAATGATGCTATATCACAACTTCACAAGACAATTTATTTAGCTGAATGTACTTTAACTTACAGTTATGATAAGATGTAAAATGAGAGGTATTGCACTGAGGAAATGTGAGGAAATGTGAGGCACCAGATGTTTAAAGGGGAATTCCACCCATTTTCAAATTTTTTTTTTCTGAGAGTGTACAAATGCAACCAAATTTGGTTCTATTTGTACGCTCTCCGAAAAAGGAAGCGTCTAAAGAAATCCATTAACATGGTGAAAACTGAAAATACATCTTGATGATGTCATCAAGATGTTTCACCATGTTCGTGGCTTTCTTCAGACCTCCATTTCTTGGGAACACAGAATGGGGGAACGTTTTTATCATGTCCACACAACATCACTAAGGTATATTAATGACATATTAAAATGTTGACAATGGGTGGAGTTCCCCTTTAATGGAGAATGCCAGGAGGCTTTCTTAACCTTTTATTTGCAGTTAATTAATTCCCCAAAAAGTGGTCCAGTTATTATTTTGTGAAAAAAAGCTTCATGGCTGTGTTTCCCCTCATATCCCTAAATAAGCTTAGAATGGTTCTATGGGACGTTGTTCAAAATCACCAAATTTCCATCGCTCCAAAATGAAATGTTTTGCTATATATTGTCTCTCCGCCATGTCAGTAGTGTGTTGTCACTTGTTACTATTGGTTTAGCAGTGGTTCAGCCCTAAACTGTGCGCCACGCCCCCTCCTTTTCAGACAGCTCAACCACTGCTGAACCGAAAGAGTGTCAAAACACCACTGGAGGAGAAGGAATATCAAAACATTACATTTTGAAGCGATGGAAATCGCTGAATTTGAACAGCACCCCATAGCCTCATTTTAATCTTATGTTGGGGTAGGCGAGGCAGCCATAAAAGAGTTGTTTGTCCCGAAATAATAACTGGGCCACTTTTTTTGGGGGAAAAAAAATCAATGGCAAATAAAGGTCAGAAAACCTTATGGGGTGGAAAATTAGAAATATTTTTGGGCAATCTGTGAAAAAATTTACTACCAATAGCTTTCTTCACCAATGTGTTCTGATAGGTGTCTAGAATCACCTCTCAATTAGTGCAAGTCCAAATCCCATGGGAAAATCCTGGAGAGCCAATCAAAGTTATGGAGCACAGACTGCTTTGGTGAAAAATATGAACAAAAATTAAAAGTCCAAAATGAAATTGTGGGGTGTCTAACTAGGGGTTTTCAGGGGTGCTGAATCCATTCCAAATATTAGTTTTGGGTAAAAATGTCTCCCTGGCCATATAGCCTATATATGTTGGTTATTAAGCTGTAATTAAGCCGCTATTAAGCCATAATGTATTCTATGCAGCATAAGAATAGTGTAGAATAGATCACGATGGTATTGCTGAATTGCTTCTATTCTTAAAAATACCATAAGACAAGAGTGTACACCTACTGTGCCCAAGCTCAGTGGGATAGACTGTCTGCCTTTGGGAACGTAAGGAGCACCAAGGGCATGGTTGAAAAATAATAAGGGGAAATGAAAATTAAAAATGAATTTGTAAGGTGTTTAACTAGGGGTTTTCTTGGGTGCTGAATCCATTCCAAACATTAGTTTTGAGTAAAGAACAAGTCATTTTCCAGAACATATGTTATTACATACTTTTAAAGTAAGAAATGTGCAGTAGCCTATTGATGAAATCTGGTCGGTTTGGGCAATAACCAAGTCTATAATATATTGTAACTGCTAACTGTAATACTAGTATAACTGCTGAGGCAGTCAACTGATGTAATCCTCTTCTTATCACATTAACATGTTGCTGCTACTCATTTTAGAAACCATTTTATTACTTTGCATCGACAAGGACAGTGTTTAATAGTCAATAATCACATCCATCAGCTGGGCCTCTTTAACCTGTTCAATAACAGCTCCTTGCAAAACATCAGAATACTTTTTTTTATTTTTATTTTTTAAGTTTCAGCTTTAGCCTATTTTACCTAGTTAGAAACCATTACTCAATATTAACAGAAGCAGAATTTTCCTATTCAACAGATCTCAACAATTGCAAGGGTGCAATTTATCAGTGGATGTAAGCTTCATACATATATAATATGTTGCCATTGATTAAAATCAACAGAATTGACCAAAGTACTGCACAGTCTGTGCAGTGCTGCAGTTTCTATGTGGAGTTTCCATGTTCTCATCAAAAAGGAGGTGGGTCGCACGACAGGTTGCAGGAGTGTTGTAGTTAATTAATTTCTGCTTACATTTCTTTCTACTTTGCAATAGATGCAGTCAGATGCAGACAGTTTTGGCTGTGCCGGCCTTCTTCAGGTTCACACCTGAAGAAGGCCGGAAATTGGTAACGTGTTCCTTCCACGTTCCTTCCCTGGTGCTCCAACCAGGGAAACTCCCCCCTGTCAGGTGAAAAGAAGGCAGCTTGGACTCCTCATGCATTGAAGGAAGCATGAGGCCAGTCCGCTGCCTCCCCAGGATGGTGGAGGGTGTGTAGAGCCCAGGATCACGTTAGGAATTTGCACTGGGTGAAAAATTGGTTACAAAATCGTGTTTTTTGCTACACAGTTAATAATTCAAAGCATCATACAAATAGAGCACAATATAAAAAGTGTCCACAAATGGTGCATTTGTATACAGTGCCTTTATGCAAGGCTATTTAGATTCAGCCAGTCATGGACCAATTGCTGGAGAAAACCATGCAAGGCACCAACCTGTACATCAGGAGAAGTTAAGGGTTCAGTGTCTTGCTCAAGGACACTTCGAGCATGGGGGGAGCCTCATTCTACCACTGATCTACTGCCACCCTCCCCTCCACCCAAACAATGGACACTAGTAAATGGACACTTTACCATTTAACGTATGACAGCACGTTGTTTCCACATTAAGCTACGTTTGATGTACCCCTGGTGGTGTCCTACAGTAGTTACTTTATAGTATAAAGTTTTTACTCTACATAACATGCCCATTTACTCTTTAGTTGTTTTTTTTATCAACGTGGAGAGGAATGTGGCAGTGGCTCAGGGGTAGAATGACTCAATGGCAACCGCAAGGTTGTCAGTTTGAACCCAGGCTCCCCCCAGAGTCAGAGTCGAAGCATTCTTGAAAGACACTGAACCCTTAATTTGTCCTGATGTGCAGGTTGGTGCCTTGCAGGTTTTCCCCCCATGCAGCATTGGTGCATTAATGGGTGAATGTAATGCACAATCTACGTAGATAGCCTTGCAGAAAGGCACTCTATACAAATGCACCATTTATGCACACTTTTTTGTGTTGTGCTCTATTTGCATTATTGAATTATTGACTGTACAGTACTTTGGTCAATTCTTTGGTCAAACATGTCAATATGATAAGAAGAGAATTACATCTGTTGACTGGCTCAGCGGTTATACTTGTATTACAGTTAATAGTTTTATTGTAGACTTGGTTATTGCTTAAACTGACCAGGTTCCATCAATACTGCACATTTCTTTAAAAATATGGAATAAAATATGTTCTTATGGAAAATTACTTGTTTTCTACTCAAAACTAATGTTTGGAATGGATTCAGCACTCATGAAAACCCCTAGTTAAACACCTTACAAATTCATTTTTAATTTTCATTTCCCCTTACTATTTTTCAACCATGCCCTTGGTGCTCCTTACGTTCCCAAAGGCAGACAGTCTATCCCTCTGAGCTTGGGCACAGTAGGTGTACACTCTTGTCTTATGGTATTTTTAAGAATAGAAGCAATTCAGCAATACCATCATGATCTATTCTACACTATTCTTATGCTGCATAGAATACATTATGGCTTAATAGCGGCTTAATTACAGCTTAATAACCAACATATAGAGGTTATATGGCCAGGGAGACATTTTTACCCAAAACTAATGTTTGGAATGGATTCAGCACCCCTGAAAACCCCTAGTTAGACACCCCACAATTTCATTTTGGACTTTTAATTTTTGTTCATATTTTTCACCAAAGCAGTCTGTGCTCCATAACTTTGATTGGCTCTCCAGGATTTTCCCATGGGATTTGGACTTGCACTAATTGAGAGGTGATTCTAGAGACCTATCAGAACACATTGGTGAAGAAAGCTATTGGTAGTAAATTTTTTCACAGATTGTCCAAAAATATTGCTAATTTTCCCTAACTATATGGGGTGGAATTCTCCTTTAACAATAAAGAATCCCTATAACCCAGGGGTTTTCAACCAGTGGTCCGGGACCACTAGTGGTCCCTGAGAGGATTCAAGGTGGTCCCCAGCTAAGCTGGGGACCAGATGTAACTCTTGAGAACGTAAAAAATGAAACCAAATGGACCCTTGCGGGTCCATTTGGTTTCATTTTTACACTCTCAAGAGTTAAAATATTCATCATGTGAATTACCCCAAGTCTACACAACTAGAAGATTAATGGTCATTTTGGTCTGTATGTTTTGCCTGCTTTGTTTCCCAAATCCAGCCTGGAATTGTGGACAAAAGCAAAAGAAATCTTTAGTTTTGGGGATCTGTGGTGCTAAAATGTCCTCAAATGCTGAATAATTGGTGGGCCCTGGTATCAAAAAGGTTGAAAACCCCTGCTATAAGCTATAACATGTCATAATAAGGCTTCTGGAGGTTATGAGTTAAAATGCTACTGTGGGGCTTTTTGATACCACCCTTGGATTGAGACAGTGGTAGATGTGCTCTTCTTGGAGGCCAAGGTTCTGGTACTGTCCCGACACATCCACATACCCGTGGCCACAGGAACACGGACGGACAGCAGGCTCCCTATTCTTTGTAACACTGGAGTAGAGAGCAGGTGGTGGTGGAGATGGTGGTTTAGGTGGAGATTGTGGCGGTGGTGGTGGTGGAGATTGTGGCGGTGGTGGTGGTGGTGGTGGTGCAGATGGTCGTGGTGGTGGTGGTGATGGTGAAGAAGATGGTGGTGGTGGTGGTGATGATGGTGAAGAAGATGGTGGTGGTGGTGGTGGTGATGGTGAAGAAGATGGTGGTGATGGTGAAGAAGATGGTACTGGTGGTGGTGTGGTGGAGAAGATGGTGGTGATGGTGGTGCTGGTGGTGGTGGTGGTGGTGGTGGTGGTAATGACACTGTTCCACCAGATGGGTTCATGGTCTCATAGTCACCCGAGATCTGAGCATGTAAAACACATGCAAATTTTAAAACAACTGCAAATGTTAAAACAACTACTGGCCCTAACACTCCCCTGAGTATTTTAGCCGGCTGGCTCAACTGGTTGGTGACTTAACGACTACCTATACCGTTCAGGGGGGCTTATTCCCATTTGCCTCATTTCCCTATTCATACATACAGTATGTACACCAGGAATTTAGGAGTAAATTCTCCATTACGCCTGGACTAAGCCAACAGGGGTGGTGAACACGGGTCGTGACAAATCGTGACAACAAACACATTTTTAGTCAGGAGGAAAAAAAATGGCAGGATACAACAGTTTTTGTCTTCTTATTACAAATTACTTGTAATCTGTTACCAAAACATGTGCTTTGTTGCAAAACTAATGCTTGGAACTCAACAAATAGTACTCAACAAAGTAGACTAAAATGCAAAGGGTGTGTTGAGAAGGATATGTCGAGAGGAAAGTACCTTTTACTTTCAACAGTACACATTCACTGTCTATATATGGGTATATGGGCGGGTCTATACTCTATAGTACCTCTATGCTGCCAGTGTGGGAGCGAGGCATCATCATTCTATATTCATTATCAATAAAAACTGTGTTGTTTTTTTGATAATATTTTGATTTAGTCTTAGTCTTTTCAAAGGGACATATTTAGTCTTTAAGTCCCATTTAGTCTTCTGAAATTCATTTTTTTAGTCTAGTCTTAGTCAACGAAATGTCAAAAATGATTTAGTCTTAGTCTTGGTAGTTTAATCTTACATACAAATACACTGTAGGTTTATATATGCTATAGATTTATATAGATTTATAGTTTTTAGTATGAAACATGTCTCGTTTTAGTTCACATACTTAAAAAGAAGATGAAAATGTTTCTTATTTCCATTAGTCTTAGGTTATGATTTAGTCTTAGTCTTTTGAAAATATTTTTGTTAGTCTAGTCTTAGCCGACTTAATATCAAAAACCTTAGTCGACTTAGTCTTTAGTCTTAGTCTTAGTCAACAAAAACAACACTGAATGAAAAGCCAAAAAAGTGCTCTCAGGCATATTTGCACACCTATGACACATGTAATAATAATTCTTCCATTTTCAAAGTCAGGAGACTTTATACTTCACATCAGTGGGAGAAAACAAACGAAACAAACCTCTTTATTGCTGCGGCGGCGTGTGTCTCTTGTATTTCGGTGTTTGGAAACCAGCTGGAGAGAGAGTGTAAAAACACACACGAACAGCAGCGCAGACACACACACTACTGCTATGAGGAGCAGATGAGGATGAGGCAGATGAGGCTCTGGGAGGAAGAGGAGCAACTTCAGTCATTTCACAGATACACAAGCATGCATACATGCACTTACAATGTAGGACATGACGCAAGCACTTACTATATTGCCATAGACCAAGGGTGCCCAAAAGGTAGATTGTGATCTATCAGATTGAGATCCCCAGCACTTGGACCCTTATAGATCTGTAACTCTTGAGAGTGTTAAAATGAAACCAAATGGACCCGTAAAATGAAACCAAATGCACCCGTAAGGGTCCATTTGGTTTCATTTTAACACTCTCAAGAGTTAAATTATATTTAAACATCTGTATTACGTAATTTAGAAATTAGAAAATGAAGAATAATTGTTATTTTGATTCTGTCTTCAAACATACAGCAAAATCTTCCAATTCTCCTCCTCTATTTTTAATTATAAGGGCATTATTCTTGAACACTATAACGGTAAGTAACACCATCACCAACTGTTTCAAGGCTCAAACTTTCTAGGGGGCCTTGAAATGGATTTCCAGTCATGGAACAATCACATTTTTGATGCGTAGATCTTGTTGAGCCGTTCATTTTGAAAGTAGCTCTCAGGTCAAAAAAGTGTGGGCACCCCTGCCATAGACCTACATGCACACAAACATACGGTAATGCACTCATGTCAAAAAACACAAACACATACACACGCCGCACATTCACTATACTCACTGTTATGTGGGGGCTCCACTGTAGTTTCTACGTAAAAGCAACAATGTGAATTAGTTAATTAGAGGTAGAGTCAGAGAAAGACAAAAATAGAAACCAACAAAATGGTGATATTTATGTAGATAGCAGAGTACAGTTGTCTATGAAAAGAAAGTTCTGTAAAGAGGAACAGTAAACTGCACGGTTCTGTTTCAGCAAAAGTGCTCTCACATGCATTTACAAGAAAAATAACCATAGTGACCTCCATCCAGAAAGTGTAACGAGAAGTAATATGTATATAATCTTACCAACCAAATAATATATAATCTTACCAACCAAAATAAAACATAAAATAAAAATATGGTATTCACACATTGATTTTAGAGATATTTTGGTTGTAAATTGTGTTCCAAAGAGACCGTTTTTCTTGTACATTTAAGGTTCAGGGGCGGATGTAACATTTCCCAATGGGTGGGTGGGGGGAGAAAATGGTATTGGGGCGGCTTCTGTTTTCAATGATGAAATGTTGTTGGTTTAGTGGTGACACAGCTAGTTAGTAGCAGTAGTAGTAGTGTTTCAAATTATTATTATTATTTTTTTAAATATAAGCACTTTCATTTGAAATGTCTTGGCTTGTTTTGCATGCCATCGTGTTTGGTGGGGCAGTCTGGACATTTAGGGGGGCATTGCACCCCTATGCCCATGCCTAGATCCGTCCCTGTTAGGGTTAGGGTTTTATGACCAAAAACAGCATTACTCTTGAACATATTATGGATTGGAAAATAAAGGGCAACCCGCATGTGTTCATCCCTTCTAGAATAAATTATCCAAATGAAAACTGGACCTACCAGGCCTACCAGGGGAAAGCTGCAGTTGAATCTCCCAGAGGTAATCAGCAGCGGAGGGGATGTCCACGCCACACCAGTACCTCCCAGCGTCCTCTGGGGTGAGTCTCTCCACACGGATGACGAAGAACCCTGCGGTGCTGTTGTCATTGTCGTACAGTAAGAATCGTCCCTCTTGCGCCCACTGTTTATTGGTGGTGATGATCGGTTTCTCGCAGGACGGACTGTCGTCCGCGCGCCGGCAAAAGTACTTGGTGTTGTTCCAAAGTCTCGGCGGGTACTCGCATCTGAACTCTAAAGGCCGGTCCTCTGCCCCAGTCACAACTATGGTCCTACCATGACTCAGAGCTGTCGGAACAGAACGGCACATAATAGTAAGCAGCCATGCCTAACCATGCTGATAATAACAATGCTTTGTTCAGGGTTGGATTGACCATTGGGCGTACAGGGAGGTCTCCCGGTGGGCCACGACCTGTAGGGGCCGCTGGTATCACAGTATGATTAAAAGCACTGGTTTTCAACCTATTTGATACCAGGGCCCCACTATTCATTCAGAATATTGAGCCACGGACCACCATTTGATGACATTTTAGCCCCAACAGACCCCCAAAACTAAATTTTTTTTTTTTTTTTGGTCCACAATTCCAGGCTGGATTAGGGAAATAAAACAGTCAAACATACAGATCAGAATGACCATTAATCTTCTACATTTTCTAATTAGACCTGGACCAATTTAGATGAATATTTTAACTCTTGAGAGTGTTAACATGAAACCAAATGGACCCGCAAGGGTCCATTTGGTTTCATGTTTACGCTCTCAAAGAGTTACATCTGGTTAACCAACTATACCAGGTGCAATAGGTCCATCACGCGCTGGTTGTGGTCGGGCCGGTCTAGACCAAATCACGCTAAAAATGTTTGGGCCGATTTTTTTCACCCAATCCAACGCTGGCTTTGTTAGATGGTATATTCCATATGGAAAATGTTATATGTAGGTATGCAAACTCTTGAAAGTGGCATCTTTCGTACAAGCCACTTTGAAAAATAAATACTATGGATCTTATGTCTGTTTTGAATATGGATCTTATGTCTGTTTTGAATGTCATATATACTGTAATTCTGTTACAGTATATATGACATTCATATGACATACTGTTGTCTCACTACAAAAAAATCTCTGAATCTTATATTATTCTCTTATACAGTATGAGGATTTTATGGAAGGTGTCACTGACATTTATACATTTTTCCAGATGGGTAGGGACTAGGCAACCTTTTTGAGATGAAGTGCCGTGTCTTTATTTTTTTTTATTTTTTTTTTTTGGCATGCCAGATTGACATTATGGTTAATTATGACACCACATCAACATTATATATTTTCATCTGATTTTGATTGCAACAACCTTTGTGTTTTCTCTTCCTCTTTTGCTATATTTTCTTTCAGGATCTATGATTATTGGAGTCAAGTATTATTACCAATGTTTTCCCAGTCAGAGTTCACTGAATGACTTTGAATGAATGTAGAATTTAGGATGTACCGGTAATTTTATTTTAACTGTATTTTAACTATTTTAACTTATTTTAACTGTACTCCTTTTTTTATATATTTAAATTTAAAAGAAAAATCTTCTCTCTCACACTTGTGCCCAGTGATCACCCTCTGAAGTGCCAATGTTGACACCTGTGCCAAATCTAGCCTACCCTTGGATTATAATGGCATCATAATGCCAAGCATGACGTTAGATGACAGTGTCCATCAAATATACAGCAAACCCACTTGCAGAGTATAGGTGACCCCCAGGACAGCTTAGCCCATAGTCTGATATTACTTACAATAGTTCTATCATTATAACTCTTGCAAGCTTACCTGTGATATGTATTATAGTGACAATGAAAATCTTGCTGCAATTCCAGTTTGTTCCCATTGCTCCCAGTACAGTTAGTACTGTTGCAGCGGCATGGATATAGTTTGTCTTGAATGGAGAGTTTGTGTGAATGTGTTGTGTTCACAACACTCCACATAAGGTGAACCTCTTCCTCTTTCATCGTTTAGTAAACTACAGACATCTTAATGGGTCAGGTACTTTTTGTAGGGGAACTAGACCTTTCTGAATTCCATTCCCATGCAGCCTCTAGTTCCTCCGACTTGTTTTTTTTTACTCAGTACTATAGAGCAGGGGTTTTCAACAGGTGGTCCGGGGACCACCAGTGGTCCTTGAGAGGGTTTCAGGTGGTCCCCAGCTAAGGTGTTTAACCAAACGTAACTCTTGAGAACGTAAAAATGAAACCAAATGGACCCTTGCGGGTCCATTTGGTTTCATCTTTACACTCTCAAGAGTTAAAATATCCATCATGCGAATTAGTCCAAATCTACACAACTAGAAGATTAATGGTCATGGACAGAAGCAAAAAAAAATCTTTAGTTTTGGGGTCTGTGGATCTAAAAATATCCTCAATTGGTGGTCCGTGGCTCAAATGCTGAATAAATTGTGGGATGAAAAAGGTTGAAAACCCCTGCTATAGAGACTTGAAATTGTGTTGTACTGACTATACTGTATAGGCCCTATTGTATTGTTTGGCATGTATTGCTGCAAGTCTGTATGTCACAGAGACAAAACAAAGTAACCTTAGACCTTGGTAACATTCTGAAAATAGCTACTGCTCTGCTCGCTGTCTGGGATACCTCATGGCTACACCTAACACCCAACAAGAGCCTATGAAAGCCCACTAATGAAGCAAAGCTTCTTTTATCCACCCCTAGACCCCAGTGGGTCGTAATAACAGACAAATATGAGTTGGAAAAATGAATAAGACAAAAACGACACCTAACAGAATATGGACACATTGATCACTGGCCCTACCACTCTAAACACTGGCCAAGGTGGAATCAAGAAATATTGACCCCATAAAAAGGAATTTATAGCTAATAGTGGCAACTTTACTTTTATGTTGCAGCTGTTTCCCTGCAGACAGACACTTGCTTCGTCCTGCAGACGGTCCAGAACTTTGTTGTTGTCAACAAATCACGAAAACAAAACATTCGTCGGGCTCAGGGAAGGCGGTGCTAATGTGAGGGGGGGGGGGTGGGGGGAGGGGGGGGGGGGGGGGGGGGGGGGGGGGGGTGTGGGGTGAGGCAGCATTTTAGCCAATCACAGTGCAGCAGTCCCCAGCAGTTTCATAATGAGCCAATAGAGTGGAGGTTTTTTTTAAAGAAATCCTTTTACAAACACAGTGTTTGTACACACTAAAGTTGCCTCTATTAGACTATTACCTTTAAAGATGATCATAATCCCACATGTGGATCTTACAGTATATCATGTGTAAATAAGTCAATAATATAAATAAATCAACATCATTATTAGATTATTACAAAATATATCATGATGATCACGCCAAAATTTACCCCATCCTATTAGAAGGAGGAAGAAATATCTAGTAGCACCAGTGTTGGGACATGTGCACTACATAACTTAATATATTACATAATATATTACCAAAATGCAGTAACTTGTAATATAAATATATTACTTAACAAAAAAGCCAATATATTATACTTTTCTGTATGCATTACTGCACTACTTTCAATATTACTTTCTGTCAATCTGTCTCGTTGCAAGTGTTCTTGTGAAATTATCTTGACAACTGCAGAAGTTAAATAATTACTTATTTTCTATAATTTGTCATCAAATGATTCACTGGCTCCCATAAATTCTAGGAATACATTTAACTCCTGTGTTAGGTATGCCACTGGCCCACGCAATGTTTGATTAATAGTGATACTAAATATTTTTAATTATATTTTTTTTTAAAAGATTTTTAAGTAATATGTAATAGTAATATTAATATATTACACTTGCTCAGACAGTAATATTGTAATATAACATATTGCTTTAAAATGAAGATAATAATTAATAAGTAATATATTAACAAGGTAAGGTAATATTCCCAACACTGAGTAGCACTAACTTTGTATACTTTGTACATGTTTGCTTGTCATGGAAGAGAACGACACCCGGAGTGTGAAAAATATGTTGTCTTGTCAATAAGCAATAAGTACATCAGAACTGAATGACGTCAGTAAATCAGCAAATTCACAAGGTTTTGTACAGAAGCGGGCAGACTGTTCCTTCACTGCAGGGGTTTAGGGGCCAGTGCCTGGTAGGCAGTGTCGTATTGGTCAGCATCCACGACATTGGAGTCGACGTATGTTACAACATGCTGTAGCCTTAGTGCGCGTCGGTTTGGGCTGCTTTCTCGTTCTTCGCTGACGTCATTGTAACCGTCATCCTATAATCAAGGAAAATGCATATTCCTTTTTAACCCTAAGTGTTGATGAACACAAGTCATAACACATATTATAAATCTGTTCATATTTATTCGTAAAGGACAATTTTGTTTTTTCCCATCAAGGTTCATGTTTTAGGTTCTTATTAGAGAAAGTAAAAGATGGGTGTTAATTGTTTTACATTCCTTGCTTTCTTTAGTTTTAGGGATTTTAGCTATGTCCTAAATGCATATTTGTTTACAAAATCTTAAAGCGATTTCTGTTAGGACTGAAATATCTACTGAATGTGACAAGCTGTCATATGGAGCCACTGGTTCAGGCACGCACAAAGATGCAGTGCAGTGTGCTGTCTCCTTCACATTCAGTAGATCCTGTGAACTTCCGTGGCCAGTTATAATTTCCTGGGGTTTATTAAGACTGCAAGAAATCACTTTTCAAATTTTGTAAACAAATGTATTTTGGGACTATGTTCGAATGCCCCCTCCCATAGCTAAAATCCTTAAAACTAAAGAAAGCAAGGAATGTAAAGCATCTTTTATTTTACCTAGTAAAAACATAAAACACGAATCTTGGTTGAAAAAATAAATAAATAAAGTTGTCCTTCAAAGGGCATTACAGACAGGGAGTGATAAATGCCCACATTATCGCCGAGATTCCACTGTGCTCCTCATCTGATCTCATCTCTTTTTTTTTTTCTTTATTTGCACTTAATCTGCTAGAAAACACTCCTTAATGGCTGTTTTACCTATCCCAAAATAAGCTTATAATGGGGCTAATGGGTCTTGTACAAGTTCACCTATATACATCACTCAAAAAATTAAGTTTTTCTTTCGCTTTCGTTTCAGCAGTGGTTCAGCCATAAACCATGTGCCACGCCCCCACCTTTTGAGACAACTGAATCACTGCTGTACCAAAAGTGAAAGTGTGGGTGTTAACACACTATTGACATGGTGGGGAGACAATGTATAGCAAAAAATTGCATTTTGGAGCGATGTATATAGGTAAACTTGCATTAGACCCATTAGCCCCGTTATAAGCTTATTTTGGGATAGGGAAAACAGCCATTAAGGAGTGTTTTCACAAAATAACACCTGGACCGCTGTTTTCTTACAAATTAAGTGCAAATAAAGATATTAAAAAAAAAAAAAAAAAAAAAAAAAAAACTTTTGGTGTGCAATCCTCCTAAAAGCTCGACAGAATCTAAAAGAGGTCTAAAAACAGATGCGGATATGTGCACAAAACAGGCATGCACGCAACAAACAACACAGGGCTCTGTGAGATAAAGCTCCATCACACGCTTGGTTTATTGTGTGGGGTCTTCTCAGCTAAAAACTCCTGCTGAAAATAACCTCGAGGCACGATTTTATTACTCCCCGTGTGAAAATCCCTTAATAGGAGGTAGATGCTGGGAACTCACTTTACCGCCAATCTCTGCATCGATTCCACGTGGACCTGCACAAAACAAATACAAGGAAGTATTGTAAGCATGTTTTACTGTTTCTCTTGCTCTTTAGAAGGGGTATGCCCAAAGCATAATACTGTAAAACAAGTTTAGTAACAGCTTGTCAAAGGTCATTTTCCCAGGACAACAGTTACAAAGAACAGTTCAGAACAGCCTGAAATTCTATCCTATAATAGGGGTGGGACGATTCACTTACCTCATGATACGATACAATATTGATATTTAGGGTTCTGAATCGATTTACATTGTGATTCTTAGTTATGCTGCGATTCGATTTGATATATTGATATATTACATTTTTTCCCACAAATGACTGTGCTTTTATTATACTAGAACAAGGAGGATTCCACACATTTTCATTTTTTTTTTCTGAGAGCGTACAAATGGAACCAAATGAACCCTGACGGGTCCATTTGGTTCCATTTGTACACCCTCAGAAAAAAAAGTCCTAAAAGAAAAAATATTAACAAACACAGCACACGCACAACTTGACGATGCCACTAGAACATTTAGACTAGAGCATATTAAAGCAATTTTAAACAATATAGACGACAAAAGGTTCACTCATAAACCTACATAATAGCCCTACATAGTATCAAAAAAACGATTTTGGACCTAGCGATTCGATATTGATATCATGGCATTAAGCATTCCAATTGGCATATCGATTTTTTTTTGCCCACCCCTATCCTATAATCCCGGGCCCATCATGTGTCGTACTGTACGTACCTTTAGGGCTCCTCAAGCGAAAGCAGAATATAAAAGGGATGAGAGCGCACACCAGGCCAGCCAAACTCACAAAAACAATGAAGATCACTGTTGGACACATAACAGATGGATGTAATCTGAAGTGATTCAGTTGAACATAATCACATTTTCAAGAGAATCGATTAGCTGTATCAGTGTATTCAAGTCAATCAGGGCTCTTACGGGTCCATTTGGTTTCATTTTACACTCTCAAGAGTTATATTATATTTAAACATCTGAATTACGTAATTTCAGAGTCCACACAATTAGAAAATGGAGAATAATTGTTATTTTGATGAACGTTTTGCCAGTTCTATTTCCCAGTTGTGGACAAAAATGTGAAAGTTATTAGCTTTGGGTGAAAGAAACTAAATTCAACATCACGAACTGTCAACTCAAACCTCAAATACTGTTTTCAAACGTCAGTAGTAGCATATACAAGAAAGCCTTCCACTTCTCCCCCTCCATTTTTCATTATAAGTGCATTATTCTTAAACACTATAACAGTAAGTAACACCATCACCACTATTTCAAAGTCAAACTTTCTTGGGGGCCTTGAAATGGATTTTTTGATGTGTAGATCTTGTTGAGCCGGTCATTTTGAAAGTAGCTCTCAAGTCAATAAAGTGTGGGCACCGTTGCTGAAGGTATTTTACCTGTAAGGGACGCTGATCTACGGGGGTCTGGCCGGTGTCTTGTGGATTTTGTGGGTGTTACTGTCACTGACGCTACTGCCGGTGCCGATCCGCCCATTGACAGATTATAGCTGTCTGCGTAGTGCGTTGCATCAGTTGTGGTTTGCAGACTGACGTTGGAGAAATGTGGACTTGGGGAAACTCTGAAAGAAGCTTTGAAAGCACCAACAAAGATTTAGTACCAATGTAGGAGGGTGAGCTTTGTGTGTGTGTGTGTGTGTGTGTGTGTGTGTGTGTGTGTGTGTGCGTGTGCGTGTGCATGTGCATGTGTGCGCGTGTGCATGTTTTATGAAAGAGGAAGACATCACAAGATCTACTTTGGTTGGGCTACTGTGAAATTATCTACAATACACCGCCTGTCAGTTCCAGCCTCTTATGGTCAATAAAATGTCCTTGTGTTTCCACTAATGACATTTTGAATTTTATACAAGTCACTTATACAAGTCACAAGTACTTTTTTTTTATAAGCATGCCTGCTTCATTAACAAAGTAAAAGATGGACTAATAGTTCCGAAAGTCAAACTTGAACAGAAGTATAAATTTTCTTTGACCTTTGTTACATTTGGCTACTGTTGCATTACACTTTCACAATGCCTCACAAATATACAGTGATGGGCAAGGTACTGGGAAAATGTAGTAAGCTACACTAATTGCTACTCATGAAAAAATGTAGCTAAGCTACACTGCAAGCTATCCCCAGAAAGTCAACACTACATAATATAAATATATATCCCGACTTAATGTACAACCTTCTAAATAATAATCATTATAATAAAATAATATAAATAAAAATCATAATAATAATAATAATCTAGGGGTGGGTTTGAACCCAAGATGGTGGCGTGTCTAAGTTTTGGGATGTATATTAGAGGTTTTCTACCCATTAAAAATGGGCAGAATTCGAAAATGTGTATGGGAAAATGCAGTAAGCTACTTTCCTTGTTACTCGAAACAAGTAATGTGTAGCTTCACTACAAGCTACTGGAAACAAGTAGTGTAGCTTCACTACAAGCTACTCAAAACAAATAGTGTAACTTCACTACAAGCTATTCCCAGAACAAATGTAGTAAGCTACACGACAAGCTATGGGAAAATGTAGTTAAGCTATGTAGCTTAGCTACTTGTAAGTTGTAACAAGTTACTGCCCATCATTGCAAATATATCACTGATATTGAAAATGCAAGCAGATTGTCAATGTCATGTACTCTTGATGAAACACGTGCGGCTAAAAGGCTGCAGCACCATCTATTGGTGCAGCATATGCTTTTGAAGCAGGCCCAGATCTAGGCATGGGCCTAGGTAGAGTTCTCAAACTCTGCCCGAACCCGACCAGGACCGAACCCGAACAGGCCCGACCCGACATTTAGGGCCGGGTAGGGCCGAAAATCTATCCTAATCAATAGGGCCGGGTAGGGCCTAGGGCCGCATGAAAACATAATATATATTGAATTATTTTAATATAGTAAGAATAATAGTTATTTTCTGTATTTACCCATTATGAAGATGGTGCTGATTGCATTTCAATTTTAATCTGTGGTGAATTCTCAAATTTTGCCCAAACCCGACAGTTTAGGGCCGGGTAGGGCCTAAAATGTATTCCATTTAGTAGGGCCGGGTAGGGCCTAGGGCCTGAACTGTTAGGGCCGGGCCTTAATTTTTAGGCCCATTGAGATCTTTAGGCCTAGGGCCCCTTTAGCATACAGCTAAAGGGGGCCTTTAGATGTATGCATGTGTGCCTGTTGCAACTTCAACAACACCTGATGTTATTGATGCTTAGTTGGCTAATATAACCCTGGGTCACAGAACTAGAGAAAATATATAGAAATCTATAACAGAGGATAGATTTTGTGTTAAAGGTTTCCCTGGCTAATGAGGCAAATATGGACAAATACATTATACTTGCCCTCTATAACTAGAATTGAATATTTAAAACACATTGAATAAGCTTTTTAGTTTAAAAACAGATCTGTGTTATAGTACAGCTAATGGAACATTCCATGATTACCCAGCATTGCAACGTAAAACATCAATGTATATACACTATACACATCATTTCTTTCTTTTTTTTTCATATTATGCGGACGTCTCTGACGTTTACAACAAACTAATCCGTTTGAAAATCGGTTAAAAAATAAGTGAGTTTTTGTCATTTAAAGAGAAAATATATAGACACAATGTTATGCTATCTTATATATATCTTATATATACAGTATCTATGGTAAAAACGGTCGACCACTCCCTATTAAAGCTAACCCTGACCCCTAACCATAAACATAACCTCAGTAAAACCTATGCCTAAACCTAAACTTAACCCCCGACCATTATGCCAACGTTCGCCACTGTTAGTGCAAAGAGTCGCGGCGTATGCCACGGTTTGCTACTGTGTCGTTTGATATGTCAAAAAAACAGCTCCTGCAGGATTTTTGTGCTAAAATTTTCTAAATTGATCCTTATGTATTTTCTCCAGGAGAATCCATTTCTGCAATGTACATTTTTTTTGTATTTCACATAATTATTTAGTTAATTTGCGTATTTAGTAAAATATGGTAATTATCTCATTAAAATGTCCGGGAAGTCCCAAGTGAGGAAACACCCCTACCAAAAGTCAGAAAACATTCTTCTGACCACTTTAGAAGTTTAAGAAATGATCTCAGAATGATTTAAAATATATAAAACAATTCTAAGATTGTGAAAATTGGACATTAACTGGCTAGCATACTGTTCTGGGAGGTCCCAAATAGATGACCCTCCCAGAAAAGGGTCGGAGGGTGGAAAAATTTGCACCCCCTCATTTTTTCATAGTTTGGACCCTATAGAACCAAGATCAGCAAAAAAAAAACAATTTTAGCACCAAAATCATACACAGAAATACATATCACACCCCACACTAAAAAGAATGAAAAAAGGCTCAAGCACAAGACATTAGGCCTACCAACCATGGAGAACTTTGAGGTGAACCTCTTGGTCAAAGACTGTGTCCACTCCGCAGTGATATCTCCCTTCGTCTGTCTCCTCCAGGCTCCTTATGGACACGGTGAAGACTCCGTCACCTCTGCTGTGTTCCATGCGGTATCGCCCGTGCTCTGTCACGATGGACTCCTCCGTCCCCTCGCTCTGAAGAAGAAGAATGTCTTCATGGCTGGAGCACATGTCCCTGCAGAAGTATTTATTGTAGCTGTCGAAGCTGGTGTTTGTGGTCCATTCGTGTGAACACTGGATGGACACCTCTCTTCCAACAAACCCACTAGCTTCCAACACCGCGGATGTCTCCACACACGCAGCTATAGAACAAAGACATTGTCATTTGATTTTTTTTGTCTGTTTGTTTATTCTTGACTAATCATGTCAGAAAAAGTGAGAATTAAAGGGGAACTCAAACCCATTTTCAACATTTTAATATGTAATTAACATACCTTAGAGATGTTGCGTGGACATGATAAAAAAAGTTCCCCCAATTCTGTATTTCCTATGAATGGAGGTCTGAAAAAATCATTAACATGGTGAAATACATCTGATGACATCATCAAGATGTATTTCACCATGTTAATGATTTTTCTTTCAGACCCTTTTGAAAATGGGTGGAATTCCCCTTTAAGGATATGTACACTATAGGAGTTCCAAGTTGATAAATTGTATGTGCAGGAGGCTTATTGAATACATTGCACTTTCATTGATTTTATTTACATATTTAAAAATACAAATTAAATATATTTGCCAAGGAGGTCATGGTCACACCCTCGTGCTCGATCAACCATTTACTGCAATATTCTCACTATACAAATGGCAATCGATAAGAAATACAATGCACACTGAGAAACCGAATCACTATATGTTTTCTGTTTGCTATTGGTAACATCAAATAATTGACATGAATGGTTAAAAAAGCAAAATACAACAAAACCTGAGAAGAAGAAGCAGCAAAGGATGCCAGTGCGTAGAATTCTCATGATTAGTCCTGTGAACCAGCAGACTTGACAAATAAAGAAGTCTGTGATGTGTTTTTGAGTAGATCGAGGGCGAAGACAGAATGCTCTCTAACTAGAAGAACTTAATTCCAGGGCTCCATGGAGAAGATGGGCGATCTGATAAAAGATATTAGAAGTACAATAATCTGATTGTACTCCGAAGCAGACGAAGCGGATTCGTCCTGCCTCAGTCCGTGGTTACATCATAAAATGAACACTATTCAACGTTCCCCTGGGTCCCTTATCTTAGTAACGATTTAACGTCCCCCCGCAGTCAACTATATGAAAAGGTTTTCTCCCTATCTCCATGCCCCATCTCTATTTCAGGTCAGGCCGGGCGTCAGCCCTGAGGTCGATTCATTTATACAACGTACTTCTCCTCCAAGTTTACTGGGAATCAGTCTGCATGCTTGCTTACGCACACGGCTCTAGTCCGAAGAAGGAACGCTCATCTCCATCTGCAATAAAAGAAGGAAAGAACTAAGAAGAGGTCTCCTGACAGCATCATGGGTTGGCAGGTCCTCTCGTTACACCCCCTCGTTGTTTGTCACTAAATGTTTGAATGAACTAAAGGGGAACTCAACATTAATTAATATTTCATTATTATAATTATAATATTAATAAAAAGGTTCCCCCCATTCTGTGTTCCCAAGAAATGGAGGTCTGGAGAAAACCACTAACATGGTGAAACATCTTGATGTCATCATCAAGATCTATTTTCACCATGTTAATGGATTTCCTTAGATGCTTCTTTTTTCTGAGAGCGTACAAATGGAACCAAATGAACCCAAATGAACCAAATGGAAAAAATGAAAATGGGTGGAATTCCCCTTTAACCCCCAATGGAACCCCATTGGAAACAATTTACTGTTGGCCTGTTGTCCCCACCCCCATTATCACATCTTGTTACCGGGGGTAACAAGATGCTTTTTTTTTTTGCTCCTGTCAAGAGCGATAATGGACTGCATCGTAATTTGTCCTTGAGGGGGTTACTTAATTAATGGACAAATAAGGCCCGGTTCAACTTCACTTAACCCCACCCTGGGCAAAGGGTGCACTTTTGAGACAATATGAGCAGTTGCTGACGGTAATCGCGGAAGTTACTGTATTTACAATCCCCAGCAAAACAATCAACTGTTGTCCTCACTAGCGACTTGACTTATGCACTCAGAAATAACGATTTCAACGAACAAAGCAGTTATAGAAGTGTGCAAAGTGCACACGATTACATCTTTTAACCCTTTACAACGGCTTTGCAAGCACAAAGGGAGAAATACATTTTTTCCCACAGGGTACATAATTGGGAGCACCGCGCCGCGAAAAATGGAAACTTCCCGGGTAAGTTAACAAACCGGAAGTCCTGCCTTGTAATAGTCGCTCTGTGATACCCTGTGTCAGTGTTGCCAACTTGGCACATTTGTCACTATATTTAGCTTTTTTTCAGACCCCACTGGGGAAAATCCTATAGGATTCTATTGGAATCCTATTGGATTCCTATTGGAATCCTTTAGGATTTTTTGACTAGGGTATGGTCATTTTGATCTGTACTGTATGTTCCAGGTGAGCATCTAGCGCATTCTAGTGCATTTTGGAAGTGCCACTAGTGCATTTAGGATTTTGGCAGTTGGCAACACTGCCCTGTGTCTAGGCAATCATTCATCAATCAATCATCAATGAAGCCGCACCCATACCATTTTCAGTAGTGTTTCAAATACTTTTAAATATAAGCACTGAAATATATCTTGGGTTGTTTTGCGTGCCATCGTGTTTGGTGATGAATATGACATGTTCAATCCCGATCTTGAAACAAATTATTTTATTACTTAGGTGAGCAGAGCAGATGCAAGTTAAGCGAATGGTGCGCTGTCGTTGGTGGTTGACCGGCCGGTGGACCAAATGGACCCTTTCGGGTCCATTTGGTTTCATGTTTACGCTCTCAAGAGTTAAAATATTCATCATGTGAATTAGCCCAAGTCTACACAACTAGAGAATGTAGAAGATTAATGGTCATTTTGATCTGTATGTTTGACTGTTTTGTTTTCTCTGAAATCCAGCCTAGTATTGTGGACAAAAACAAAATAAATCTTTAGTCTTGGGGTCTGTGGGGCTAAAATGTCATCAAATGGTGGTCCGTGGCTCAAATGCAGAATAAATAGTGGGCCCTGGGATCAAAACTTCACCCATTTTGACCTGAAAACTACAAAATGTCTTCATCAAACAGTTTCCTGAATAAAATCTTAGCTTTCTGCATCAGTGGTCCTCAATAGGGACTTTAAGCTGTACAACGGCAAGTCTCTAAATGGCAACTGAAACTCGATCCATGCTCGAAACCCGCTTGCCGTAGCAGCCGTTCCTACTACGGCAGAACCTACACTTTAACATAGTGTCCACAACGCCTGTTTGACACACGCTGCATAGATGTGTCACCATGGTAACCCGTCACTGTTGCAGATGGCTTAATGATTTTGACAGCTACAGCGATTGCGTCATAGAGCCGTACTTCCTGGAAGGGGTGCCGTTCTGAAAAAAAATATGGCAGCTTAAAGAGGCTAATATTTCATGTCAAGGGACCCTCAAAATCAATTATCTGTATCTGTTCGCCGACCCTAATCTGAGAATTTGTAGTTCCAGGGACGTCGGAAGCGAAACATGTGAGTTAAAAATGTTTGCTGAAAGAATATTCAAAGGCTTGAGGCACATTTTTACAATTTTCAAAAATATCAGACCTACAAGCTCGTAGATCTAATATTTTTTTAATAGTTAAAGCTAATGCTAGCTATTAGGCAAGGAATTCTTGCCTATAATTGGTTAATGCACCCGGCATTAATTTGTACCCATTACAATTACACAGACCCGTCTATAAGCTAAGAATAGACATTACAGTATAGTAGTTAGAAAACACATAATGTATTTGTATATCAATGTCCATGCAATGAATCTGAAATTGATTTGGCATATACAGTAAGGGCGACAACATTCATTTTCTAGAGAATAAACTTCGTCAATTATGTTCATGGTCATTTCATGTTTATTTAAAAGTATCAAATATAGGTCTATTATAGGTATAATAAACATATTTGAATAATATAGTTGTTTTTATACACAGACTTTATCTATACTTTTCAACCGGCATATTCCACCAGGTACATCAATTAGGGCAGTCTATAAAAAACTATTTTTATTCAAGTACAATGTGTTCACAATAAAGCCAACACCCTGGTCATTTTTACACACAAATTGCGTGTGCACACGCACGCACTCATACACACACGTGCACACACACTCTCGCTCTCTCTTTCTCTCTCTCTCTAGGAAAACTAAGCATATGGTGATGCAGTACATCAAATATATTAACTTTGTATTATTTGGAGTGCGAGGTTTTATTTATTCCAAAAGGTGTCGACATAGCTGGTCTAAAAACTCCACTCCACACAAACCCACAGAAAACTATAAAAAGTAATTATTTTTATAAACCATTCCAAGCCACCTCAAATGCTCAGGAAATTTAGGTCATTTAAACCGCTATATAGACAATGGTTGTATACTGTATATGCCTACTGTATAAACTTTAAATGACCAAGTGCAAATGAAGTACAATCCCCACTCAAAACCTAGAACCTTCACCCCAAATCCATAAACCCCAAATAATGAAATGCCACAAGCATGTACAGTTTGACTGCATAGTAAAATTGACTGTAGTATCACTTTAAGTTCATCGTCTTTTCCCGTACGATGTTCAGCCGAAAACCGTACAAATCTGCCAGTGAAAAAAGAAAAGACAAACAAAAAAAAGAGAGAAGCCCTTGGCACATTAGTCTGGACCCCGCTCGATGGTGATTGGCTTTACCTGCCCCTGAAGTTGAGGGTCACCAATCAGGGACCAGTATGCAAATACTGTGTGTGTTTTTTTTTTCTTTTGTATCCGTCCCATGGAAAGGCAGGTTCCACCCAGAGATTCCAGAGATTATTTAGTCTGGCCAGGCCAGGCTAGTTCAGCTCAAAGTCAAAAGTCTTTGGCAGCGTTGAGCTCTTTCCTATAGGCAGTGTCCTTGTTGGTTCATGTCCTGACATTCTTGTTTATGGCAGCACCTGTGCGATCATGTCCCGTGCGTTCTGACTAAGCTTCTCTGGAAATTTCACCTCGTATTCCACCACGAGGTCGCCGCGGCGACTGGGGGACTTGGACAGCGGTAGTCCTTCCCCCGTGATGCGCCGTTTCATCCCCGGCCGCACGATGTCAGTGGATGTCACGGGGATGGTCCTGCCATCCAACGTGGGGGCGATGACTGTGCTGCCGCACAGGGCCTAGACGGAGTCAAAGAAAAGAGCAAAGATTTTAGCCCAACAGACAGACACAAACCGATTATGATTTCTTTTGCTTTTGTCCACAATACCAGGCTGGATTTGGAGAACAGAACAGTCAAATGTCCTGGATCAAAATGACCATTAATCTTTTATTCTCTAGTTGTGTAGACTTGGGCTAATTAACATGATGAATATTTTAACTCTTGAGAGCGTAAACATGAAACCAAATGGACCTGCAAGTGTCCAATTGGATTCATGTTTACACTCTCAAAGAGTTACATCTGGTTAACCAACTTTCCATCATTTAGCCTGGTGCTGTGGCCTGACATAGATCCTCCCACAAAAAGAAGTGTACATGTATAGGATTTACTGTAAGTGGGTAATAATATGTACCTAAAGTGCATTTGCTTGAATGGACACCTTTGTTTTTGTTTTTCGAACCAAGATCGGTTGTTATTGGAGAAATTATAAGACGAGTGTTAATTTTTTTTTTTTTTTTTTTTTTTTCGCTGCTTGTTTTAGTTTTAGGGATTTTAGCTGTTTTGACAGGGGGGCAGGGGCATTTAAACATGGTCCTGAATACATATTTGTTTACAAAATTTTAAAGCGATTTATTTATTTTTTTTACAGTCCTAATAAACCCCAGGAAATTACTTCTGGCCGCAAAAAATTACAGGATGTACTGAATGTGAAGGAGGCGTCACAACACACTGCACTTTACACTGTATAATTTGCTCAGCAGCAAATTAAAACAAATTAACACTCATCTTTTACTTTTTCTAATAACATCCTAAAACATGAACCTTGTTTGAAAAAAAGTAGGACAAAATAGGACATACAGATGCAGAATAGATACAAAAAGCTGCACTAATAACTTACTTCTTTAAGGGTGACCTTGGCCGGGTAAATGATGTCGGAGCCGTCGCGTCGGAACACCGGGTGAGGCTTGTCCTTTAAGACGAACACCACGTCGGCGGGAATGTTGGAGTGCGTCTCGTCGCCTTCTTTGGGAAAAGTGATTTTGGTCCCCTCCTTCCACCCCTTCTTTATCGTCACCTCCAGGATCTTGTCCTCTGTCCGTACCGTTTGCCTGTCCGGATTCAGGCGCTTGTGGGAGATCTTCATCTTCTTGGTGCAGCCCGAGAACACTTCCTCCAGGGTCACACGCAGTTCGTGCACCACGGGAGGGTCCTGGCGCTTCACCACACTACTACCGTGATGATGGCCCCCTATTCCTCCCATCCCCGTGCTGAACGAACGGGGCATGCCGCCCATTCCGCCGCCGCCCAGGCCCCCCAGGCCTCCCATCCCGAAGCGGGCGAACGGGTCGTCCGTGTCCATGTTTTCGCCCATGCCCCCATTACCGAAGAACTCCTCGAAGGGGTTGCGGCCGCCGAAGAACTGGGAGAAGATGACATGGGGATCGCCCTGGAAAGAGTAGTTGAAGGTGCCGGGTCCGCCCGGGCCGCCGCCGCCTGTGGGGCCTCCGCCCTTCAGACCTGCAGTTTATAGGGAGAGGAGAGATGGGAATAGAAAGAAGAGAGATAAGCTGCTTATCCACATCACACACCGACGCACCAGTGTCAGTCCTAGGGGTTAGGTGCCCCCCCCCCACACACACACACCCACACACACACACACACACACACACACATTGCATTAAGTGAAGGTGGAGGCCACATGCTCCCAGGCCACTACTGCCTGTGTATGGTGTAGGGCAGGCGTGCCCAACCTTTTTTGACTTGAGAGCTACTTTCAAAATGACCGGCTCAACAAGATCTACACATGAGCTTTGAAATAGTGGTGATGGTGTTACTTACTGTTATAGTGTTTAAGAATAATGCACTTATAAGGAATAATAGAGGGGGAAAATTGGAAGGTTTTCCTATGCTACTACTGACGTTTGGAAACAGTATTTGTTGTTTGAAGTTGACAGTTCGTGATGTTGAGTTTAGCACCCAAAGCTCATAACTTACAGGTTTTTGTCCACAATTGGGAAAGTGAACTGGCAAAATGTTGGTCAAAATAACAGTTATTCTCCATTTTCTAATTGTGTGGACCCTTGAAATTATGTAATTCAGATGTTTAAATATAATGTAACTCTTGAGAGTGTAAGATGAAACCAAACGGACCTGTAAGGGTCCATTTGATTTCATTTTAACACTCTCAAGAGTTACAGATCTATAAGGGTCCAAGTGCTGGGGGGACAGTCATGTGATCTACCTGCATGATCTGTGTGATCTACTGGTCATGATCTACCTTTTGGGAACCCCTGGTGTAGGGGGATACCTAAGAAATAAAATAAATCTCCTCCCTGTGGCACCCTTACTGGTTGTGGCCCTAAGCAACTGCTTATATTGTGGGCGGCAGTGGCTCAGGGGTAGAGTAACCGGATGGTAACCGCAAGGTTGCCGGTTCGATCCCAGGCTCCTGCAGAGATAGTGTTGAAATGTCCTTGTCCTTGAGCAAGACATTGAACCCCTAATTGCTCCTGATGTGCTAGTAGGTACCTTGCATGGTTTCCACTGCCATCAGTGTATGAATGTGTGTGTGACTGGGTGAATGTGCAAACTATGTAAAGCCCTTTGGATAAATGCACCATTTATTGCTTATGCCTAAATGCCAACATTTGAAAATGTTTTTGAGTAGCAAATTACCGGGGCGCGGCGGCGCAGCGGCGCGGCGGCGCAGCGGCGCGGCGGCGCAGCGGCCCGACAGTGCAAGGCACATTTGTATGCCTATATTAACTATATTAATTTGTATGCCTATATTAACATTGAAATCCATGACACTGATTCAATACTATTAAATCAGCTGTAATAGCGTGAGAAAATGTTACTGACTAAAACACTAATGAATAGTGTCATATCCACCTGCAGCAGTAAAGTTATCAAATGCTGTTAAATAAGGAGAATTTCTTAAAGTATTGTTAAGGGTTTTGGACCAAGGTGCTAATAACAGGGATTAAAGCAAAAAAAATCCTGAGCCTTTCCAAACTACACACACACACACACACACACACACGCCTTTGTGTCCAAATGTACCGATTCCATTTGTACACACTCAGGAAAAAGGCCCTAAAAGAAAAAAATATTGACATGGTAAAATAAGTTTCACCATGTTAATTTCTCCATTTCTAGGAGACAGAATGGGGGAACCACACAACACGACATCAATCAGGTGTATTTAACGACATAGTAATATGTTGGAAATGGGTGGAATTCCCTTTTTTGGTGGAATTCCCCTGGCTTTCAGCTATAGACAAATCAACGTGGGTTCTCTCTCTCCCACACACGCGCGCACACACACACGATCGTTATTTATTGTTTCAACTATCTTGAAGTGCTTTTGCTTTTCTCGTGCTTATCAAAAGCTTGCTGAACGAAATCCTTTATCCCTGTATGAAAATGCAGTTTTATCGACTAGATTTGGGTGCTAGCGGCATAGCCCATTTAGCTCATCTCGCAGTCGCTGCGTTCGCCAAGGGGAGTACATGCCGTGCCTCCCCGACCAAAGAGACCTCTGGATCGGAGAGACTCGGCGCCCCGTCCCCGTTTAGTTCACAAAAATAATTCCTTAATGGCGCTTTCTTCTTTGACATTTTGACGAGAGTCTGGCTAAGTTAGAAGATGAACGTGTCAGTAATAGCCTAGCGAACTGCATGGGAGGACGCACTCAGAGCATATGCACTCTGTTCTGTTTGGCTACAACATAGAGTAACAAAACATAGAAGAGACGTATTCTGATTTTCCCTTCCACCCACAACATAGAGACCAGATGTGGTCTCTATGTTACTCTATGGGCTACAACGGCTAATGTATCCACAAGACACGGTGTGATTGGCCAGTCGGGGCAGAGCCATGTAGTGTCAGAGATGCTACATTGGGGGGTCAGACACTGAGCGCTGGAGCTGCTCTTCATGCAGCCTGAATAGGGACAAACTGGAGTTGAAATACATTGTTTACGACGTAGCAGAGTCGCCATTGGACTGGCCCCATGAAGTGAACGGAGTTTGAGTTTGGTTGCGCTCTTTGCGTATTTTTAAGTGATTAATCGTAGCAGCGTAGTATGAGGTAAAAACACGTATCTGATACGAGAAATGCGTACACGTTGGGATGTATGCTTATGCCAAAAATCGGCCCTGCTAGACACATTGCCAACTTGCCAAGTCTGAGCAAAACAAAGAATATATTGTTTATTCATATGATAACACATGTAAACCCTTAACTAAACATTATAAACGTGGACCTGTGTGGATCTCTGTGTGCCCTAAATTGGTTCTTTGTGTGTCATAACGTCATAAGTCGACTGTTGTGGAAACTTTTGATAAGGGGCCACACACACACACACACACACACACACACACACACACACACACACACACACACACACACACACACACACACACACACACACACACACACACAGCTCCACCCAGCAGTAGAACCGTCTAGAATGAACACACGGCGGTCGCACCCAAAAAGCCTCGCCCTCCTCAACCTCACGTTTGCTTTGATAATCTAAATCTGGACCGTTTGGAATTGCAATTCAAACAGATGATATGATGATAATGTAGTAGGCTATTGTAGAAGAAGCTCTCCGTCTCTATTAGGCTACAGTGAGCTGAAACAAAAAAAGCATGTGTATAAATCCAATCACCGTCATTCTGTTCTTCTATTAGACAGTGGCGACTGTTATTTCAAACTCAACTTATATAATATTTCTTGTGCAATTTCCCCCCACAGCCTTGGAGTTAGGACAGAGTTAGGCTAACTCCGTTAACTTCATGGGGCCAGCTCAATGGGGACAACAAATAGGGACAAGTCCCTCTTGGACCTGAAATAGGCAGAAATGCAATGGACTCAGGCAACAGCCCAGGTTTAATGATCTTAAATCCCTTTATGTTAGATATTTTTGTAGTAATAGTCCAACATAAACGTTAAAGACTTTAGTTATTACTGTGCAATGCTTTGAAGCGGTTTGGCATGTTGCACACATGCCTGAAATGGCTCGTATTTGCGCTGCGCGTGTTAACTAAAACATATTATTTCTATCTCCAGTTTTGTGTTTGTCCCCAGTTCAGGCTGCACGAACAGCGCTCGGGCGCTCAGTTTCCGACCCCTCAATGTCGCAACTCTGACACTAGATGGCTCTGTTTCACCCCCAAGTCAGCCCGTCGCCAACAAAAGTTAACAAATATTTCGTTATATACTTTTGCAGTCAATGAATCAATCATGTACATAAATATACTTATATATTATAACACTTGCCTTCTTCACCGAAGCGGTCATAAACGTCTTTCTTCTTGGGGTCGCTCAGAACGTCGTAAGCCTCCGCGATCTCCTTGAACTTCTCCTCGGCTCCTGGTGACTTGTTCTTGTCGGGATGGAAGCGCAGAGCCTGCTTGCGATACGCTTTCTTGATGTCGTCCTCCGACGCGCCTTTCTTAATGCCCAGTACGTCGTAGTAGTCTTTGCCCATCTTGACCATCTAGGGTTGACTCTTGTCTGTCTGTAATTATAGCAGATTGTGTTAAACTATTTCTGTCATTTCGTTATTCAAACTAAAGCAAGTATCCTATAGTATAGTGGTGATGGCGCGATGCGATCACCTCTTCGAAACTGTGTCCCGTCTTCTCTCTTCTCTTGTTAGTTGTTACGTTGTTATAAATTAGAAGATTTATCCCAAATAAGTGCACCGATCTATGCCTCAGTCAGCAGCACAGGCTCGTCGTCGCATCCATGTAGAGTATAGTCCGTGCATCCATGTAGAGTATAGTCCGTGCTCATCGGCCATGTTATTATAACGCACCGTAGAAAGTTCCAGAATATTCCATGAGCGCCACGAACAGTCTGGTTCGATCTTGCGTCCCCGTCCCATTAGCCAGGGAGACGCTCCTCGCTCTGATTGGTTATTTTAGACCACTACGCAATAGAGCCATAGAGTAGAGACAGAATTTTACGCAAACTCCGCTCAATTTATGGGGTCAGTCCAATGGCGCCTCTCTACTGCATGCATAGACGGATGATAACAAATAGGGACAAGTTCTGGACTGGAAGTAGGCAGAAATGCATTGGACCCAGGCAACACCCGCGGCTTTAATTATCTTAAATTCCTTTATTTAGGCCATACTGCACACTGCACAGCATACACATTGCAGACATTTTTAGTTGTTAATGTAAGAGTTGACATGCGGCACACATGCTTGTGTGTAGCTCTTTTTTGCTCTCTTTTCTATTTCCAGCATGAACAGCAATCGAGCGCTCAGTTTCCCCTCATTGTCGCAACTTTTGCACTAGATGGCCCTGCTAAACACAAGGGAATGATTGTTTAAATTTAACAATCATAATAATAAAGTTACTCTGTGAACGCTTGGTCTAAACTACGAATACGGAAGAAATTATTTTTGTATCATCTTTCTTGATATATTTAAAGCTGCCTCTGAACTAATTACTGCAGCAAGGTCTGCCTCCCTCCTTCCAGGCTATGGGATGACAGATGCTTTTATAAAACAGGTCTGATTTGTTTACAAACGAACTGCTGCATGCTTAGACTTGACAGTTGACATTGAACGGTGTGAAACTTTTCTAGTTGAACCAGTTTAATAGTGCCGTCATTGTATTTAATAAGAGAATAAATACGGCACTATAGCAACTAAGAAGACCGGGCCACAGTCCTCCAGTCATCATGGGGCTATTATTATTGTTATTATTTTATTCTATTGTGTTTGTCATTGGTAACATGACATCATGCAAAAAAGTTAGCCATGGGGACTAGAGCATGTTCAGGGCGAGAGAAAAAAAAATCAGCTGTCTGAGGCATGCATGGTGTGGGGTATCCAAAAATACCCCAGACACAAAAGACCCCCCCCCCCTACACACACACACACACACACACACACACACACACACACACACACACACACACACACACACACACACACACACACACACACACACACACACACACACACACACACACACACACACACACACACACACGCACACAATGATAAAACAATGATCGCACGAGGCAATATTATTCTAAATTCCGCCACATACACTGTCAAATTCGTTCCTTTTTTTTCTTTTTCAAAAAACAAACATATCAAAGACTGAACGAATTAGTCTACAGTTATCATTCGCGTTTTTTTTGTAACGCTGCCTGTCATCATCATCATCTTATCATCATCCAAAATCATCCAAAAAGAACAGATCTACAAGATCACAATCTCCACATCGCGCCCGGGCTCGCCCTAGGAGGTGGTATCCTCTAGTTACTAGTATATCCAAGGGTAATATCCTTCGGATACTCCTAATCGTCAGCTATGTAGATCTGTTCCTATTGGCAGGCGCTGCCTTTTTGACGGTACGCGACATTTGATTGGGTCAAGAACGCGCGTGCATGGGCTCGCGTGCCGCGGTGACCGCCCCTTTGCCCCCTCCGATTGGATGCTCGAGCTGCCACTCAACACGGATGATAGGAAGGAAGAAGAGCTGCCAGCCAAGATGAAGCACTACGAGGTGAGCAATGTCTGTGTAACTCTAAACCGTCAATGGGGACTTAAGCATTCCTTTTTACTTTACTTCTGTCAATGCGAAATAATCAATGGTTTATGGTGCACCTCGCGGCATCGAAATTACGAAATTATTCTATGAATTAGGAAAAGAGAATGCCCTTAGTAGAAGTTGTGAGTCATGCGATAAACGCCTCCCCTGTTTTCATGCTGGATGCTATGGTCGAACATTATGGCCTTTGTGTTATGGTTGCAGTTTCATACATACTGTCTGTACGTACAGTGGATAGATAAGATGCAGATAAGATGCAGATCACATTGTTAAAGAATTTATAGTGTGGTCAATGTTTAATGTTACCTGTGCAGCTCACTATCTATGTCAGTGGTGTCCAATCCTCTTTCATTTCAAGGCCCCTTATTTATACTGCATTAGTTCTCCTTGGATAAGGTTTTGTCAAAAAATACCATGCTGTAGTGACCATGGTATCCTTATCATTAGGAGAGATGCAGGCAGATTTTGGATCAAGATATCAATTTTTAATTCTGCCTCTAATTGTGCAGTCTTCTTGTAAATTAACTTCTGCATTTTTTAATATCAATTTGACTCTTTAAAGCATAAAATTACACCGAATTTGGTTAACAACCCTCCATTCATTAACTGGGAACTACCTTAGCAGCAAAGCAACTCTAGCAAAGCAAAGCAACTCTTTTTTTTTTTGTAATACCCTCCATTGACTTACTAAAAATGAAAAGCATTTGTTCATTAAAACCCACCATAGACATGTTATGAGCTACTTTCTGTCAGTAAATAAAAGTGCTGGAATTTGGATAGCACTCATTTGTATTAACGGGTCGAGCTGGTGCCTACTGCATCATGTGCTAATTCTAAACAGGTTGTACACAGGGGCCGTTCAGTGACTAATGCGAACGCTTCCAAACTCCAAGACTTTGGAACAGAATCACCTGCAGAGAATGTATTGACAGAAAGTAGCTCATAACATGCCTACCTTCCTAACTACCTCCTCTATCTGCAATGCGTTTTATCAAACGCTTTGCAGATAAAGGATAATCCAACCTTATACAGCTGCAATGTTGGTGAGTTTAACATTGTTTAATGCAAGCAGATCACATATTTTTATTTATTTATTTATTGGGGAGTCAATGGAGGGTATTACAACTCTAGATTCATCCCATTATTAAAAAAGGGATCACTGGTGGTGATATGCGATGGACAATGAATGGGCTAGTAGAGGCCTATATGAACTCTTACCTTGTGATTGGGGGTTGAAGTTGAACGATTAAGCAACAGCTTATTGCCTAATGATTCAACTTCAACCCCACTGAACACGACGGCGCTGATTTGAGCCAGTATATTGTAGTTAGTTACCTTTAAGAGAAAAAAAGTGTCATTTTGAAATTTGCATTACGCAATCCCAACAGGGTGTGTTTCAGGGAGATTGTGAATACTAGGCCAACATGGACAAGCGAACCAATCACTAGGTGATAAACTATCACAAAGACGAGATATGTTTGTTCACCACCTGCCTGCTTGTCTTTAACTACTCAAACTCGAGTATTTTATACTTTGGATACTGGGGAAAATAGCTTGTAGATAATGATTTTAAATGGAACAAATGTAGTTTAGTGCAGATGTTGGAAAAAACCCACCAGACAGCATTTTGGATGGATCGACAGAAACTGCCCTGACCAGTGTCATTCCTTTCCACTGTAGTGGAATAGTAGTGAGCAGTGGCATACCAGAGAGGAGCCAGAGCACCGTATACTAAAAATCTAGCATGTCTAGTACAGCTCCTCATTAAATTCTTAAATTATGAATACACACAGTCTTCAGACTAGACAGACTAGTTCAGTTGTGTTTTCTCAATCTATACATGAGGTGTCACTACAGAGCTGCCTGAGGCTTAGACTGACTGACACCTGCTGCTAACCCAGATAGCAGCTCAGTTTGAACACTGACCCTGACACCTCACCTCACCAAGGATCATTTAATGCAGACTACATTTGACGCTATTACTAAGGAGTAAGGACTAGTGTTATCACATTTCAGATTGCAGTTAGTTGTGTCACACAAGATTTGGCCTAAGGGATAATTTCACTTTCACAAAAAAGTGATTTTTATCATTTACTCAGCATTATGTGAAGTGAACACCGCAGACAGTTTATTAAGTTACTCCATTCTCTTTTTAACCACGGTAGATTCAAAAACACCCAATATTTTTTTCTGGTGACTGATTTACCCATTTTTTAAAATGGGTAAATATCCCCACTGGTGGGGTCTAAAGAAAAAAAAGATGGGCCTTTTTGACGAATCTATCATGGTTAAAATGGAGTTTTAAGTTATAATGGGGTTGTATAGTAAATGGGCAGGACAGATAAAACAAACATCAAATCTAAATACTGAATAAAGTAACATAAAAACTGTCTGTGGTGTTCATATGAGCCTGAGTAGATGATATAATGGCAAAAAAAAGTTTTTTTTTTTTGAAAGTGAAATATCCCTTTAAACTTCTCAACCACATTCTCTTGCCTATAATGTGGACACCATTGTGTGTGGTGTGTCCATTCCTTATCATTCTGCCCCCCTCCGTGTGGCATCATGTCATGTAGGATCAATACATCATCATAATCACATACTGTGTCATCAGTTAAAAGCTAAAAAGCTTTGCTCACTTCATTTTTGAGTATTACCTTCGCGATGACTTGATTGGCTGAAGACGGAATGTGCTGTTTGTGTGATTTTAACTGATGAGTTTAACTGATGCTCTTCACTTAACCAGAAGGGATCACATGAATTCTAGATCCAATTCCTTAACCATCAATATTACATGCAAACAGGCAGTAAAGAGCTCAAGAGTGATACAAGATCCTCCTCGGATGTTTTCTGGGGAACTGTGTGCCAGTACAGTTACAAGAACAGGGTAACTTCTACCAACAGGCCAAAGCACCATAGCAGCCCAGGAAAAGTCTAGCAAGTACAGGAGTAGGGTACCATGTCTGGTTGCCCAGACTGGTTGCAGGAGGGGTCTTTATTTAGACATGAAGGGGGGATACAGTATTAATGGATACACTTGGCACTGTGCTTGGGGATGCCTTGAACTTGGTTTGGCTGTGATCTCTGTTTTGCAAGTTATTGTGTTCGGGGATCTAGTCGTACGTAAACGGTACAAGGGAGGGGATTATACTTCCTTTGATGCACTACAGTAAAGTCCTTATTTTTATTGCATTATCATAGGGTTGCTGCAACTAACGATAATTGTTATAATCGACTTCATCGGCTTACTATTTAAGCGATGAATCAATTGATTGGATTATGACACTACTTCTACTACTACCACTAGCTATTACCTTAAAATATATTTAGGTTATTGTAGGCATGTAGAATCTAAAAAAAAGATAATTTGTTCAAAAATACATTTAGCTGCTGATTAGGCTGCTATTCAAATAAAAGACAAACACTGTTAATATTGTTCTTGATACTACTTGATACTATAATCATTGTTATTACGTGTCACATTTTGCTTTGCAGTCACTACTGTGCATGCAGCACACTAGTACTGTCATCAGATTATAAGGGAAAAGAGATGGCTCACTCCTACTTAGTTTAGTTACACTTAACACTGGAAAAACTATGGTTAAGTGTGAAAACCCCCATGATAAATCAGTGATTAGTTGCCAATTTGATTAACCGATTACTGAATTAGTTGACAACTAATTAAATGATCGTTTTGATTATGATGAATCGATTAGTCGTTGCAACCCTGATTATTATTATTATTATTAATATTATTAATTATTATTATTATGCAGGGCATAAATCAACACTCAGGAGTTTACAGTGCACAGAGATAAGGTACTTGACCTCCATATGATATGCCAGACGCCATCCCTCCCTGCAGAGCCGTCTGTACTGCCGTCTGGCTGACCGTCGCGCCGTCGTTTCTGGAAAGAGGGGGGTAGGGGCCGTGTGGGATGCCCCTGCACTAAGCCCCTGGGAGTCTGGAGTATTATCACCCCAGTGTGGAAGGAAAGGCTTTCTTGTGTGTACTCTGTAGAAATCTTCGGGTGTTTTTATTTCATTTATCAATTTAAATTGTAGATTGTACAAAATGGAACCTGAATGGGCTCCAGAGTTAAGTGAACAGGAGATCTTACAGGTTATGTACCCTTGTGTGGCCGTTCCATTGTTGTCCATTGTTTGTATAGGAGATCATAATAATCTTGTGCAAGCGTGCATGTCTTTCTTGGCATTAGACTAAGTCCTATAGGCTAAAGGGTAGAGAGAGAACCCAAGTAATATGAGGCATAAATTCACAAGACTGACCAATTAAGCACATGATGTCATTACGTTGGGGGTGGGTGGGGGGGGTCAGGGTTGGCTTGGTTGGTTATGCACAGCCAGCAGTAGATGTTTATATTTAGCTGAGGAGGCAAGTTAAGGGGGTCGGCTTGGGTAGATCTGTTTATCTTAATGCTGGGTGGCCGCAGTCGATTTCTCCAGGTGTCATTAATAGTGGGGATGTGTTTTTTTTTGCTCTTGTTGCCAAATTAACCCACTTTCTGGAGCAAATTCCTGTCAAATGTTCTATAAATCTCCCAATATCTGCTACGGAGTCATATCATGACAACTATAAATAATTTCCCTGCAGAAGTTTTTTTTTTTTTGCTGTGTGCCCTCGCACAGACGCATGTGCTGCTGCAATGCCTCTTACTCTCTAGAGCCAGGAGTAGGTTGGTTGGCAGTTTAAATAAAGCAGCGTGTTGGGAGTGAAGGAATGAGAGGAGGGAGAGGGAGGGTGAGAGAATGACAGAAAGGAAGAAGAGGGAGGGACTGGAGAGTGGCAGGGGGGGAAAAAAGAGAGACACAGAGAGATTTATTTCCACAGCTGATGGCTGGCCCTCTCCTCTGGCGTTAGTAGTGTGTTCCTGGCTTAAAAAGAACAACACTTGGAAGAAGTTAAAGAGTTGAGGAGAGAAGAAAAAGGGTGGGGGAAACGTGAAGGAAAGGAGGAAAGTCGTCTTGTGAGGAGGGAGGGAGGGGAGGAGTTGTGCACATGGATGCTCTAGCGCTAGAGGCCGCCGGCCCTAAGAAGGCGGCGAGTAACGGGGCAGTAGCAGCGGTGCCGCCGCCGCCACCGACGCCTGCCCCGAAACAACGGAAACCTGCCAAAAAAGCTAAAAAAGCTGTTGTTTTCTTTGAGGTGGAGATCCTGGATGCCAAGACCAAGGACAAGCTATGCTTCTTGGACAAGGTAAGAGCCGTGTTTCTCTTTTCTTTTCTTATAGCTTAAAGGGGAACTCCACCCATTTTTAACATTTTAATGTGATTAATATACCTTTAGAGATATTGTGTGGAGATGATAAAAAAAGTTTCCCCAATTCTGCATTTCCTAAAAATGGAGGTCTGAAAAAGTCATTGACATGGTGAAATACATCTGATGACATCGTCAAGATGTATTTCACCATGTTAATGATTTTTCTTTCAGACCCCTTTTACAATTGTGAACCAAATGGACCCTAGCGGGTCCATTTGGTTCCCATTTGTACCCTCTCAGGAAAAATTTGTAAATGGGTGGAATTCACTCAAGTTATTACTAACCTCGCCTTCTTAACACTTTTATTGCTAGCTTAATTAATTTTGTTAATTACCCCATTGCTTGCTAAGCGATTTTCATATGGACATACAAACGGCACACGTACATGTACGAGCGTGCACGTGACTATTTTGGCCCGGCGATTTCTAGTGGGACCTGACGTTAGCCGCTCGTGCGGGAAAAAAAATCTAACCGCCTAAAATTATTATTACTATTATTAATTACCCTTATAATTATTATTATTATTATTATTTTTTACACAAATCAACCTAATACATCAATTACATCAGCAGCAGGATCGTCAAAATTAATTCATCAATTATGCAGGTGTTGACACCTGCGAGGCGGGCAAGTGCAAGTCAGGTTCTACTTGCCCTCAGGTCATGGTCACTTGCCCACCAAAATATATTGTGAATTTTGCATTCTACTTGGGTGCTTTAAACATTTCCTTTCGCAGTTAAAGACTGTTTTGTTTAAGTCACAATCAGCTACAGTAATTTCAATTTGTAAATCAGTGGTTCCCATAGTGGTCACGGACACAGGGGTCTGTGATCCCAGCAAAGTGATAATTTGGAACCAAATGGACCTGGGAGAGAGATGGGCAGAGCACAATGACCACCTTCTAGACTAATATATCTCGTGTTGTGTTATAGCGTACTAAGGCGCACACTTGCCCGATCGGGCAACCAGGTAGCAGTCTTCACTTGCCCCACCATTTTTTTTTTTTACTTGCCCTGTTGGTGTCAAGCCCTGCTATGTCTCTGGCTCCTAAAGGGGTAACATCTTCAAAGTGGTGTCCTGTCCATGGCATGGACAATTGGTGTGTGATCAGCCAGCCATTCCTTGTGCCCGTGGCGCTGCCTGTGTTTGCACAATATAACAGGTGCAAGGCGGCGGTCCCTATAGTATTATGGATGCCAAGGCTGCTGTGTATGTCTTTCCTGACGTATGTACAGCTGAGGTTACAGTGTTTGCTGTCGAATGTCAGTCAGTGAGAGTTTATAGTACTCTACTTAAAGCTGTCTTGTAAAAGTATAGCTTCCTTCCTTGCAGCTAGACTGGCATGTGTTGTAAACATTGCCATCGTTTCCATTGCCACGTCCATTATTTTATTGACTACTGGGACAATTAAAAGCATAATTTGCATATATGTTTAATACCTCCAACACATGAATTATAATTGACTAAATCGATTCGTCTGGGCCTGATTAACCAATTTATACTACTCCTGTGTCTGCCTGGGAAGAAACCGTTTGTTAAGAAACAATACAATGGATTTACATAATGCAAGTCAAATACAACTTAGTTTGAATGTTTCAAGCAATGCAGTGGTTTTCATCCAGTGGCCCGGGGACCACCAGCGGTCCAGGATTTCAACTGGTCCGCAGCTAATAAATGATGGACAGTTCGTAACCAACCGTCCCTTTTATAGATCTGTAACTCTTAAGAGCGTAAGAGGGGTGCGCATGCATGATAAGTGTTAATTTGGTAGGGTCCTGGACAGACGTGGAAAAGTTGAGGGACCACAGTACAGTGCTTAGCCATAGTCTAGCGCCATGGCTCAAAACGGTTGTATTGCTTTTCATTGAACGGGAGCGCTGGAGACACAGCTGCGACTCAATCACACCTTCCACAATGGCCAGCATAGGGTTGCTCAGTGACTACAGAGAAAAACGACCACAGAGCACGCCGGTGTGTTGAGAGCACGTTTCCGAATGTGCCCAAAGTTAGAGGATTTACACGCACGCACGCGCACACACGGCACGCACACAAAAGCCTGAGGCAACTCTTAAACATGATCTGTCGGCCTAACCACCGTATAGTAGGCTATGCAGGTCCAGTTTCCCTGTTTGTGTTCTTCAGCAGGGTGCTGTGTATCAAACAGCATGACTATGGCCTAATATAAGTCTACTGTCGGGCCCATGTGATAAAATTGTTCTAAAGAGTCCCTCAATTCAAAATACTGTTCAAGCGTCTGTATTGAGACCCTGTGTGCCCACATTATGACTGACAGCAGGCAGCAGTGGTTAAAATGCCCTATATTCCGCTAATAGTTATTAGAAAAGAGTCCATTAGAAAAGAGTGAGAGATTTTTAATAAAAAAATAACATGAGAAATATTCCCCTATAGACATTTAACTAAGGTACATGTCCACACTCTCCCTCAGGCCATGTTGCATGCAATGTAGGAAATAATTTGCAAACATAAATTCGTCTCGTTTCCCCACTTGTCCCACACATCATGCGATACTTCTGTCCCTCAGCTGAACAGTTTGGATCTGGTCACCCTGGCAAGGCCTTGGCTGGTTTTATAGAGTTGCTTTAAGGGTGTTTACAGTGGCAACGACCCTGCCAAGCAGGGCATTCCCGACTCCTCAAAGCAACCCTCCTCAGGAGTACCCCCTGTATCAGGTTCAGGTGCCACCCTCCTGGATTAAAATGGCTTTCTGCGGTGTTGTCAGCTTAGCGGAGTTTCCACCGTGATGTCATTTGCAACATGCCGAGATAGAGAGAGGCCGCCCTCCGTGAACACAGTGAGGGTTAATCCTAGAAGGCCCATAGTGCTGCTTTTTGGGCAACATTAACTAATTAAAGGGGAACGTCACCCATTTTCAATATTTTACTATGTCATTGATGTACCGTACCTTCGAGGTGTTGGGTGGACCTGATAAAAAAAAGTTCCCCCATTCTGTGTTCCCAAGAAATGGAGGTCTGAAGAAAGCCGCTAATATGGTGAAACATCTTGATGACATCATCAAGGTGTATTTTCACCATGTTAATGGATTTCTTTGGACGCTTCTTTTTTCTGAGAGCGTACAAATGGAACCAAATGAACCCGTTAGGGTTCATTTGGCTTGCAATGCACAATATGCACACCCACTACATTCTGGTAATGTTGTCCTGAAATATCTGGATACTGCCAGCTGTATATAAGATGGGAGTGGACATGCGTCAGCATGTCAAGTCAGCCCAAGCTCATTTGGTCTGGTCCTAAATATACATGATTCTCATTTAGCGACAATACTAAAATAGTTGCAAATCAAGAATACACAAAATGTCATTCAGTGGATTTTTTTTTTTATTATTATTATGCAATAGTGGCATTGCGGCACATGTTTGTGCACCTTTTTTCCCTCCAACGTTTGGGGGAGCAGAGAGTTATATCAACATATGCATCACAACCGAAGACACTTGTGCCTAATTAATTGACCATGTGTCAGATTTTATCTGGAATTTTCAAAACCTGTAAAAGCTTAGTTAGGATGGCGGAAACATTTCTGTCCAGAAGCCAATAGCCATGGTAGCCATCAACATTCTGCACAGGATCAGACCAGGATGTCACAAGCCTCCAGGGCTGGATTTCACACAACCACTAACACTGGGGGGAGGGGCTCAAGGATTTATTCCATGAACAAAAGTAAATTGTGATTTACAGCGCGGGTAGGCAACGCATGCCAACATTGGCGCTTCAGACCGCAATCGATCACTGACGCAATGGCACACACGTGAGAGAAAGACAGACATAATCCATGACGGAAGATTCTCCATTTGGCATGTCAAACTGCCCTCTGGCCAAAAGGATATGGCCGTCAGTTTGTGGACCCATTATACTTATAATAAACAAGTTCACACAAAAATCGCAATTTGAAGCAATGTCTAACACAGGGGTGCCCACACTTTTTGGACTTGAGAGCTACTTTCAAAATGACCGGCTCAACAAGATCTACACATCAGAAAAATCCATTTCAAGGCCCCCAAGAAAGTTTGACTTTGAAATAGTGGTGATGGTGTTACTTACTGTTATAGTTTTTAAGAATAATGCACTTATGATGAAAAAAATGGAGGGTGAGAATTGGATGATTTTCTTGTAAATGCTACTACTGACATTTGAAAACAGTATTTAGGGTTTGAGTTGACAGTTCGTGATGTTGAATTTACCCCCAAAACTAAGAATTTTCACGTTTTTGTCTACTGTTGGGAAAGAGAACTGGCAAACAGTTATTATCCATTTTCTAATTGTGTGGACTCTTGAAATTCTGTAATTCTGTTGTTTGAATATAATTTAACGCTCTCAAGAGTTACAGATCTATACATTTTAGAGGACCGTCATGTGATCGACCTGCATGGCCTGTGTGATCGAACTGGTAGATCACGATCTACCTTTTGGGCAGCCCTGGTCTAACGCAACTATGTTGCAAAGTATGGATTGATGATGATTCTTAAATTAAAAAGTGTGTGTGTGTGTGTGTGTGTGTGTGTGTGTGTGTGTGTGTGTGTGTGTGTGTGTGTGTGTGTGTGTGTGTGTGTGTGTGTGTGTGTGTGTGTGTGTGTGTGTGTGTGCATGCTTCTCAGTCTGTGCGTGGTCCTTTATTGTTGTCATTGAGCGTTATATTTAGATGCTTTATGGAATCGCCGGTGGGTGGGCTGAGACACATGGGGTGTTTTTGGCTTTGTGTGTGTGTGTGTGTGTGTGTGTGCCCACACACATAACATGCATGTATGCACGCACACTTTGAAGCCATGATACTTTACCAGCTGTTAAAGTTCCCCATGCTCGAGGAGAGTGGGTACTGCCAGAGCTAAATTTATAGCTAATCACAGACATGACAGGAAAACTAGAACATTAATGTGTGTGTGTGTGGTGTGCATGCATATGTGCACACACATGTGCACGGGTGTGTGTATGGATGGGCATTCATTGTTTTCTATTTGCAGGTCGAACCAAATGCCACCATCGGGGAGATCAAGTCCATGTTCCACAAGAGCCGTGAGTCACGCTTCCATAGCCTTCTAAAGCCCAAGTTTATACGTCACACAACGTAAACCACTTGATTTCCATGATACCACAGTATATATTTTTTAAGCTTGACAAGTATTTGCTTTTCAGCAAGCGACATCCTAAAACAGGGGTTTTCAACCTTTTTGACACCAGAGACCACCATTTATTCAGCATTTGAGCCACGGACCAACATTTGATTACATTTGAGCCCCACATTTTACATTTTAGACCTACAACTAAAGAATTCTTTTGGTTTTGTCCACCGTCCCAGGCTGGATTTTGCAAACAAAACAGTGTAGACGTCTTAATTAAATAGTGCTCATTCAGATGATGGATATTTTAACTCTTGAGAGTGTAAAAATGAAACCAAATGGACCCTTGCGGGTCCATTTGGTTTCATTTTTACATTCTCAAGAGTTACATCTGCTTAACCAACTTTCCATCATTTAGCCTGGGGACCACCTGGAACCTTCTCAAGGACCACTGGTGGTCCCCGGACCACCTGTTGAAAACCCCTGTCCTAAAACAAAGTATGAATTAGACTTCAAGTTTAAAGGTGAAATTCAACTTTTTTTTTTTGTGTTTTTTTTGTTGTTCTCTTGTGTGTTTTCTGTCCCCAGAAATAATCAGGTTTTCATATCATATAGGAACTTTAATGGAAATTGCTCTCAGGAAGAGCTTGTTTGTATTTTGGTTGGCCTGATAATGATGTCAGCAACAGCCCCGTGCTTTGTTTAATTCCTCCTCTTCAGTTCCAAATTTGCATTTCCACTGGTTTTTATCTAGCATCAGTATTATAATGAGTCACTCAAATATTAAATAATCTTCATATCAGTGTGCCGACGACTAGGGCTGGTTATATCAGAGCAGTAATTGAGGCTCAAACCATTCAGAAATAAGCTTGAATAGTATTCAAAACAATTTTAGGAATCCATGTTATTTGCGCTCTAACCCTGTACTTAACGCGTTTTGGTGTTCTAAGCATTATGTTTTAACTATTGAAAAATAGCAGATCTACAAGCTCATAGCGCGCCACCGAGTGGCGCACTATGAGCTTGTATCTCTGCTATTTTTGAAAAATCGTCAAAACGTGGTGCAAATCTATGGATGTATGTTATTTCCGAAGCAAACATTTTTAACTCAAATCCTTCCTATCCCTAGAACATGTTTCAGATATACAGTAGATCATTCTGATGGTCCATGGCATGAAATATGTTGAGCATTACTGACACAGGAGCATAGTTTTTTTTTTTCCCCCAGAAAAACTGGAATCCATTGTCAGAAACTAGAATTCAGTGACAAAAAACTAAATTCTAGCATTGGAAACTAGAATCTAGCACCAAAAAAACTAGAATGCAACATGTCGGGAACTAGAATCTAGCATCAGAAACTAGACTCCAGCATCAGAAACTAGAGTCTAGCATCAGAAACTAGAGTCTAGCATCAGGAACTAGAATCTAGCGTCAAACTAGAATGTAGCCTCAAAAACTATAATCTAGTGTCAGAAACTAGAATCTAGTGTCAGAAATTAAAAAGAAGAAAAGAAACTAGAATCTGATCGGGACACAGTGGGTTAATACATCAGTTTTTCCTGGTCGGAGAATGAATGCTCTGTGTTTTAATCTTGTGTTTCCATTTCTCTGCTTCAGATCCTCAGTGGTATCCGGCCAGACAGTCCATCCGCCTTGATGCCAGTAAGCATACCAGCTCACATGTGCTGTTTCTGTTTGTTTATAAATATAGTACGGAAGAGTTATATATATAAAAAACTGGGACTAAATCATTACCACGAAATGTCTTCACCCAGGTGTTTCTAATGGTGTCTATTATCATGTACCGTAATTTCCGTATTATAAGCCGCCCCTGAATATAAGCCGCACCAGCTAAATTTGGGGCAAAATACTGACTTTTTCCTTGTATAAGCCGCAACTGACTATAAGCCGCAACAAGACAACAAGCTTCATGTTAGAGCAGTGGTTTTCAATTTTTTTGATTCCAGGGCCCACTATTTATTCAGTATTTGAGACCATGATTTAACAACATCCTCACCCCACAGAGCCCAAAAACATTTTAAGATTTTTTTTTTTTGTTTTGTTCACAATTCCAGGATGGATTTCCGCCAACAAAAGAGGCAAAAACATCAAAATGATACCAAAATGAACATGACTTATGACTTATTAATTAAGTGGTGCTAATTTAGATGGTGAATATCATAACTCTTGAGAGTGTAAACATGAAACCAAATGGACCCGCAAGGGTCCATTTGGTTTCATGTTTACGCTCTCAAAGAGTTACATCTGGTTAACCAACTTTCCACCATTTAGTCTGTGGAGCCCACCTGGAACCCTCTCAGGGACCACCCCTGTGTTACCTGTAAAAATCCATAGATTGGCCGCACCGTTGTATAAGCCGCAGGGTCAAAAGCATGTGAAAAAAGTAGCGGCTTATAGTCCGGAAATTACGGTACTAAAAGAGTAAAATTCAAACCTGAAAACCATGTTATATGTCTATTCAGCATCATGAAAACCACCCAGGGTATGGCCATCTTCAGCCCAATGAGTATGTGTCTCTTTTCTCCAGAACTAATGCTTGGAATAGATTCAGCATCACGAAAAAACAAACAAACAAAAAAAACCTAGTTATACATATCACATGCTACATAAAGCATGATGACATTTTGCAGATTTGGCTTCTATAGGTTTGTGACTAGGACTTTCAATCTTTCAGTGCACGTTATTAGACACCATTAAAAACACATTGGTGAAGAAATGTCTTCTTGATAAGGATTTTGTTGTCAGATCAGTCAAATATCTGGTAAAATGCCCTAACTACGCTTTCGGCATTAATATAAGGCTGTGTTTATTCCCCAATGGAAATATCTTCGTATTATGAGGTCGTATTATATTCGGTGGCTGTGCTATTTGACATACAATGTTCTTTTTCTGCAAAAGAGTGGCCTTATATTCAGGACAATACGTATACTATATAATATCTGTGGAATGAGGCAGCAACAACCGGGGGCATGTATAAGTGGAGGCATTTATGAAGATATCTGTGTATCACATGGCTTAAAGTTCACAGTCATCACAACTTGATTACGGTCATTTGGATTCCATAAAGGCCTGCATGTCTTCCCTCTTGGCTTGTAACTGGGACACTGCTGCTCTTCGCCATGTGGCCAAGCAAGCCCCCAACAGTAATAATAGATATTTTACGATCTGCACTGGTGAAGATTTTAAAGACTGTTTGTACATGTTCAGAAGCAACTTCCATAAAACTCCTTAATGGTGACAAATATTTCTCAAATGTAGAACATCGGGAACACAGGTTTAAACCATCTTGTATGGGAACGCCCTTTAACGTTTTAATCTACAAGCTCAGCACGCCACAACTTGGTGGCGCGCTGTGAGCTTGTATTTCTGCTATTTTTTGAAAAATCCTGAAATTCATGCGCAAATCTTTGAATATATTCTTTTCGGAGCAAACTTTTTTTTAACTGTTGTGGGGGATCCCCACAACAACAGGTTTTCAGATGGGCGTCCACAGCCAAATATAGATAATTCTGGGGTCCTTGACCTTGGCATGAAATATGTTGAGCACCACTGATGGTTAGAATCTAGTGTCAGAACTAGAATCCAGTGTCAGAACTATTGTCAGGAACTAGAATCTAGTGTCAGAACTAGAATCCAGTGTCAGAACTATTGTCAGGAACTAGAATCCAGTGTCAGAACTATTGTCAGGAACTAGAATCTAGTGTCAGAACTAGTATCCAGTGTCAGAACTATTGACAGAAACTAGAATCTAGTGTCAGAAACTAGAAACTAGTGTTAGAACTAGTGTCAGAAACTAGAATATTGTGTCAGAAACTAGAATATTGTGTCAGAAACTAGAATCCAGTGTCAGAACTATTGTCAGAAACTAGAATCTAGTGTCAGAACTAGAATCCAGTGTCAGAACTATTGACAGAAACTAGAATCTAGAGTCAGAAACTAGAAATTAGTGTTAGAACTAGTGTCAGAAACTAGAATATTGTGTCAGAAACTAGAATCCAGTGTCAGAACTATTGTCAGAAACTAGAATCTAGTGTCAGAACTAGAATCTAGTGTTAGAACTTTCATCAAAAAATGACGTTTTTATAAGCCAGTGAAAATTGCTGCTTTGTGAAGAGTCTTCTTCTGCTTGTTTCTCTCTGGCAACACTGGAGCAAGTACATTGTGCCAGATTGTGTGAGAGGAATAAGCATGTGGAACTTGTTTCCACATGCTCCTTGATTAATGAGAAACAATTGTGTCACTTTCACCACTAAGCTCCACCCTCGGATTGCTGAATTGTGCATATTGTTCATATTGCTTACTGCTTGGTGCCGTGTTGTTGGGTTGTTTCATTGATGACAACAACTAAGCAAATCGTTGTGCCTGGATAGCTCAGTCGGTAGGGTGCCTGACTTTGGAACACAAGATTGAGGGTTCAAGTCCCACTGCTGACATTACAAAGTCAGAGTCTCCAAAAACCCTGCTGTGCTCCCACAATCACATGATGTATTTCTTCCATGTTTCTATGGCTTATTTGTGCACAGTGTTGGGCAGTAACTAATTTTAGATTACATATTACTGTAATATTACTTTTGCTCCAAAAAGTAAAGTAACGAGATTACTCTGCAAAAATGGGTAATAAGTAACGCATTACTTTGCAAGTAACGCCAAGTTACTTTAAAATGAGCTTGTTGTTGCATGCAAAAATAGAACAGATTTACAAGCTATCGACAGGTATACTGTAACAACAGAGATGTGCACTAGATTGTAGATCCAGTCCACACGCTGCATCCTGCGCACAGCTATTTACACTACAAATCGCTTGCTGCTATATTTTGTATTTATTTTTAAATACAAGACCTCAACTGTCTTTGAAAACAATTGTGAAAAAGTTTAAAAAGTCAAAGAGGCAAAGAGACTACTATTATTACAATAAATTGGATTCAGTTCTAAAAAGAGCCCGCTAAATAGATTATGTTGTACATCTCTATTTTTTCAAATGTAGGAGTTGAGAACTTGGGGAAGTAATAATGTAATATGTAATATATTACTCTTCGATTCCAGTAATAAGTATAATAATTATTATTACTTTGTCTAAGGGGTAACGAGTAAAGTAAAGAAGTTACTTTCCTAAGTAATATTGACCAACACTGTTTGTGCATATTTAAGGGACCACACAATCAATACACATCACACATCGATAACAAATAATCTTTAAGGTCTCAGCATGTGTATGTTTGTTCCAGAGGGGAAATCGTTGAAGGATGATGATATTCTCCAGCACCTCCCTGTAGGAACCACTGCAACGTTCTACTTTAGAGACCTGGGGGCCCAGATCAGTTGGGTCACAGTGAGTATGCATCATGCACACCTACATACAGGGGTATAGTGGAGGGGGGCGCAGGGGGACGGTGTCCCCCCACTTCTCACATCTAAAATATTTTTGGGACAAAAGTAGACCTACGGTATGTTTTAAATGTCATTAATATACCTTAGATGTTGTGTGGACATGGTAAAAAAAAAAAAAAAAGTCCCACCCCCATTCTGTGTTTCCTAGAAATGGAGGTTTGAAAAACATCATTAGCATGGTGAAATACATCTTGATGACATCATCAAGATGTGTTTCACCATGTTAATGAGTTTCCTTTTTTGAGAGTGTACAAATGGAACCAAATGGACCCGCTAGGGTCCATTTGGTTCGCATTTGTACACTCTCGGGGGGAAAAAATGAAAATGGGTGGAATTCCCCTTTAAGAGACGTCCCCGCACTTCTAAAAGTACCACTACAATACTGCCTACATACATACTGTACATACAGGTTCACATTCACACTCGCTAAATAGGTTGAAGATTGAAGGTCCTGGAGGGAGAAAAAAAGTGTGTGAGAGTTAGATCATGTAGAGCTATATTGAGATCTCTCAAAGGCCAAGGTAAATTGAACAGAGAGATGGTTTCATCCCACCTCTGCAAATTGAATCTGCTCGGGTCCTATTCTATTAGCGAGGGTCTTTGGTTCAGTTGGTTGTGATGTACAAGGTCACATTTTAGACTGTAGTACAAATACAATTTATTTCTAAAATCCAATCTTTTCCCTGTTATTGTAATACAAGATGCTACAGATATATGTATGTGTGTTCATTTGCATTGTTCCAGCTTCAGCCATCCTCCTTCAACTGTTTTCCCTCAGGTATTCCTGACAGAGTATGCTGGTCCTCTGCTCATCTATCTGATGTTCTACTTTCGCGTGCCGTTCATCTACGCGCCTAAATATGATTTCACTACCAGTAAACACTGGGTTGTACAGTGAGTGTCCATCTGCAACTAAATACTAAACCAACATTTTCTTTAATTGCATGAGAGAAATGGCAACATTTTTTTGTGCGTTTTTTGATTTCATATTTAAATGTTATGCCCGTAACAGGTAATGGTATTCCTTCTGCTGTGCCTTGTGTTTATTCAGATGCCAATGCACTGTATGGAGCTGAGCAGTCCTGTCTCTCATGACATCGCCCCTGCTCCAGAAATGGATCCCCCATTCATTTTCATAGATTCTCATAGATTTTTCAAAAATTATCTATATAGACCAGAAGTTTTCAACCTGTTTGACACCAGGGACCACCATTTATTCATCATAAAGAATTCTTTTGGTTTTGTCCACAATTCCAGGCTGGATATTGCAAACAAATAGACTTCTTGCTTAAGTGGTGCTAATTCAGATGATGAATTAGCACCACCATCATTTAGCCTGGGGATCACCTGGAACCCTCTCAGGGCCCACTGGTGGTCCCCGGACCACCTGTTGAAAACCCCTGATATAGACGATTACGTAGTGGACATAGCCAACTTTTTACGTTCTCAAGAGTTACACCTGGTTAACCAACTTAGCCTGGGGACCACCTGGAACCCTCTCAAGCACCACTGGTGTTCCCCGGACCACCTGTTGAAAACCCCTGGTCTATATAATTGAATTTTCCAAGAGTCTACGAGGAAGATGAATGGGGGAATCCATTTCTGGTGCAGAGGCAACGTCACGAGTTGGGCGGGACTGCTCAGCCCTATTCTATGATATTGTCTCACTCTCATTAAAGCAAGCCAATAAGGCCATTGCAAGAGGGATAACATACTGTTTGTTTTCTCTGCTTTTTCCCCCCCACCCAGTCTGGCTTGTATGTGTCACTCCTTCCACTACATAAAGAGACTGTTGGAGACCCTGTTTGTTCATCGCTTTTCACATGGCACCATGCCGTTACGCAACATATTCAAGGTGAGACCAGGGATATTATAGTTTATGGATTTTTCATTTTAGTTTAGTTTTAATTAGTTTTCATTTTTTTTTCTTTTTTTGTACTTTGTTTGGAATGGTGTGGTACCGTATGATGCTGAAAACTGCCATTAAAAGTTTATGAAAAGTTTATATTATAAATGTCTGAAATTCCTATACATATTGATTAAAAAAAAAAAATAAATAAAACTAAGGGTATTTTGAGTATGAGTTCAGTTAGTTTTAGTTAGTTTTGTGAAACCATATTGCAGTTATAGTTTAGTTATATTTTTTATTTGTTTGTAGTTTTTATTTAGTTTCAGTTAACGGATATTTTTTGAAATTTTTAGTTATCTTTTTTTCGTTAGTTTTACACGAGGATGGGCCAATGTAGTGTTCAAATACACCTTGGTGAACTGAAAAAATACATAAAGCCTGACTGATGATAATAATCCATCCATATAACCATCTTCAACCACTTATCCGTAATCGGGTCGCAGGGGCAACAGCTCCACCCCGAGCATTCAACATTAGTGGCGGGAGACGGGTCAAGGCCAGAGAGTCGACGTAATCCCTCTATCTGGTCCTCGGTCTGCCCTGGGGTCAAATAATATTTAAAGGCTCCTCCATGAATTTAATAACAAATGTATCCCATAAATGTTGTATTTTAATACCTGTTTATACACTCTGTAGCCTAAACAACCACTGATGTGCACAACCTTTCTCAGGCAGATAAAATATAAATAGAAACAATTTAATAGACCCTTTAACATTGTCAGACATGTTCCCCAAACCTATATAATTTTAGTATATACTTATTACAAGCGTGGAACACAAAGTGTGAAATAATTTCTGCATTCTTACATGGAACATTAAAACGGTATAATACCACTTGGACTGATAAAGATGGACCATTCACTTTCATTAAGTGAATGGTGGTATATTCCATACACCACTAACGTAGTTAGTGGTATATGTTTCAGGGCTACCAATGTTTCAGGGCTACCAACGGCATTACGCTGACAACAAACCATACCACAGAGAAAACGCACAGCGGAACACAAAGTGTGAAATAATTTCTGCATTCTTACATAGAACATAAAACTGTATACAGGTGCTGGTCAACGAATTAGAATAATTTGAAATAGTGCAACCTTAAAATCTTTGAATGCATTTCTTGTGCAGAAAGCAAATCAGGTGTTCACCGCACCTGTCCTACTTGTTAGAGTAATCACAGAACTGTTACCTGTAAAAAAAAATTGCTCAGCTGAGCTTTCCAAAAGGCCCATTTAGGCCATTTAACTGTGACACTGTTGTTTCATTGAATTAGAATAATGGAGAAACCATTTCATTGAATTAGAATAATTTTTATTATAATTAGAATCATCATTTTCTCAGTATTTTGTGGCTGCCCCCTTGGCTTGTATGACTGCCTGAAGTCTCCGTGCAGGGGTTGACACTAAGGTCTCCGAGGCACTTGCCCATCGGGCAAGTGCAAATCAGGTTCTACTTGTCCTCAGGTCATGGTCACTTGCCCCCCCAAAAATATATTGTAAATTTTGCTTTTAAGTTTACTTCCTACTTGGGTGCTTTCAACAGGTGGTCCAGGGACCACCAGTGGTCCCTGAGAGGGATCCAGGTGGTCCCCAGCTAAGTTGGTTAACCACATGTAACTCTTGAGAGCGTAAAAATTAAACCAAATGGATCCAAATGCATTTGGTTTCATTTTTAATTCATCACCTTAATTACCCCATAGTGGTCACAGACCCAGTGGTCCCTGACCCCATAGCTAGTTCTTCAAATCGATGCCACGGACAGGGCTTGACACTAACACTTGCCCGCTTGCCCGGGGCAAGTAAAAAAAATGGTGGGGCAAGTGAAGACTGCTACCTGGTTGCCCGATCGGGCAAGTGTGCAACTTCGTGCACTATAACACAACACAAGATAAATTTGTCTTGAAGGCAGTCATTGCACTCTGCCTCTGTGTCTTTCCCTGCTTTCTAGCTATCTCTACCTATCTCTCTCCCAGGTTCATTTGGTTCCAAACTCTCATTTTGCTGGGGTCAGGGACCACTGGGTCTGTGACCACTATGGGCTAATTAAGATGATGAATTTTAACTCTTGAGAGCGTAAAAATGAAACCAAATGGACCCTTGCGGGTCCATTTGGTTTCATTTTTACGCTCTCAAGAGTTACATCTGGTTAACCAACTTAGCTGGGGACAACCTGGAACCCTCTCAGGGACCACTGGTGGTCCCTGGACCACCTGTTGAAAGCACCCAAGTAGGAAGTAAACTTAAAAGCAAAATTTACAATATATTTTTGGGGGGGCAAGTGACCATGACCTGAGGGCACGTAGAACCTGATTTGCACTTGCCCGATGGGCAAGTGCCTCGGAGACCTTAGTGTCAACCCCTGCACGGAGACTTCAGGCAGTCATACAAGCCAAGGGGGCAGCCACAAAATACTGAGAAAATGATGATTCTAATTATAATAAAAATTATTCTAATTCAATGAAACGGTTTCTCCATTATTCTAATTCAATGAAACAACAGTGTCACAGTTAAATGGCCTAAATGGGCCTTTTGGAAAGCTCAGCTGAGCAATTTTTTTTTTACAGGTAACAGTTCTGTGATTACTCTAACAAGTAGGACAGGTGCGGTGAACACCTGATTTGCTTTCTGCACAAGAAATGCATTCAAAGATTTTAAGGTTGCACTATTTCAAATTATTCTAATTCGTTGACCAGCACCTGTAATACCACTTGGACTGATAAAGATGGACCATTCACTTTCATAAACGCGTTAGCAAGATTCTCGAAAAGTAGGCAAATTAATCTTCTAATCTAATGGACAATATTGTCTGTTAGATAAGAAGATTCAAGTCATTTTGTACATTTTCTAGACTACACTACAGTGGTTTGAAATGTTACTTAATGGTTACTTTGTAGTTTGCACATTTAGATTATTACAAAACATACACTAACCAGTTTAGCTCTGTATACTTGGGCTATTTGAGAATGGCAGATCAACAGGTTCACAATACAACACATACTTTTTTCCATATAGTTTTACACCAGTGATGGGACAACCAATGGGGAAGGTTTACGCAGAAAATATAAATCAACAACATAGCAACAGTGACAGTGTGACGCGGAAGCATAAATCAGCTTTAACAACTTGAGTCTACTCTTTCAGAACTGCACCTACTACTGGGGCTTTGCTGCATGGATGGCCTACTATATCAATCACCCCCTCTACACACCACCCAGTGAGTGTACACACACACACACGCACATGCACACACACACACACACACACACACACACACACACACACACACACACACACACACACACACACACACACACACACACACACACACACACACACACACTCACATGCACACAAAACACTGAGTTGTTGCATATGTTACTTGCATGTATGCTATACAATTTTGAACTTGCATATCTTTGTTGCAGTCTATGGTGAGCAACAAGTGAGACTGGCCCTCATCCTATTTCTGGTAAGAACCTTCAGTTCTACTCTATACATGTCACCAATATGCCCTTTTTCATGTATTTAATCAAATTATTTATTGTATGCACTATACAATGTTAGATGCTGTGTTGAGCTGCCCCGCTAAGTAATTGCCTCACTGACACAATTCAACAATCAATTTTAAATCCATGAGAAAACAGACGTTTGCATTGCCAAAGCAAGTGTTACAAATAAAAACAGTCGAAAGTGGGGACAAATATACACAGTTGGGGGGTACAGAGTTTTGTAAACAGTTATGTTACATCGCATTGTTTTATAACAGGTTATAACAGGGCGTCGAACTTTCTTTCCTCTTTTCTGTTTTTAATACACAAACAGAATCAATTTTTTGCTACTCCAAGACAGATTATGCAGAAGAAGAGAACAGACAGATTTACCATCTGTTTAAATGTGGCAGCTCTGTTTTACATGGGAAATCACTGAGTGACACTTGCCTTTTGATTTAATCCCCAGTTCTGTCAGATTGGTAACTTCTCCATCCACGTTGCTCTACGGAACCTCCGCCCCCCAGGTACGCTGTGGAAGCCATTTGGACTTCATGTTATACACTATAGCAGGGGTGCCCACAATTTCTTGACTTGAGAGCTACTTTCAAAATGACCGGATCAACAAGATCTACACATAAAAAAAAATAAAAGATAAAAAAATCCATTTCAAGGCCCTCAGGAAAGTTTGACTTATAGTGGTGATGGTGTTACTGTTGTAGTGTTTAAGAATAATGCACTTATATTATAATGAAAAATGGAGGGCGAGAATTGAACGGTTTTCTTGTACGTATATGCTACTACTGATGTTTGAAAACAGTATTTGGGGTTTGAGTTGACGGTTTGTGATGTTGAATTTAGTCTCTTGCACCCAAAGCTGATAACTTTCACGTTTTTGTCCACAATTGGGAAGAGAACTGGCAAAATGTTGGTCAAAATAACAATTATTCTACATTTTCTAATTGTGTGGACTCTTGAAATGACGTAATTCAGATGAAACCAATGGACCCGTAAGGGTCCATTTGGTTTCATTTTAACGCTCTTAAAAGTTACAGATCTATACATTATAGGGGACTGTCATGTGATCTACCTGCACGGTCTATGTGATCTACTGGTAGATCACGATCTACCTTTTGGGCACCACTGCACTATAGCAACCTAAATCAACTGTTGTTGTTGTTGTTGTTGTTTTTTTTACATAATTGATTCTGACCTACCTCACACTTAGAAGTCCCCTGCTTCGTAATTTATATTCTGTTTCTGTAATATCCTTACCCAGGCTCCAAGACGAGGAAGATACCCTACCCAACTAAGAATCCATTCACCTGGATTTTCTTGCTGGTCTCCTGTCCCAACTATACGTATGAGGTACTGATCCTCTCCTTTTTTTTTTTTTTTTTTTTTAGAAATTGACAAGCTTCTCTCTCTTTCCGTGCTTTCCTCGAGATTTCTTGTGGAAAGTTATTAAGGTCATCTTGACCATCCACAAGAAACGCCAGATTTGATTTAAAGGGGGAAGTCCACCCATGTCATTGATGTACCTTCGAGGTGTTGGATGGGACATGACAAAAAAAAGTTCCCCCATTCTGTGTTTCCTAGGAATGGTCTGAAGAAAATCATTAACATGGTGAAACGTCTTGATGACATCATACATCAAGAAGTATTTTCACCATGTTAATGGATTTCTTTAGACGCTTCTTTTTTCTGAGAGCGTACAAATGGAACCAAATGAACCCATTAGGGTTCATTTGGTTGCATTTGTCTGCTCTCAGAAAAAAATGTTGAAAATGGATGGAATTCCCCTTTAAGTTATTCAGAAATATTTATTTATTTATTTATTATTTTTATTATTTAGAGGCCAATGGCTGGCATCCATGGCTGGCCAATGGCTGGCATCCATTGGCCTCTAGGAATGGTGTATAACAACTGTGGCTGGTATCCATTGGCCTCTAGAAATGGTGTATGCGTGCACAGGATTATTAAACAACCTCAAGGCTCCCCATTCCTATGAGAACCACTGGTGTAAGCGGGCTTGATCGAATAAAGCAGAGCCTACTTCACGAACATGAAACAAACTGCTACTCTGTACTTACATCATGTGCTTGTAATACACCCAAAATGGCACGGACATATGAAATACAAGGGATGAACCTGACACATTTGGGTTCGTAATTTGTATACCCCATGCCTGGTTCCTTGTAATGAAGCTGGGAACCTGATTACACCCTGCAAGGACAATGGCAACTCACACTAAACCGCTGCTGCCCTCTGGTGGTAAATCTCTGCTTCCAATTATGCCTCCTCTAAGTGTTGGCATTAGCAAATGATCATAATATTTATTTATTTATATTTTTAAGAAGAAAAAAGTGTCAGTCAGTCAGTTAAACTTCAGAGTTCCGAATCACAAACTAAGTTATGTCTTTGTCTTTGCTCCTGTAAGCTGGGGTCCTGGTTCGGCTTCACCCTGATGACCCAGTGTCTGCCGGTGGGCTTCTTCACCCTGGTGGGCTTCATCCAGATGACGGTGTGGGCCAAGGGGAAGCATCGCAGCTACCTCAAGGAGTTCCGTGACTACCCACCGCTTCGCTCACCCATCCTGCCCTTCATTTTATAGATAAAACCCATTCCCCTCTTTCCTTTCCTCCCCGTAGAAGCAAGTACGCCTCCAACCTGCTGAGCTTCTTCTCCCATTGGGTACACTGGAGCCAATGACCTGTTTTGGAACGGAGTCATTTTTTTTTTTACTTTGTTTTTGTTCTGTAACACACACATGCCCTTCCATTTCTCAGCCAGAGTCCCATACACTGTTGTAGTAGAGGGACTTGATGTAGAACGCTATGCCTTTTTGCCCTGAACTGTTATTGGCAAAACCACCCATTCAGCCTGGAAATTGTGACAGAAAAAAATGTTCTTTTTTTATTTGTTTTTTAATTCCCATTTTTCCAACCAAGGTCCATGTTTAGGTTGTTGTATCTGTTTTTGGCAGGGGGTGGGGGCATTCAAGCATAGGACGATGTTTTTTTTAATTACTCACTATAGTCCTAATAAACACCAGGAAATTGTATTTGGCCACAAGAGCTCAGTTCCTCATCATTAGCTGTTATCAACATGCATCAGTGTCAGGGGCTCAATATGGCAGTTTGTCATGTTCAGTAGATCTTGTGATCTTTTGTCACCACATTAGGTCTATTAGGTAATAAAAAAAACACCATGTTTTTTTTGTAATGCTCGAATGCCCCCGCCCCACCTGTCAAAAACAGCTAAAACTAAAGAAAGCGGCAAATGTAAAACAATTAACACCCAACCTTTTATTTTGTCTAATAACAAGCTAAAGCTTGATCCTTGGTTGAAAAAAAGTTGTCCTTTAAGTATCCCATGCCATCACTGACCCCTACTGGTTGGTTAGGGTTAGAGAAAGTTCTGTGTCTTCAAGTTTAGTTCATTGTCATATTGCAGGTTTACTGGTGCAAAAGAGTCATTTCATGCAATGGAGATAATAAAGTAACAATTTGAATAACAGGAAAACAACGTGTTAAACTATTAGAATATCGCAGTCTCTCTAGGGACATCTCCTAGAGAATAGGATGTTCAATACATCTTAACAGTTTAGTTTAAAAGTTGCCCATTAATCAAAATGTGGAATCTGATGACCTTTTGGTTTGTGCTTTCTGTTGAATTTTGATTGTTTGTTTTGAGGTAATTTATTAAAATAAAAATAATTAACCAAATGATTGTGGTCTAAATTATGAATTAGGATAAGGATTTTTTTCTCCCCTTCTGAGTCTCAAGCATGTGGCCTGCACCAAATACCAATTAGATACAGTAATATTTGACACAAGACATTTAACATTTTCTACTTTGACTTGTATGAAACAAATGACCTGTAGCCAAACACTTACCCATCTACTGCACATGCACAGTAACTCCTTCAGTGCACTGTGCAAATACAACTTACAGTTAAAACATACGACCAAATTCAACCTTTGTAGTTCGATTCAGTTGTAAACAATATATTCAGGTACATTCCCAACCAGTGTTCACCTTTCAACTGTGTCCTATACATTTCACAGGATTATTTATCACCAGTTAACTGAAGAAAAATATATAGCCATATTTTACAGATGTTTAGTAGCCTAGAGACCTGGATAATTTCACCCTTTTTTTGTGAAATCATGGTTCAAAGGTGTGCAGTGATTTAATTACAAGTGTACAATAACCTGGGATTTTTGGCAGGCATTTGTTAGATTTAGTCAGTATTAGTGTTTTGGACGAAATGCTTATTCATATGCTGTCAGACTAGGTACAGGTACTTTTGACAGGCAGGTGCCTGCCAAAAGTACCTGTCACATTTTAGTGGTTTCTATTCATGATAGTTTCAGTCGATATCCAGAAAAGTTTAGCTTGTCGGTTTTAGTCTTAGTTCAAAAATAGAGGTGCTGACGAAGACATTTTACTTATAATCAGGCTTGACAAAAACAACACTGAGAACCTCGTTTTTTCCCCCCCACATAGAAGAATATTGCAAGGATGACTAGAACTAATAATACAAAGCATAATGGGTTGAGCTGAAACGGCTTTCTTTATTTTGGACAGCGACAGGTTATGTACGTATATACAGAGGGGAAGAAAAACAACAAGGGCCAGATGTCAGCTGGTTTTACGCCGCCTCAGCCTGGGCCTGGGCTGCCAGTCTCTTCTTCCTCATCTGGAGCCTTCGTTCCCTCTCATACTCCTTCATACGCATCACGTAGCTGTGAACCACAACAAAAATACATTAAAAAAAATAAAGATATGAACTCCACCAACTTGGGCATTTACATAACTCACTAATTTCGTAAATGTATTATCATATGCCTGCTGTCCAGTCTGAATGTGCACCTCTTCAGACTCCATCTCAGCTAATAGCACTGTCAGTACCAACCTAGGTATTCTAGATAAATAATGTGTCCAGGCTTTTCTCTTCCCAGGTGAGTGAGGCTAGAATCCAGACTAATCAGAAAGCCCATGTGGTCTCAAGTATCCGTAGACTAGGCGTACACATCAGTCAACATCATTTGAGATGCACAGAAACAGCTTCAGCTGGTGAGTCTCAGAATGGGTGGAGAAGAAAGACCTCATTTAGGCCATGAATTGTCCCCATTTTAACACTGCTGAGAGAATTAGCCAGACACTGGTGCCACATTTGGCAGGTCTAATTGTTCCAACAGAACAATTTACAGACTTTACATTAATCAGGCTATAGGGCATTTGCCCTAGTAGTCACAGTTGATAAATGTAATAGAACAATTTTCATTGGCTGCTTAAAAGTTTCTCACGTTTATTTGGAAACAAACCATCCAGGGGTTGACACTAACAGCTGTGCGGGGCAGGTGGGCAGTCTGATCGGGGCTACTACCTGGTAGCCTCAACCAGGCAGGTGCACATTTTTGTGGATCCACACACAGCTTGGTGTCTACGGTGTGCACTTTGGGGGGGAGGAAAAACAGCTGATCCTCTAATTGACAACATCACCGGGTTGCAAAAGCCAGAGATTTTCTCAAACCAGGGCTCAAAATTGCACCCATTTTGGTTGCAAATGGACCTCATTATTATACAATCTAAAATCAATGGTAATTAATAAAATTTTCAGGGAGCAAGTGATCATGGCCTGAGGGAAAGTAGAGCATGACCTGCACTTGCTCAGTGGGCAAGTGGTTCTGAGAACTTAGTGTCAAGCCCTGCCTGTGTGTTCACCCTGAGGTTCCGTCTCCTCAGCACATTAGACCTGTGGAACACCCCCGTGGACTCCAGACACACTTACTCCTGGTTCTGGCAGTAGTCCCAGTCGTGTCGCTCATGCTTGCAGGCCAGGAAGTTGGGCCAGTTGTCCCTCTTGCACTTCATGAGTTTGAGAAGGTGGTGGGCGCAGTAGTCCCTCTGCTCCAACGGCAGCTGGGCCAAGTTCATCTGCTCCTGGGTTGCTACCATTTCTGATGAAGAGACAAAGTGCTTGTTTCAATCAACAACGATTGTTCTAGTAATGTCTGCTTGTTAAGCCTTCCTACATTGCACCCTGTACACGAACATAATTTGATTGGTGCATTTATTATAGCCCTAGAATAAATGACAGTATTTCACATACGGGAGCTTAGTTAACTATCGTTGACCTATGATTGAAATTATTTAATGGGTGAGTACACACACGGAGTAATGACCACATTAATTAATAGCGTTGCTCTGCCACACTTGACACAAGTCAATGCGTGTTAAACTGGCTCCCTTATTTGAAATACTGTCATGTGAATGTACTGTAACAAGGGAGACATTCAGGGCTACATTTTTACAAGACTAGTATGCTACTCGTCTCTCAATGTCTAGAACTTGGTGTGATCATATACCCCAGAAAACAGATCAGTATATGTATTTGATTTAAAAATAATAAATAATGAATACCATCTTAAATCTGATCCACTTGGATAGAGATTACTTTTGAGATCATTGTAGGATCTTAGCCATGGTCTAAGGATAAGTTTAACACAACAACTAAAGGCACTTTTAACTCTTAACACATTTAATATGAATACTTAAAGAGAAATTAGAGAATCATAAACGTGTATAGTTGTACGTCTCTAATTGAATTATGAAGATTTAGACTCTCGTAGAGAGGCATTTTCTTAGACTAGATGAATTGAAAATCAAACATTTTACAGCTATGACGAGGATAATTCAACCTTTCCATACATTTGTTATTGGGAGTCAATTGAGGGTATTGCAACTCTCGATTCATCCCATTATATAATACATAAGTTGCATTGCGGCTAAGTGTGGATCATATGGTTAATGACATGCAGAGAATAATAACAAGCTAGAATAGCAGGGAGCACAGACCTCTCTCAGCCCTGTCTGGAAAGCCGACCTGCGGGCCGAACTCGTACTTCCCCTTCGGGTCTGGCTCAGTGTCCGTCTGGGTTATGTACCGTTTGGCGAGGTGAGCCCCCATATCGGCACAGCGGTCGCAATCGGCCTAGGCTACACACTCTGATAAATGGGTTATGTTTGCGTGATAACACGGCGCGTTATTCCAACAGCTTGCAGACTGTTCTTGTTATATTATTTCCCATTCGGTCACCTCCACGGGCTCCCTTAAGCTACTTCCGCTCCTAAACGGAAATAAATAGCTCTGGTCCAGAGCTCCACTGCTTCTGAGTCTGACTTGCATTGGAGCTCTGTTGGTCTCCGTGCATTCGGCCATTACTGCACCCGACCAGCCTCTCTTCTCTAGTGGATATATAAAGAACGTTTTACCTACTCACCAAAATAAACACGTCTTGTGTCATTAGAAAGCCTACTTACCTTAGTGGTCGCACTCTTAGCCTCCCACCACACGGATAAATTGGACTTTTTGGCCAGAACGCGATCGTTTTTCACTCAAGGAAAAATATTTCCTATGGAACTTTTCTATTGGCAATATCGGTAGAGGGCGCAAATCCTGGATGTTTTTCCGGTGAAAAACGATCGCGTTCTGGCCAAAAAGTCCAATTTATCCGTGTGGTGGGGGGCTCAGAGTGCGACCACCGAGGTAAGTAGGCTTTCTAATGACACAAGACGTGTTTATTTTGGTGAGTAGGTAAAACGTTCTTTATATATCCACTAGAGAAGAGAGGCTGGTCGGGTGCAGTAATGGCCGAATGCACGGAGACTAACAGAGCTCCAATGCAAGTCAGACTCAGAAGCAGTGGAGCTCTGGACCAGAGCTAAACGGAAATAAACAAGACGGACGGTGCTGCAATGAAACACTTCCCCGTTTCACCGACCTTTTATGCAATGGTTCCGGTGGCTCAAAACAAGAGAACAAGTAATCTGAGTTCCCAGAAGTTTTATTTCCTCTTAAAAATAATAAATAATAAATACTATCTTAAATCTGATCCACTTGGATAGAGATTACTTTTGAGATCATTGAGATCATGATCCTTAATGAAGTGTTCACTGTTCACCACCAGGCTGGTGAAAAAAGTTTGGAAGAAGAACACACTGTGGAAAGGTGAGTGTTTGTACTGTTTGCACACCATGTGGTTTCAGTTTTCACGTCCAAAATGACCCCCAAAGTTTGCACTCATTACCCTCGACCCGTGGACCCCCACAATAACCACCCCCTTTATTATTATTAGTATTATGTTTTACCTCCACTAGGCCTACTGCTTTTTATTTTTATTTTAAAGAAGTGAATATTTGTAGGCCTGCGAATGTTTTTGATCAGTGGTTTTCAACCTTTTTTGGTACCAGGGCCCACTAGCCTATTTATTCAGCAATTGAGTCACAGACCACCATTTGATGATATTTTAACCCCACATACCCCAATACTAAAGATTCTTTTGCTTTTGTCCACGATTCTAGGCTGGATTTGGGAAACAAAACAGTCAAACAAACAGATCAAAATGACCATTAATCTTCTACATTCTCCAGGTCTCTGTGTAGACCTGGGCTAATTTAACCTGGCTTCCCCAGGGCTAATTCAGATGATGAATATTTTAACTCTTGGGGAAAAAAAATGCTGTGTAAAGAGTTGCATCTGGTTAACCACCAGGAACCCTCAAGGATCACTAGTGGTCCCCGACCCCTGGTTAAAAACCACCATTTTTGATGAAATGAACAGGGTGGACCCTATAGAGCTGCGCAGTGACGTCACCGCCCCTGTTCCGGAAGTCTTTTCCCAATTCATTTTTCTCATAGACTTTTCTAAAATAATTTATATCAAGACGATTACGCCGCGGACAAAGCCAACTCGAGTCGTGACGAATCATGATGACACACACAAACTTTTGGGACAATAAAATAATTTCTAAGATGAAAAAAGAAACAAAAAGTCTTGTATCATGCCGTTTTCTACTTCTTCCCAATTATATATTATATGACGATAATGTGTTTGTTGTCATGATTTGTCACGACCTGAGTTGGCTTTGGCCGCGGCGTAATCGTCTTGATATAAATTATTTTCGAAAAGTCTATGAGAAAAATGAATGGGGAAAAGACTTCCGGAACAGGGGCGGTGACGTCACTGCGCAGGGTGGACTCTATTGTAAACAAGTAGAAACTTTCATGGTGTAGTCCAACTCACAGGTAAAAGTATTGCATTGAGTTGTGACTGAAATGTACTGTAAACATCCAAACTGTTAATATGGGTACAAGTCAATAAATTGTGTTTGTTTCATTTTGTTGTTTATTAGGCACATTTTAGAAATGAAACACAAAGGGCCGCAATGCATTTTATATTGTAATCACGTTATGATTACAATATAAACATAACATGGTCCTATGATTATCCTACTTGTTCAGGTCAAAGTTACTGTTAACTGCATTAACAAGCACACTGATTGCTTAAGTCAGGGGTTTTCAACCTTTTTCATACCAGGTCCCACTATTTATTCAGCATTTTAGTCACAGACCACCATTTGATGTTGAGTTTAATCTCTCAGGCCCCAAAGCAAGAATTTTCAAGTTTTTGTCTACAATTTAGGAGAGATAAACTGGTGAAACGTTGGTCATAACAATTCTTCTACATTTCTAATTGTGAATATTGTTAAATTAAGTCATTCAGATGTTTTAAATAAAATGTAACTCTTGAGAGTGTAAAATTAAACCAAATCGTTTGGTTGGTTTCATTATTAACGCTTTCAAGAGTTGCATATCTAATAAGGGTCCATTTGATTACCAACTAACTGACCATCATTTAGCTGGGGACCACCTGGAATCCTCTCAGGGACTAGTGGTGTAGCAGGTTTGCTACAAGAGACAGTCATTCAATTAATCTGCCGGATATGACCCCATTTACAGACCCCCAATAAATTGGGACCGCCAATTTTTATTTAGTAAAAAAAAATAATAATAATTTAACTCTGAGAGTACAGTACACACATGGAACCAAATTTGCATTGGTTCCAAACTATCATTTATAGTTGTGGTTGTCCCACAACCACAGCTGTGGCCTGGTGGTCCCAGGTCACAGGCTGTCATTTGAGATCAGTCTTTTAGACCAAAAAAAAAAAAAAAAAGAAATGATTTGTTGTCTTGGATCTGTTGGTACCATTAGGAGAGATGATCACAAATTACTGATAGTTTGAAATATTAACATTTTGGAGAATTACAGTTAGCCTTTAAAGAATCAATTAATAATTTACATCCCTGGCCTAATTTATAAGCCTATGTTTTGGTAAGCTTATAGTTCAGAGGTTAGTACCACTACTGGAGCTTGAGCCCCCCCAGGTGGTACTCGAAGGGCTCTCCAAAACAGCAGAAAAAATGGTTGCAATAGCTCTAGCTCTAGTTTTTTTCTCATAATGAGATGAAACAAATCTGTTTACAGTGTTTGTACACACGAATGGCAACATGAAGTTGCCTTTATTACCTTTAAGGAAATCTATTTGATATATATACAGGTATATATATATATATATATATATATATATATATATATATATATATATATATATATATATATATATATATATATATATATATATATATATATATATATATATATATATATATATATATATATATATATACACTCAACAAAAATATAAACGCAACACTTTTGTTTTTGCTCCCATTTTTCAGGGGATGGACTTAAAGCCCTAAAATTCATTCCAGATATACAATATAACCATTTCTCTCAACCACTGTTCACAAATTTGCCTAAATGTGTGATATTGAGCACTTCTGCTTTGTTAAGATAATCCATCCCACCTCACAGGTGTGCCACATTAAGATGCAGGTGTGACATCATGATTAGTGCACAGGTGTACCTCAGACTCTCCACAACAAAAAGACACCCTGAAATGTGCAATTTTCTTTTGCCTTATTGGGTGTATGGGCCTCCGAACCAGACAGTATCTGGTGTGACCACCATTTGCCTCATGCAGTGCAACACATCTTCTTCGCATAGAGTTGATCAGATTGTCAATTGTGGCCTGTGGAATGTTGCTCCACTCCTCTTCAATGGCTATGTGAAGTTGCTGGATATTAGTGGGAACTGTTACACACTGTAAAAATGGTAATAACACAATATTACCACATTATTACCATTTCGACAGCGCATACCAGTTCCCACTAATATCCAGCAACTTCACATAGCCATTGAAGAGGAGTGGAGCAACATTCCACAGGCCACAATTGACAATCTGATCAACTCTATGCGAAGAAGATGTGTTGCACTGCATGAGGCAAATGGTGGTCACACCAGATACTGACTGGTTCGGAGGCCCATACACCCAATAAGGCAAAAGAAAATTGCACATTTCAGGGTGTCTTTTTGTTGTGGAGAGTCTGAGGTACACCTGTGCACTAATCATGATGTCACACCTGCATCTTAATGTGGCACACCTGTGAGGTGGGATGGATTATCTTAACAAAGCAGAAGTGCTCAATATCACACATTTAGGCAAATTTGTGAACAGTGGTTGAGAGAAATGGTTATATTGTATATCTGGAATGAATTTTAGGGCTTTAAGTCCACCCCCTGAAAAATGGGAGCAAAAACAAAAGTGTTGCGTTTATATTTTTGTTGAGTGTATATATATATATATATATATATATATATATATATATATATATATATATATATATATATATATATATATATATATATATATATATATATATATATATATATATAGTTCCCTCATGCATGCATGAGGGACACACTATTTTTTTTTTTTTAAGGAAATTGATTGATGCTATGCTTTGCAGGAATCCTCCTCAGAACGACGCTGGAGCTGCTTCTGCCCCCGCTGAGCTTCAGACGCGTCCTGCCTCTGCCTCTGCTGAGCTTCAGACGCGTCCTGCCTCTGCCTCTGCTGAGCTTCAGACGCGTCCTGCCGCTGTCTCTGCTGAGCTTCAGACGCGTCCTGCCTCTGCCTCTGCTGAGCTTCAGACGCGTCCTGCCGCTGCCTCTGCTGAGCTTCAGACGCGTCCTGCCTCTGCCTCTGCTGAGCTTCAGACGCGTCCTGCCGCTGCCTCTGCTGAGCTTCAGATGTGTCCCGTCGCTGCCTCTGCTGAGCTTCAGATGTGTCCCGTCGCTGCCTCTGCCCCCGCTGAGCTTCAGACGTGTCCCGCTGCTGCTGCCTCTTCCCCCGCCTGGACGTCGACAGGTGTGTAGGGTGTCCCTGCTTGAGGGATGATGGGCTAGTTCCCGAACTATCCCACTCCCTCGGGCACGCCCGGGAGGTCCCCTTCCTTCCGTGCGTGCGATGCCGGGCCCGTAAGGGCTCATCGCGGATCACGCGGCCCTTAATTACACCTGTCATCCTGGCGGGGACCCTGCTGAAAGGTACGGACCACCTTTAGATTAGTCACAGTAGACCATGCAGTAAGCCCCAGATGGTTTTTACACATTAAGGGCAACTTGTTTTTTTTTTTTTTTTTTTTTTTTTTTCAAACAAGGTTCATGTTTTAGGAGATGGCTGTTAATTGTTTTAGATTCCTTTCTTTCTTTCATTTTAGGGATTTAGCTAAGGGATGGGGCATTCGAACATTTGTTTACACAATTTTAAAGCGGTTTCTTATGTAGTGCAGTCATAATAAACCCCAGGAAATTACATCTGACCACAAGTGATCTACTGAATGTGACAAACTGCCATATTGAACCTCTGAGTCAGGCGTACCAAATTATGGAGTGTGTGTGCAGTGCGGTGTGCTGCCTCCTTCACATTCAGTAGATAGTGTGAACGTCCGTGGCCAGTTACAATTTCCTGGGATTTTTTATAATAAAAAGAAATAGGCCTAGCTTTAATTTTTTTTTAAACAAATATGTATTTGGGACCATGTACGAATGCCCCCTCCCATAGCTAAACCTGTCAAAAAGGCCTGCTGTATGCAGTGGAAAAATGTGACATCTCTTTTATAAATCAATGTTAATGTTATCAAAAACTATTGGTGGAGAAGTTTAGACCATTGCAGTTTGGGAGGGGGCTTACTGTAATGTCTATTAGGACGTTTTGATCGGTGCTAGTCCCTCCAATATCAATTTACAATTTAGGCATTTGGCAGACACTCTTAACCCAGAGTGACTTACATCAAGTAATGACATTGCAATTATTCATGTTCATGTACAATTTACAATTTAGGCAGAGTTGACAATAGAGTTTACAATTTAAGAACTACAAAGATGGTAACACATTTGACAATCTACGTATAAGTTAACTCCAATCCAAGTCTAATATATATCTAAAACCTAGCTAGGTGCTCTGAGCTAAGATGGAGTCGGACGAGGTGTTTTCAGACTGTGGCGGAAGGGAGTGAGTCTGGCGTTTGGTTCTGACTGCAGTGGGAAGTTCATTCCATAGTTTTGAGGCCAGGAGGGAGAAGAGTTTGAGGCGAGTAGCGCATTGGCCAGGCGTTCTTAGCGGGGGTACTGCCAGCTCCCCTGTGTCAGCTGATTGGTGTATGTTCTCAAATGTTGTCCTACACAAACTTTAATAAAATAAGTTAAATTTCCCTTGACAATGAAAGGACACTGTCACAGTGTCTATAGACAGTGTATGTTTATTATCGATAATCGCCCCACAAATTGTCATGAAATCATTTATTTGCATCATAACGTGAGTAAAGGTTAGTCTGGCTTTTTTAGGCTTGGTAAAAAAAAAAAGCTCTACAGGACCCATTACTAATAACTGCATATGGTAATTCATATACATAAAGGACAACTTTATTATTATTATTTTCCAACCATGCTTAGAGAAAGTAAAAGATGGGTGTTAATTGTTTTACAGTCCTTGCTTTCTTTAGTTTCAAGGATGTTAGCTATGGGGGGGGGGGGGGGGGGGGGGGGCATTCGAACATGGTCCTAAAATTTCTTATTAATGGAGTCACATGGTTTAATCACTTTGATCAAGTTTGATTTTGGGGAGGAGGGTGACAAAACGCAGCCATCAAACACAAATGATCAAACATGGTCAGAGCACAGAGAACATTCATTTGTGTGCATGATTGAGGCCCCATTGAAAATGAATTAGGGCAGCAATCAAATGGTATGAAAAGAAGTGGATAAAGAGTTTAATGTTCTGTGTGTATGTGTCAATCAGGCAACGTTGGATGGCCTTGTCAGGAGATGGTGATGTTGGATGGCCTCATCAGAAGATGCCGACGTTGGATGGGCTCATCTCATCAGTAGACGGCTTGTATCTACTCAGGGTCCTCCACGGTGCCACAGGAGATACGATGCTCTGTTCATACAAGCTATCTGCAACCACATGACAGAAGCCCCCTGCGTGGTACGTACCTGGATTACATCTGACTGCAGTAGAAACCAGAGCCATAGAATAAAGGCCCTGATACGCTAGCAATATTTTGATCAATATCAACTAACAATGTCAACGTCAACGGGCAACATGATGAGACACACGGCAACAGGCAACACCTCCCATTAAAAGTGATTTCCACCCATTTCTTTCTGAGTGTACAAATGTGAACCAAATGGACCCGCTAGGGTCCATTTGGTTCGCATTTGTACACTCAGAAGAAAGGTCATAAAAGAAAAATCATTAACATTGTGAAACACCATCATTAACATAGTGAACAACTTGATGACGTCATCAAGTTGTTCACTATGTTAATGGTGAAAAAATATATGTAACGCTAAGTATTAAAAATATAATTCAAATTGTTTTCACAATTTGTTTTTAGTGTATTGAATCCTTTTCAACCAAATGTTCACTTAGAAGACTAAAAAAGTTATTTTTCTGTGCAGTGAGGCAGCAGCAGTCATGTTTTCAGAAAAGTTTATCTGTGGGAGTCTGGGAGAAAGCATCACATACATGATTTAAAGGAGGGCTGTGATTAGAGAATTCTGAAATGTTGACCAGGAGAGGGCGCTAATGATCTGACTTTTTGGAACAACCAGCAGTTGATCATTTTGTATAGAAAAGTGAAAAGTCAACGTTGATAATTGATGTTGATCAAACACATTGCTAGGTGTATCAGGGCCTTAAGACAAGTTGTACAAACCCTGTTCACTTCACGCGGCCAGTCCAGTGGCAGCTCTTCTACCTAGACTTCTATTGAATGAGGAAAACTGAAAGTTACAGAATGCATTGGAGTGTGCAGTAGTGGCTTTCAACCTTTTTGATACAGGGCCACTATTTATTCAGCATTTAAGCCACGGACCACAATTTTGATGATGATTTCACCCACAGACCCAAAACTAAAGATTTCTTTTGGTTTTGTCCACAATTCCAGGCTTTATTTTCCCAAACAAAACAGCCAAACATACAGTAGCCTAAATCAAAATGATCATTCTTCTACATTCTCTAATTGTGTAACTTCCTAATTCAGTGAGCTAATTTGATGACTGCAAGGCTGTTTGAGCCCAATGAGTGTTTTCTGAGAAAAAATAAATATGTGGAATGGATATAGCATCATAAAAAGACATTAGTTAAACATACCACATGCTACATAAAGCATGATTGACCTTTTTGCCTTCATAGGTTGGTATTGGTATGGTGACAAAATATGCAAGTTAGGAAAACATCTCAACATCTCGGGGGTTGATGGGTTAAGCCCTGGAGGGTTCCCCCCCCTGGATGGTGATAGTGGCACCTATCTTCTGTCTGGGATCCCTAAATGTACCCCGCAGGGGTACATTATGGAGGTAAGCACTTAGGCCCGTCTCGATTAGTAATGAATGTTCCTTGTACAATTGAACTGATTAACAATTTAATTGCGTCATACTAATGTTCTTAGTACGGCGTAATAGTGAAAGTTTGGATGTACGACATCAAACCGGTTTTGAGCTCGTAGATCTGCGACTTGCACGACTTTCCAACTTGGAAACGATCATGGCTATAATACCAAGGGGCGATTATCTCAAATACTTGTAATGTAATAATGTAATGTAATAATGTGGTGGGCCTAAGTTGGTGTGGTCGTGTGTGTTGTGGTTGTCGGATTGTGTGTGTGCACGTGTGTGTGTGTGTGTGTGTGTGTGTGTGCAGGATTGTGGGTCCATGGTGAGGGTGACAGGTTTGATTGGCCCAACGTTGACTACGAGAATGTTGGCCCGACGATAAATCTACGACCTGGACACGTCGCTGGATCTACAACCTAGGGCAAGTCAGTCAAATGTATGTTTGTTGTTTTTCTGTGCTGTTTTTCCCTCCCCCCCTAACAGGTTGGCCAAAATGTCGTAGTGTTTTGTCTAATCTTTTTCTAAGTTGTTTCAGGTACCATAACATTATTATTATTAGGAACTTGTAGTTGTGTGTTTGTGGTGTGGTGTGTGCGTGCATGTGTTTCATCATCCAATTAGTTTGTTTGGGTAGGGCTACATAGGCAGGATGATGAAACAATTGGACAAATTTCATTTCTTCAAGACGACTTCCATTTTCCTCAAGACGACTTCCATTTTCTTCAAGACGACTTCCATTTTCTTCAAGACGACTTCGATTTTCCTCAAGACGACTTCCATTTTCTTCAAGACGACTTCGATTTTCTTCAAGACGACTTCCATTTTCTTCAAGACGACTTCATTCTTCAAGACACTTCATTGTGTCTTTAAGAATGAAAGATCAAATTTGGAATATTTTTTTTACCAAAAAAATATGAAATTGGATTTTTTTTTTCGCCAAGGGAAAGATGAAATTGGATTTTTTTATTTTTTCGCCAAAAGAAAAGATGCAATTGGAATATTTATATTTTTCCCAAGAAAAGATGAAATTGGAATATTTATATTTTTGCCAAAGAAAAGATGAAATTGGAATATTTATTTTTTTGACCAGAGAAAAGTTGAAATTGGAATATTGTTTGCCAAAAGAAAAGATGAAATTGGAATATTGTTTGCCAAAAGAAAAGATGAATTTGGAATATTGTTTGCCAAAAGAAAATATGAAATTGGAATATTTTTTTTTTTTTTTTTTTTTTTGCCAAAAGAAAAGGGTGAAATTGGAATATTTATTTTTGTTCACCAAAAGAAAAGATGAAATTGGAATATTTATTTTTGTTCGCCAAAAGATAGGATGAAATTGGAATATTTATTTTTGTTCGCCAAAAGATAGGACGAAATTGGAATATTTATTTTTGTTCGCTAAAAGATAGGATGAAATTGGAATATTTATTTTTGTTCGCCAAAAGATAGGATGGAATTGGAATATTTATTTTTGTTCGCCAAAAGATAGGATGGAATTGGAATATTTTTTGTTTGCCAAAAGATAAGAATGGAATTGAATATTTATTTTTGTTCGCCAAGATAGGATGGAATTGGAATATTTATTTTTGTCGCCAAAAATAATATGAAATTGGAACATTTATTATTTTTGACAAAAGATGAAATTGGAATATTTATTTATTTTTGCCAAAGATGAGATGAAAATTGAATATTTATTTATTATTGCCAAAGATAAGATGAAATTGGAATGTTATTTTTTTTTTAAACAAAATATAAGATGAAATTGGATTTTTTTTTCAACAAAATTAAGATGAAAATGGAATTTTTTTGACCTAAGAAAAATGAAATTGGAATATTTTTGTTCGCCTAAAGAAAAGATGAAATTGGAATATTTTTGTTTGCCAAAAATGAGATGAAATTGGAATTTTTTATTTATTTTTCCAAAAGATGAGATGAAATCGGAATATTTTTTTCAAAGATGAGATGACCTGTGCCCCAGGTCATCTCCACCTTACGGGAGTCACCACCAGTGACTGTTACGTCACCCTGTGGGGGTGATTGTTGCCCTCACAGGCGACGTGACCCAGACGGTGGAGACATGCACCCCAAAGGGGCACAGGTTTACTTCCTATTGATCTGCTCAACCTATGGAATGAATTCACTCATTCCATAGGTTGATCAGATCCCTTCCATGGCAAGTGTCATTGCTGGTCTGGCAGTCTGCCATCACCCAGGCGGACACGTAGGGGGGGGCTCTCAGATTGGATTGGAATATTTATTTTTGTTCGCCAATAGATAACATGAAATTGGATTTTTTTTTTTGCCAAAAGATAGATGAGATTGGAACATTTATTTTTGTTCGCCCAAAGATAAGATGAAATTGGAATATTCATTTTTGTTCGCCCAAAGATGAGATGAAATTGGAATATTTATTTATTTTCGCCAAAGATAAAATGAAATTGGAATATTCATTTATTTTTGCCAAAAGATAAGATGAAATTGGAACATTTATTTTTTTGACCAAAGAAAGATTAAATTGGAATATTTTTGTTCGCCAAAAGAAAAGATGATATTGGAATATTTTTGTTCTCCAAAAGATAAGTGAAATTGGAATATTTTCTTTGCCAAAAAGGAGATGAAATTGGATTTTTTTTTTTTTATTATTATTTTTGCAAAAGATGAGATGAAATTGGAATATTTTTGTCAAAGATGAGATGGACCTGTGCCCCAGGTCATCTCAACCTTACGGTAGTCATCCTGTGGGGTGACTGTTGCCGTCACAGGTGACGTAACAGTCAACCTGTGGGGGTGACTGTTGCCCTCACAGGGTGACGTGAGACGGTGGAGACATGCGCACCAAAGAGGTGCGGGGGGGGGGGGGGGGGGGGGGGCTCAAAGAGTTGTGTAAAAATGGTTGGGGTCCATTTGGTTCCTTTTCCTCATGGTGAGTTCGCCTCTCACCCTCAGGATGTCTTACATAATCTATCAATATGAAGTTATATAGTATGTACAGTATGGATGGATGAAATGTATTGTGAAGTTGTTTTTTTTTTTTTTTCGTTGAAGTTAGGCGATAGGTGCGTGGTGGTGTGTGGTTCGTGGTTCGTCCCTCGAGACATCCTGATTGGCTGTTTTTTTGGGGGGGGGCGTAATTGGGTGATGTAATGGTGATGTAAATAAGAGACCTTTTGTAACTAAAAGTCATGAGTATGGGCCCGCTCCACTCCACTCCGCGCAATGTGCACTCTACACAGTGATGATCAAGTTCCACTGTCTTTTCTTTGTGAATCTGATTTTTTTTTTAATTGTTTTCTTTGTAAATGTGTTTTTCTTTGGTTGTTTTAAATGTGTTTTCTTTGTAAATGTGTTTATTTTTGGATTCCTGCACACAAAGTGCTCAACCTTCCTGGGTTTATTTTGTTTACAGCATTTTAGTCATATTTCATAATCCATTGTATAAGTGCATTTATGTATGCATTATGTAAAGGTATCATGTTTACTCTTCTGCCCCTCTCCCCGTCTTTTAAGCAACACCCACAGAGGAAGTGTATGCCAAGGCGTCATCAAGGATCTTCCCTAATTTGACATCCTGGCACGTCTCTACCAAGTGTGTTGACACTGGTGTTGTCTTCAGTGGAATCGTCACTAACTGATTTGATTTCACAGGCAGGTAGTTCACCTTAAATCACCATTGACCATTTACTATGCCAGTTACTTGCTTGAAAGTATTTTTACTCTGTAATTGGGTAGGTATTTCAATCAGTTTCCATTCAAGTACCTGTATATTTGCTTTTCTCATTTTTCCTATTACACTTGAGGTTTCATGCAGCCTCGTTTTATTGTGTTCCTCAGATAATCTGTCAGTTTAAGCTGGCATTTCTTTTTCAATCAGTCGCTTTCTCCTTCATATGTGGCTACTGATGCACACTTTTTCAGGTGAATGCAGTTTGACGGTAAGTATGTGACAAGTTCATTTTAGGGGAAAAAAGAATGCCACAAGTTTTCTCTCAGGTTTCAGATAACCTAGCTCAATTTAGGTGAGTATGCCTACTTCCGTGCACTCGTTTAGGTTTTTCCACTTGACAGGAGGAAGACCTGCTGACCTCGCAGAATCCACTAACCCTTTATTTTGTCACTTTCCTTCTCCCCTCCTTTTGGCTCCCGGTTGCTGCACGCATAACTCTCACGCTTGCGTTCAAAGCAACCAAAGGGACATCACCACCATATCTTGCTATAGTCTCATAGCACCCTACAAGGCCTCCCCTGCATTCCGATCAGCTGCATCTTCCACTGCAGTCTGAAAACGCGCCTCTTCAGACGCCTGCCAAATGTATTAGAAGTAAATTGTAAATTTAACAAATCTGTGCATGTGATGTATTGCAATGTTTGTGCTTTTATTGATGCATAATGTAAATCGCTTTGGATTAAGTGTCTAAATGCCAAAATCGTATTTGTATAGATCGCCATCAGAAGCCATTGAGTAGTGTGTGTACATTCACTATGTGCACACTCTGTTCACTCTGTGCTCACTACATACACTGCTCACTGTGTATCTCTGTGCTCACTATATACTGCTCTGTGCTCACTATGTGCACTCTGTGCTCACTATGTACTCTGCTCACTACGTATGTGCATGCTCTGTGCTCACTCTGCACTGTGTTCACTATGTACACTCTGCTCACTGTGCTTCTGTGCTCACTATATACTCTGCTCACTAGGTGCATTCCCTGTGCAGACTATATACTCTGCTCACTATACTGTATATATTGTGTTCACTATAATCTGTGCTCACTATATACTGTACTCTGTGCTCACTATGTGCACTCTGTGGTGGTAATTGAATGTTAAGGGTAAATGATAATTTGTCCATTAGGAAGAACATTATCCTTTGGAGGAGTAAAATGTAGTAATTGACAAGACTGTTATTCTTGATCTAGTTACTCTATTTAGTGTGAACCTAAAGCAACTATACACTTTAACTCAATTCAATGCAATTAACCTATGTTTAGGGTAAATCGCAGCGAGTCAGAAAAGCGGTGAGTTGTCCATATGCCCCCCAATCCCTCCCTCCCCTGTTATGGGGTGGGTGGGGTGTCCCCGCTCGTGGCCTGCACCTTGACGTGGTGAGTGGGCTTTCAACCAAGACTGGCCATTTTTACCCATTTAACGAGAAGTCCACCCCAGATGTCTTACCTTTTTTGCAGTTGATTTCTTTAAAAAAAAGTTGTGTTGTGAAGAAAAAAAAATCTTTTTGTGCCAGTTTTCCCCTGGCGATGGGGATGATGATCAAATTCACCTATTTCCATTGCTCCAAAATGCATTTGTTTGCTATATATTCCCTCTCTCCATCATGTCAGTAGCGGGTAGACACTCACACCTGCACTTTTGGTTCAGCCATACAACAGGGGCACACACACGCCCCCACCTTTTCAGACAGCTGAACCACTGCTAAACCGAAAGTGTGTCAACACACTACTGACATGATGGAGAGGGAATATATTGCACGATACGAGCTTGTAGATCTGCTATTTTTCAATAACTGAGGGCGAAAGGCGTTGAGATTATATAAAGGCCTCCTGTACAAGCTACCATACTGCTTACACCAATTGGCGTGAGACCAGTTCTTCTCTGCTCTTCTGCGAATGTCTCTTCTTACAAATTATTTGATTGGACCAAAGTGTCGTGTTGTCATGATTTGTCACGACCCGAGACGAGTCTTCATATAATATCATTTCGGAAAATTCTGAGGAAAATGAACAGACACACGCAACAAAAAACAATAACAAAAAACAGAAAAAAAGGCACAGGCAATGGAGCTCCTGGTTTACTGGGATGGGGTTCAATTCCCTACTGTGCCATGCTCATTATGCTGGCATTTACATTTTCATTTTACACTGTATCCACAGCTGTATAATCTTTTCCACATTGAAAGCTACTAAACCTGTACATTCCCGTGAGCCACCGGCCGGTTGAGAATGATACAACTTACTACGCGTTTTAACTATCTGCCTGTATCCCTTTTGTGCCCATACTGTATGCACAACTTTCATACAACCCCATAAGTATTTTCATGTGTGTGTGCAGAAGTTCATCTTATCTCTTGATTTATTGCAGATGTAGCCGGTCAGCAAATGGACCAAATGCGGGTCCATTTGGTTTCATTTTTGGTTTCATTTTTACGCTCTCAAAGAATTACATCTGGTTAACCAACTTTCCATCAGTTAGTCTGGAGGGCCCACCCTGGAACCCTCTCAGGGACCACTTGTTGAAAACCCCTGTGTTAGAGCACCGTTGGTGGCCGTTACCTGTAAAAATCAATAGATTGGCCGCGCCGTTGTATAAGCCGCAGGGTCAAAAGCATGTAAATAAAAAGTAGTGGCTTATTGTCCAGAAATTACGGTAAATGTTTTGAGACTGGTAATGAAACGCATAAAAGCTGCCATACTGCCATCATTAGACCCATATCTGCTTGGGTCCTGTTCCTCCTGTTTGCTTACAGGAGGAACAAATCAACAGAGGATGCAGCCATTGCCTTTACATAACACACACTATTAGAACATGTAGAGCATAAGAACACATACGGGAGAGTCATTTTTATTTTATTTTATTTTTATTTTTTTTAAAGATCTGTTTTATTGAGGAGCACAAAATCATAATAACATTGTATCAAAAGAGAGAAAGAAGATGTAAAATCTACAATCCAATTCACTTTTACAAACTTAATACAGTTCATATCTCAATAACCATATGGGTTCGTTTAAATAGTACATGTGCTGCCTTTTTTTTTTTTTTTTTTTTATAAATACATATTCATACCAAGTTTCTTTTTTTTAAATTCATGTCCTTCCACTGCGTACGTAATGTACAGTCCGTGTGTGATTCCTCCCGACATTATGAAAGTCACTACGGAGCTGTGGCTGGTCTAACGACAGGGTGACGGCGATTGACTCCACCTTGGGCCAGGCTATTTCTCACTGTATATTCACTCTTTGAGTAGTGAGTGTACACTCTGTGTTCACTATGTGCACACTCTCTGCTCACTATGTACTCTGCATTCACCATGTGCACTCTGTGGTCACTACATACACTGCTCAGCTCACTGTGCATCTCTGTGCTCACTATATACTGCTCTGTGCTCACTATGTAGTATGTACACGGTGCTCACTATGTGCACTCTGTGCTCTGCTCACTACGTATGTGCATTCTCTGTGCTCACTGTGCACTGTGTTTACTATGTACACTCTGCTCACTGTCCTTCTTCTGTGCTCACTATCTGCACTCCTCACACATGACTGTTTGTCTTCTTCTCCATCAAACCTCATAGTCAAATTTGCAGATGACACAACAGTACTCGGCCTCATCACTGATTATGATGAAGGAAGGAGGTAGAGAGACTGCTGGCATGGTGTGGTATAAACAACTTCTAAACCAAGAAATTATTGTTGATTTCCGCAGGGCCAGCTATCCCAACCACTCCCCACTCCGCATCAGGAACGAGGAGGTGGAGAGGGTCACAGACTTCAAGTTTCTGGTGTGACTGTGAGCGACGACCTCTCCTGGAAGACCAACATCACGTCTGCTGTAGGAAAGGCGCAGCAACGGTTTTTCTTTCTGAGGAAGCTCAGATGGGTGAGACTACCCGAAAGGGTCCGTTTGGTTTCATTTTACGATCTCAGGAGTTAAATCATATTTAACCATCTGAATTACCTAATTTTACATTTTACATTCTTAGAATCTCAAAGTGCTACAGTGATTAAAAGCAATAAAAAGAAATAAAAAACAACATAGGAGACATCATACCATTAAAACAGTTAAAATGCAACTTAAAACAAAAGCAGGCTATAAAAACGCTTTGTTAAAAAGAAAGGTCTTTAGTCCTCTTTCAAAAAAATAAAACCTTTTGGTCATTTTATGGTCTACTATTTTACTCCATTCACTATTTTTGATGTTCATTTTAGCTGCCGAACGTCCTTCCTATACAAACCCATTATAGCCATGACAGATTATTTGAAAACAACCCATCTTGGAATTTCATTTACAGTTATCAAATATCTGAATACTGAATGGAGTAACTGTCTAGTGTGTTCACATGAGACTGAGTAGACCATACAATGACCAAAAGTTTTTTTTGTTTTTTTTTTTGAAGGGGGAATATCTCTTTAAGTACTAAATAAATATTGTATTCCCATAATGTGCTGTATGAATCTTAACTTGTGAATAAATAACAAGTAACACAATTTAGAGCTATTATTTAATTTCCTTGATACAACTACTAGGTGGTGTAGTCATGCATTGTATAATTCAAGTAAATTCCTTGACACACACTCTTAAGATTTTCAAGAGTTTGGCTAGGTATATGAAATCAAGCACAACTGAAAGCAGCTGATCCTACAAGCTCACTGCAACACACTGTGAGGCTGTGCATCTGTAAGCCTGTAAATTCAACAGGTGAGGTGGACCTTGGCTACCACCACTCCTGAGTTTTTGCTAAAGAGAGATTTTCACATTTTTAGAAATTCTGCCCACACAACATGCATCCACACACAAACGCAGAAACGCATTGCAGTAACTGCAGTAACAGTTTTACATTGGGGGTTATATACTGTATATATACACATCACTCACTTGGGTGTGTAGCCTGCTGCAGCCAGGTAGCTCTCCACTGCAGATGAATGAATAGCCACTCTAGAAGCTCACAATGCCGACACAATGCAACACCAGCTTGTAGATCACATTTAATTAACTCTGTGTGCACTGTGCACGCCTTTCAAGAAAAATTGTGTGCAGTTGCGCTCATTGCGCTGGTGGCCGGCCACATGTCCATCTCAGAACGGGGAGGCAGAGCAGAGGACACTTTGATCAAAAGGCAGGGGCTAAACTCAATATAACTAATACTGAATAGAATGATACGAGTGGGAGATTTATCTTGTTTGCAAATAAAGAAAACCATAATGGACAATGTTGACAGCACTGCATGATGCATATAATGTACATCATAATGTACATCATAATGTACATCATAATGGACAACAATTGCAACAACTTCCTGCTTTCAGTAGGAGGGGAAGTGAGGGGATGTGTCACCTGTGTTTAATGCAATATTTGCATACCTGTGTTTAATGGAATATTTGCATACATGAGCAGGCCGTTGTCCCAGACAACAGTGACTATATTTTCTTCCATGTGGTTTCCACAGTGAAGTTCTTGAAAACAGTGCTATAGTTTGTTGCAAGGTACCGGCATTTGAAGCAGGTAGCGACAAAAAATGTCATTTTCGCAGAGGTTTGGTGGAATGCATTGGAGTCTAATGAGAGCTCAGTGAACCAGCTCCTGAACAAATAATCTTTCTGAATAACTGAGACCTTGAGATGTGTTGCATTTCGATGTGTACACTAAGATTTTATAGAGGCATCTAAAAACGAAAAGTACTGTATGTCTCTGAACGCGGCAAATATTGCATGACTGTCCGACATGTCTTGCCACCAAATCTCGTGAGACTGGAAATATGCCTGAATTCATGCACTGTGCAAACTACAAATCAAATAGCAAGTTATTAAGGAAAAAATGATATGTATTCTTTTATAGTCCAGAACGGATTATATGACACATGTCTCAGTGGTTCATATAAATCAGGGGTGCCCACACTTTTTTGACTTGAGTGCTACTTTCAAAATGACCGGCTCAACAAGATCTACACATCAAAAAGAAAAAAAAAAAAATCAATCTCAAGGCAACCAAGAAAGTTTGACTTTGAAATGTGAAGGTATTACTTGCTATATTAATGTTTAAGCACTTATAATGAAAAATGGAGCGGGGAGAATTGGAAGGTTTTTCTATAGGCCCTATGCTATTACTAACGTAACAGTATTTGGGGTTTGACTTGACAGTTTGTGATGTTGAATTTAGTCTCTTGCACCCAAAACTAAAAACTTTCACGTTTTTTTCCACAATTGGCAAAAAGTTGGTCAAAATAAAATCATTCTACATTTATTTTCTAATTCTGTGGACTCTTGAAATTACGTAATTCAGAAGTTTAAATATAATTTAACTCTTGAGAGTGTAGTGTAGTATACTGTAGTGACTTTTCAGGATTTCACAGAATTCCAAAAAGTTGAAAATCAGGCTGTGATAAACGGCGTCGGAACTTGGTGGAATACAGCAAGAGAGATGTAAATTCATGTGATTTCTTGAACCTGGTAATCGCTGGAATGGTAAAACACCGATATTGGAATTCCTGGTTCACTGGGACGGGGTTCGATTCCCTGCGGTGTCCACTGCCCACTGCATTCGCAGGTTTAAAGGAGGATTTGAGAAATAGGTCAAATCACAGAAAAGCGAAAAGCTACAATGGGAAGTGCATTCCAAAGGTTTGGGGCTAGAAACTAAAACAAGCATTTATTCATCCAGTCAGTCAGCCAGTCAGTCAGTCATTCATCTGGAGTGGAGAGCTACGTGACTGCAGCAGGATACAGAAAGTGAAGTGAACAGGTCTCAAGTCAAATACTTTATTACGATGTCGATGTCGCCTCTCTCTCTCTTTCTGTCGATTTTACAATCATCCCAACTGCTCATTTTACCTTGATAAACAGCTAATTTGGGGTGCAGGGGAGGCCAATTTTGCAAGGCGGTTTGCCGTGGGTGGGCTGGCACCGCTGGCATCAGGGTACACCCACACACATCATGTGCACGCACGCACACACAAACCAAGGTACAGGCGTGATGCTCCTGGTTTACTGAGATGGGGTTCCTTACTGTGCATTGCGTATTATGTTGGTATTTATATTTTCAGTTACTAGATATACTGTAGGTTTTGTCATTTTTTGAAAATCTTCAGAAATCCTCAAAACGATGAAAAACAGTAAGGCTATAGCCTTGCGTTTTTTCGAAATTTCGACATTTTTCGAAAACCCTAAAAATCCTCAAAATGATGAAAAACGGAATGCTGTGCAAGACCATAAGGCTATAGCCTTGCGTTTTTGCCAGGTTTCGTCATTTTTTGTCATTTTTCGAAAATCCTCAAAACGATGAAAAAACGTAAGGCTATAGCCTTGTGTTTTTTCAAAATTTTGACATTTTTCGAAAACCCTCAAAAATCCTCAAATGATGAAAAACAGCATGCTGTGCAAGACCGTAAGACTATAGCCTTGCGTTTTTGCTTGATTTCGTCATTTTTGTCATTTTTCGAAAAACTTCAAAATGATGAAAAAACGTAAGGCTATAGCCTTGCGGTTTTTCGAAATTTCGACATTTTTCGAAAATGCTCAAAAAATGGTCAGAATGATGAAAAACGGCATGCTGTCCAAGACCGTAAGGATATAGCCTTGCGTTTGTGCCAGATTTCGTCATTTTTGTCATTTTTCGAAAAACCTCAAAACGATAAAAAACCGTAAGGCTATAGCCTTGCGGTTTTTCAAAATTTCGACATTTTTCGAAAATGCTCAAAAATGCTCAAAATGATGAAAAACGGCATGCTGTGCAAGACCGTAAGGCTATAGCCTTGCTTTTTTGTCAGAATTCGTCATTTTTTGTCATTTTTTTGAAAAAACAAAAATGATGAAAAAACGTAAGGCTATAGCCTTGCGGTTTTTCGAAATTTCGACATTTTTCGAAAATGCTCAAAAATGCACAAAATGATGAAAAACGGCAAGCTGTGCAAGACCGTAAGGCTATAGCCTTGCATTTTTGCCAGATTTCGTCAATTTTTGTCATTTTTCGAAAAACCTCAAAACGATGAAAAACCGTAAGGCTATAGCCTTGCGTTTTTTTTTCTCGAAATTTCGACATTTTTCGAAAACCCTCAAAAATCCTCAAAATGATGAAAAAAGGCATGCTGTGCAAGACCGTAAGGCTATAGCCTTGCATTTTGCTAGGTTTCGTCATTTTTGTCATTTTTTGAAAATCGTCAAAATGAGGAAAAAATGTAAGGCTATAGCCTTGTGTTTTTTCAAAATTTTGACATTTTTCGAAAACCCTCAAAAATCCTCAAAATGATGAAAAACAGCATGCTGTGCAAGACCGTAAGACTATAGCCTTGCGTTTTTGCTTGATTTCGTCATTTTTGTCATTTTTCGAAAAACCTCAAAATGATGAAAAAACGTAAGGCTATAGCCTTGCGGTTTTTCAAAATTTCGACATTTTTTGAAAATGCTCAAAAATGCTCAAAATGATGAAAAACAGCATGCTGTGCAAGACCGTAAGGCTATAGCCTTGCGTTTTTGTCAGAATTCGTCATTTTTTGTCATTTTTTGAAAAAACACAAAATGATGAAAAACCGTAAGGCTATAGCCTTGCGGTTTTTTCGAAATTTCGACATTTTTCGAAAATGCTCAAAAATGCACAAAATGATGAAAAACGGCAAGCTGTGCAAGACCGTAAGGTTATAGCCTTGCATTTTTGCCAGATTTCGTCAATTTTTGTCATTTTTCGAAAAACCTCAAAACGATGAAAAACCGTAAGGCTATAGCCTTGCGGTTTTTCGAAATTTCGACATTTTTCGAAAGCCCTAAAAAATCCTCAAAATGATGAAAAAACGGAATGCTGTGCAAGACCATAAGGCTATAGCCTTGCATTTTGCTAGGTTCGTCATTTATGTCATTTTTTGAAAATCGTCAAAATGAGGAAAAATGTAAGGCTATAGCCTTGTGTTTTTTCAAAATTTTGACATTTTTCGAAAACCCTCAAAAATCTCAAAATGATGAAAAACAGCATGCTGTGCAAGACCGTAAGGCTATAGCCTTGCGTTTTTGCCTGATTTCGTCATTTTTGTCATTTTTCGAAAAACCTCAAAATGATGAAAAAACGTAAGGCTATAGCCTTGCGGTTTTTCAAAATTTCGACATTTTTTGAAAATGCTCATAAATGCTCAAAATGATGAAAAACAGCATGCTGTGCAAGACGGTAAGGCTATAGCCTTGCGTTTTTGTCAGAATTCGTCATTTTTTGTCATTTTTTGAAAAAACACAAAATGATGAAAAAACGTAAGGCTATAGCCTTGCGGTTTTTCGAAAATTCGACATTTTTCGAAAATGCTCAAAAATGCACAAAATGATGAAAAACGGCAAGCTGTGCAAGACCGTAAGGTTATAGCCTTGCATTTTTGCCAGATTTCGTCAATTTTTGTCATTTTTCGAAAAACCTCAAAACGATGAAAAACCGTAAGGCTATAGCCTTGCGTTTTTTTCGAAATTTCGACATTTTTCGAAAGCCCTAAAAATCCTCAAAATGATGAAAAACGGAATGCTGTGCAAGACCATAAGGCTATAGCCTTGCATTTTGCTAGGTTTCGTCATTTATGTCATTTTTTGAAAATCGTCAAAATGAGGAAAAAATGTAAGGCTATAGCCTTGTGTTTTTTCAAAATTTTGACATTTTTCGAAAACCCTCAAAAATCCTCAAAATGATGAAAAACAGCATGCTGTGCAAGACCGTAAGACTATAGCCTTGCGTTTTTGCTTGATTTCGTCATTTTTGTCATTTTTCGTCATTTTTCGAAAAACCTCAAAATGATGAAAAAACGTAAGGCTATAGCCTTGCGGTTTTTCGAAATTTCGACATTTTTCGAAAATGCTCAAAAATGGTCAGAATGATGAAAAACGGCATGCTGTCCAAGACCGTAAGGATATAGCCTTGCGTTTGTGCCAGATTTCGTCATTTTTGTCATTTTTCGAAAAACCTCAAAACGATGAAAAAACCGTAAGGCTATAGCCTTGCGGTTTTTCAAAATTTCGACATTTTTTGAAAATGCTCATAAATGCTCAAAATGATGAAAAACAGCATGCTGTGCAAGACGGTAAGGCTATAGCCTTGCGTTTTTGTCAGAATTCGTCATTTTTTGTCATTTTTTGAAAAAACACAAAATGATGAAAAAACGTAAGGCTATAGCCTTGCGGTTTTTCGAAAATTCGACATTTTTCGAAAATGCTCAAAAATGCACAAAATGATGAAAAACGGCAAGCTGTGCAAGACCGTAAGGTTATAGCCTTGCATTTTTGCCAGATTTCGTCAATTTTTGTCATTTTTCGAAAAACCTCAAAACGATGAAAAACCGTAAGGCTATAGCCTTGCGTTTTTCGAAATTTCGACATTTTTCGAAAATGCTCATAAATGCTCAAAATGATGAAAAACGGCCTGCTGTGCAAGACCGTAAGGCTATAGCCTTGCGTTTTTGCCAGATTTCGTCATTTTTTGTCATTTTTCGAAAAACCTCAAAACGATGAAAAACCGTAAGGCTATAGCCTTGCGGTTTTTCAAAATTTCGACATTTTTCGAAAATGGTCAAAAATATTCAAAATGATGAAAAACGGCATGCTGTGCAAGACTGTAAGGCTATAGCCTTGCGTTTTTGCCAGATTTCGTCATTTTTTGTCATGCCTTGCGGTTATTCGAAATTTCGACATTTTTCGAAAATGCTCAAAATGATGAAAAATGGCATGCTGTGCAAGACCGTAAGGCTATAGCCTTGCGTTTTTGCCAGAATTCGTCATTTTTGTCATTTTTTGAAAAACCTCAAAATGATGAAAAAACTTAAGGCTATAGCCTTGCGTTTTTTCGAAATTTCGACATTTTTCGAAAATGGTCAAAAATGCTCAAAATGATGAAAAATAGCATGCTGTGCAAGACCGTAAGGCTATAGCCTTGCGTTTTTGCCAGATTTTGTCATTTTTTGTCATTTTTCGAAAAACCTCAAAACGATGAAAAACCGTAAGGCTATAGCCTTGCGGTTTTTCGAAATTTCGACATTTTTCGAAAATGCTCAAAAATGCTCAAAATGATGAAACACGGCATGCTGTGCAAGACCGTAAGGCTATAGCCTTGCGTTTTTGCCAGATTTCGCCATTTTTTGTCATTTTTCGAAAAACCTCAAAACGATGAAAAACCGTAAGGCTATAGCCTTGCGGTTTTTCAAAATTTCGACATTTTTCGAAAATGCTCAAAAATAATCAAAATGATGAAAAACGGCATGCTGTGCAAGACCGTAAGGCTATAGCCTTGCGTTTTTGCCAGAATTCGTCATTTTTGTCATTTTTTGAAAAACCTCAAAATGATGAAAAAACTTAAGGCTATAGCCTTGCGTTTTTTCGAAATTTCGACATTTTTCGAAAATGCTCAAAATGATGAAAAACGGCATGCTGTGCAAGACCGTAAGGCTATAGCCTTGCGTTTTTGCCAGATTTCGTCATTTTTTGTCATTTTTCGAAAAACCTCAAAATGATGAAAAAACTTAAGGCTATAGCCTTGCGTTTTTTCGAAATTTCGACATTTTTCGAAAATGGTCAAAAATGCTCAAAATGATGAAAAATAGCATGCTGTGCAAGACGGTAAGGCTATAGCCTTGCGTTTTTGCCAGATTTTGTCATTTTTTGTCATTTTTCGAAAAACCTCAAAATGATGAAACACGGCATGCTGTGCAAGACCGTAAGGTTATAGCCTTGCGTTTTTGCCAGAATTCGTCATTTTTTGTCATTTTTCGAAAAACCTCAAAACGATGAAAAACCGTAAGGCTATAGCCTTGCGGTTTTTCAAAATTTCGACATTTTTCGAAAATGCTCAAAAATGCACAAAATGATGAAAAACGGCATGCTGTGCAAGACCGTAAGGTTATAGCCTTGCATTTTTGCCAGATTTCGTCATTTTTTGTCATTTTTCGAAAAACCTCAAAATGATGAAACACGGCATGCTGTGCAAGACCGTAAGGTTATAGCCTTGCGTTTTTGCCAGAATTCGTCATTTTTTGTCATTTTTCGAAAAACCTCAAAACGATGAAAAACCGTAAGGCTATAGCCTTGCGGTTTTTCAAAATTTCGACATTTTTTGAAAATGCTCATAAATGCTCAAAATGATGAAAAACGGCATGCTGTGCAAGACCGTAAGGCTATAGCCTTGCGTTTTTGCCAGATTTCGTCATTTTTTGTCATTTTTCGAAAAACCTCAAAACGATGAAAAACCGTAAGGCTATAGCCTTGCGGTTTTCCGAAATTTCGACGTTTTTCGAAAATGCTCAAAAATGCTCAAAATGATGAAACACGGCATGCTGTGCAAGACTGTAAGGTTATAGCCTTGCGTTTTTGCCAGATTTTGTCATTTTTTGTCATTTTTCGAAAAACCTCAAAACGATGAAAAACCGTAAGGCTATAGCCTTGCGGTTTTTCGAAATTTCGACATTTTTCGAAAATGCTCAAAATGATGAAAAACGGCATGCTGTGCAAGACCGTAAGGCTATAGCCTTGCGTTTTTGCCAGATTTCGTCATTTTTTGTCATTTTTCGAAAAATCTCAAAACGATGAAAAAACGTAAGGCTATAGCCTTGCGGTTTTTCAAAATTTCGACATTTTTCGAAAATGCTCAAAAATGCACAAAATGATGAAAAACGGCATGCTGTGCAAGACCGTAAGGCTATAGCCTTGCGTTTTTGCCAGATTTCGTCTTTTTGTCATTTTTGAAAACCTCAAAATGATGAAAAAACTTAGGCTATAGCCTTGCGTTTTTTTCGAAATTTCGACATTTTTCGAAAATGGTCAAAAATGCTCAAAATGATGAAAAATAGCATGCTGTGCAAGACCGTAAGGCTATAGCCTTGTGTTTTTGCCAGATTTTGTCATTTTTTGTCATTTTTCGAAAAACCTCAAAACGATGAAAAACCGTAAGGCTATAGCCTTACGTTTTTTTCAAAATTTCGACATTTTTCGAAAATGCTCAAAAATGCTCAAAATGATGAAAAACAGCATGCTGTGCAAGACCGTAAGGCTATAGGCTTGCGTTTTGCCAGGTTTTCGTCATTTTTTGTCATTTTTTGAAAATCCTCAAAACGATGAAAAAACGTGAAGCTATAGCCTTGCGTTTTTTCGAAATTTTGACATTTTTTGAAAACCCTCAAAAATCCTCAAAATGATGGAAAACGGCATGCTGTGCAAGACCGTAAGGCTATAGCCTTGCGTTTTGCCAGGTTTCGTCATTTTTTGTCAGTTTTCGAAAATCCTCAAAACGATAAAAAAAAAAACGTAAGGCTATAGACTTGCGTTTTTTCGAAATTTCGACATTTTTTGAAAACCTTCAAAAATCCTCAAAATGATGAAAAACGGCATGCTGTGCAAGACCGTAAGGCTATAGCCTTGCGTTTTTGCCAGATTTCGTCATTTTTTGTCATTTTTCGAAAAACCTCAAAATGATGAAACACGGCATGCTGTGCAAGACCGTAAGGTTATAGCCTTGCGTTTTTGCCAGAATTCGTCATTTTTTGTCATTTTTCGAAAAACCTCAAAACGATGAAAAACCGTAAGGCTATAGCCTTGCGGTTTTTCAAAATTTCGACATTTTTCGAAAATGCTCAAAAATGCACAAAATGATGAAAAACGGCATGCTGTGCAAGACCGTAAGGTTATAGCCTTGCATTTTTGCCAGATTTCGTCATTTTTTGTAATTTTTCGAAAAACCTCAAAACGATGAAAAACCTTAAGGCTATAGCCTTGCGTTTTTTCAAAATTTCGACATTTTTTGAAAATGCTCATAAATGCTCAAAATGATGAAAAACGGCATGCTGTGCAAGACCGTAAGGCTATAGCCTTGCGTTTTTGCCAGATTTCGTCATTTTTTGTCATTTTTCGAAAAACCTCAAAACGATGAAAAACCGTAAGGCTATAGCCTTGCGGTTTTTCGAAATTTCGACGTTTTTCGAAAATGCTCAAAAATGCTCAAAATGATGAAACACGGCATGCTGTGCAAGACTGTAAGGTTATAACCTTGCGTTTTTGCCAGATTTCGTCATTTTTTGTCATTTTTCGAAAAACCTCAAAACGATGAAAAACCGTAAGGCTATAGCCTTGCGGTTTTTCGAAATTTCGACATTTTTCGAAAATGCTCAAAATGATGAAAAACGGCATGCTGTGCAAGACCGTAAGGCTATAGCCTTGCGTTTTTGCCAGATTTTGTCATTTTTTGTCATTTTTCGAAAAACCTCAAAATGATGAAACACACGGCATGCTGTGCAAGACCGTAAGGCTATAGCCTTGCGTTTTTGCCAGAATTCGTCATTTTTTGTCATTTTTTGAAAAACCTCAAAATGATGAAAAAACGTAAGGCTATAGCCTTGCGTTTTTTCGAAATTTCGACATTTTTCGAAAATGGTCAAAAATGCTCAAAATGATGAAAAACAGCATGCTGTGCAAGACCGTAAGGCTATAGCCTTGCGTTTTTGCCAGATTTCGTCATTTTTTTTCATTTTTCGAAAAACCTCAAAATGATGAAAAACCGTAAGGCTATAACCTTGCGGTTTTTCGAAATTTCGACATTTTTCGAAAATGCTCAAAAATGCTCAAAATGATGAAAAACGGCATGCTGTGCAAGACTGTAAGGTTATAACCTTGCGTTTTTGCCAGATTTCGTCATTTTTTGTCATTTTTCGAAAAACCTCAAAACGATGAAAAACCGTAAGGCTATAGCCTTGCGGTTTTTCGAAATTTCGACATTTTTCGAAAATGCTCAAAATGATGAAAAACGGCATGCTGTGCAAGACCGTAAGGCTATAGCCTTGCGTTTTTGCCAGATTTCGTCATTTTTTGTCATTTTTCGAAAAATCTCAAAACGATGAAAAACCGTAAGGCTATAGCCTTGCGTTTTTTCGAAATTTCAACATTTTTCGAAAATGCTCAAAAATGCTCAAAATGATGAAACACGGCATGCTGTGCAAGACTGTAAGGTTATAACCTTGCGTTTTTGCCAGATTTCGTCATTTTTTGTCATTTTTCGAAAAACCTCAAAACGATGAAAAACCGTAAGGCTATAGCCTTGCGGTTTTTCAAAATTTCAACATTTTTCGAAAATGCTCAAAAATGCTCAAAATGATGAAACACGGCATGCTGTGCAAGACCGTAAGGCTATAGCCTTGCGTTTTTGCCAGATTTCGTCATTTTTTGTCATTTTTCGAAAAATCTCAAAACGATGAAAAACCGTAAGGCTATAGCCTTGCGGTTTTTCGAAATTTCGACATTTTTCGAAAATGGTCAAAAATGCTCAAAATGATGAAAAACGGCATGCTGTGCAAGACCGTAAGGCTATAGCCTTGCGTTTTTGCCAGATTTCGTCATTTTTTGTCATTTTTCGAAAAACCTCAAAACGATGAAAAACCGTAAGGCTATAGCCTTGCGGTTTTTCAAAATTTCGACATTTTTCGAAAATGCTCAAAAATGCACAAAATGATGAAAAACGGCATGCTAAATAAAATGTCGAAATTTTGAAAAAAACGTAAGGCTATAGCCTTACCGTTTTTCATGATTTTGAGGATTTTCAAAAAATGACAAAAACTGACAAAAACGCAAGGCTATAGCCTTACGGTCTTGCTCAGCAAGCTTTTTTTCATCGTTTTGAGCATTTTTGAGCATTTTCGAAAATGTCGAAATTTTGAAAAAAAACGTAATTTATAGCCTTATCCGTTTTTCATGATTTTGAGGATTTTCAAAAAATGACAAAAACTGACAAAAACGCAAGGCTATAGCCTTACGGTCTTGCTCAGCATGCTGTTTTTCATCGTTTTGAGCATTTTGAGCATTTTCGAAACATGTCGAAATTTTGAAAAAAACGTAAGGCTATAGCCTTACCGTTTTTCATGATTTTGAGGATTTTCAAAAAATGACAAAAACTGACAAAAACGCAAGGCTATAGCCTTACGGTCTTGCTCAGCATGCTGTTTTTCATCATTCTGAGCATTTTTGAGCATTTTCGAAACATGTCGAAATTTTGAAAAAAAAGTAAGGCTATAGCCTTACCGTTTTTCATGATTTTGAGGATTTTCAAAAACTGACAAAAACGCAAGGCTATAGCCTTACGGTCTTGCTCAGCATGCTGTTTTTCATCATTTTGAGCATTTTTGAGCATTTTCGAAAAATGTCGAAATTTTGAAAAAAACGTAAGGCTATAGCCTTACCGTTTTTCATGATTTTGAGGAGTTTCAAAAAATGACAAAAACTGACAAAAACGCAAGGCTATAGCCTTATGGTCTTGCTCAGCATGCCTTTTTTCATCGTTTTGAGCATTTTTGAGCATTTTCGAAAAATGTCAAAATTTTTGAAAAAACGTAAGGCTATAGCCTTACCGTTTTTCATGATTTTGAGGATTTTCAAAAAATGACAAAAACTGACAAAAACGCAAGGCTATAGCCTTACGGTCTTGCTCAGCATGCTGTTTTTCATCATTTTGAGCATTTTTGAGCATTTTCGAAACATGTCGAAATTTTGAAAAAAAAAACGTAAGGCTATAGCCTTACCGTTTTTCATGATTTTGAGGATTTTCAAAAAATGACAAAAACTGACAAAAACGCAAGGCTATAGCCTTACGGTCTTGCTCAGCATGCTGTTTTTCATCATTTTGAGCATTTTTGAGCATTTTCGAAACATGTCGAAATTTTGAAAAAAACGTAAGGCTATAGCCTTACCGTTTTTCATGATTTTGAGGATTTTCAAAAAATGACAAAAACTGACAAAAACGCAAGGTTATAGCCTTACGGTCTTGCTCAGCATGCTTTTTTTCATCGTTTTGAGCATTTTTGAGCATTTTCGAAAAATGTCGAAATTTTGAAAAAAAACGTAAGGCTATAGCCTTACCGTTTTTCATGATTTTGAGGATTTTCAAAAAATGACAAAAACTGACAAAAACGCAAGGCTATAGCCTTACGGTCTTGCTCAGCATGCTTTTTTTCATCGTTTTGAGCATTTTTGAGCATTTTCGAAAAATGTCGAAATTTTGAAAAAAACGTAAGGCTATATATAGCCTTACCGTTTTTCATGATTTTGAGGATTTTCAAAAAATGACAAAAACTGACAAAAACGCAAGGCTATAGCCTTACCGTTTTTCATGATTTTGAGGAGTTTCAAAAAATGACAAAAAATGACAAAAACTGACAAAAACGCAAGGCTATAGCCTCACGGTCTTGCTCAGCATGGCTTTTTTCATCGTTTTGAGCATTTTTGAGCATTTTCGAAAAATGTCGAAATTTTGAAAAAAAACGTAGGCTATAGCCTTACCGTTTTTCATGATTTTGAGGATTTTCAAAAAATGACAAAAACTGACAAAAATGCAAGGCTATAGCCTTACGGTCTTGCTCAGCATGCCTTTTTTCATCATTTTGAGCATTTTTAAGCATTTTCGAAAAATGTCGAAATTTTGAAAAAAAAAAACGTAAGGCTATAGCCTTACCTTTTTTCATAATTTTGAGGAGTTTCAAAAAATGACAAAAACTGACAAAAACGCAAGGCTATAGCCTTACGGTCTTGCTCAGCATGCCTTTTTTCATCGTTTTGAGCATTTTTGAGCATTTTCGAAAAATGCCAAAATTTTGAAAAAAAAAACGTAAGGCTATAGCCTTACCGTTTTTCATGATTTTGAGGATTTTCAAAAAATGACAAAAACTGACAAAAACGCAAGGCTATAGCCTTACGGTCTTGCTCAGCACGCTGTTTTTCATCATTTTGAGCATTTTTGAGCATTTTCGAAAAATGTCGAAATTTTGAAAAAAACGTAAGGCTATAGCCTTACCGTTTTTCATGATTTTGAGGATTTTCAAAAAATGACAAAAACTGACAAAAACGCAAGGCTATAGCCTTATGGTCTTGCTCAGCATGCTTGTTTTCATCGTTTTGAGCATTTTTGAGCATTTTCGAAAAATGTCGAAATTTTGAAAAAAACGTAAGGCTATAGCCTTACCGTTTTTCATGATTTTGAGGATTTTCAAAAAATGACAAAAACTGACAAAAACGCAAGGCTATAGCCTTACGTTCTTGCTCAGCATGCTGTTTTTCATCATTTTGAGCATTTTTGAGCATTTTCGAAAAATGTCGAAATTTTGAAAAAAACGTAAGGCTATAGCCTTACCGTTTTTCATGATTTTGAGGATTTTAAAAAATGACAAAAACTGACAAAAACGCAAGGCTATAGCCTTACGGTCTTGCTCAGCATGCTTTTTTTCATCGTTTTGAGCATTTTTGAGCATTTTCGAAAAATGTCGAAATTTTGAAAAAACATAAGGCTATAGCCTTACCGTTTTTCATGATTTTGAGGATTTTCAAAAAATGACAAAAACTGACAAAAACGTAAGGCTATAGCCTTACCGTTTTTCATGATTTTGAGGAGTTTCAAAAAATGACAAAAAATGACAAAAACTGACAAAAACGCAAGGCTATAGCCTCACGGTCTTGCTCAGCATGGCTTTTTTCATCGTTTTGAGCATTTTTGAGCATTTTCGAAAAATGTCAAAATTTTGAAAAAAACGTAAGGCTATAGCCTTACCGTTTTTCATGATTTTGAGGAGTTTCAAAAAATGACAAAAACTGACAAAAACGCAAGGCTATAGCCTTACGGTCTTGCTCAGCATGCTTTTTTTCATCATTTTGAGCATTTTTGAGCATTTTCGAAAAATGTCGAAATTTTGAAAAAAAAAAAACGTAAGGCTATAGCCTTACCGTTTTTCATGATTTTGAGGAGTTTCAAAAAATGACAAAAACTGACAAAAACGCAAGGCTATAGCCTTACGGTCTTGCTCAGCATGCCTTTTTTCATCGTTTTGAGCATTTTTGAGCATTTTCGAAAAATGCCAAAATTTGAAAAAAAAAAAAAAACGTAAGGCTATAGCCTCACCGTTTTTCATGATTTTGAGGATTTTCAAAAAATGACAAAAACTGACAAAAACGCAAGGCTATAGCCTTACGGTCTTGCTCAGCATGCCTTTTTTCATCGTTTTGAGCATTTTTGAGCATTTTCGAAAAATGTCGAAAATTTTGAAAAAAAAAAAAAACGTAAGGCTATAGCCTCACCGTTTTTCATGATTTTGAGGATTTTCAAAAAATGACAAAAACTGACAAAAACGCAAGGCTATAGCCTTACGGTCTTGCTCAGCATGCTGTTTTTCATCGTTTTGAGCATTTTTGAGCATTTTCGAAAAATGTCGAAATTTTGAAAAAAACGTAAGGCTATAGCCTTATACCGTTTTTCATGATTTTGAGGATTTTCAAAAAATGACAAAAACTGACAAAAACGCAAGGCTATAGCCTTACGGTCTTGCTCAGCATGCTTGTTTTCATCGTTTTGAGCATTTTTGAGCATTTTCGAAAAATGTCGAAATTTTGAAAAAAACGTAAGGCTATAGCCTTACCGTTTTTCATGATTTTGAGGATTTTCAAAAAATGACAAAAACTGACAAAAACGCAAGGCTATAGCCTTACGGTCTTGCTCAGCATGCTTTTTTTCATCGTTTTGAGCATTTTTGAAAAATGTCGAAATTTTGAAAAAAACGTAAGGCTATAGCCTTACCGTTTTTCATGATTTTGAGGATTTTCAAAAAATGACAAAAACTGACAAAAACGCAAGGCTATAGCCTTACGGTCTTGCTCAGCATGCTGTTTTTTCATCATTTTGAGCATTTTTGAGCATTTTCGAAAAATGTCGAAATTTTGAAAAAAAACGTAAGGCTATAGCCTTACCTTTTTTTCATGATTTTGAGGAGTTTCAAAAAATGACAAAAACTGACAAAAACGCAAGGCTATAGCCTTACGGTCTTGCTCAGCATGCCTTTTTTCATCGTTTTGAGCATTTTTGAGCATTTTCGAAAAATGCCAAAATTTTGAAAAAAAAAAAAAAAAACGTAAGGCTATAGCCTTACCGTTTTTCATGATTTTGAGGATTTTCAAAAAATGACAAAAACTGACAAAAACGCAAGGCTATAGCCTTACGGTCTTGCTCAGCATGCTTGTTTTCATCGTTTTGAGCATTTTTGAGCATTTTCGAAAAATGTCGAAATTTTGAAAAAAACGTAAGGCTATAGCCTTACCGTTTTTCATGATTTTGAGGATTTTCAAAAAATGACAAAAACTGACAAAAACGCAAGGCTATAGCCTTACGGTCTTGCTCAGCATGCTTGTTTTCATCGTTTTGAGCATTTTTGAGCATTTTCGAAAAATGTCGAAATTTTGAAAAAAACGTAAGGCTATAGCCTTACCGTTTTTCATGATTTTGAGGATTTTCAAAAATGACAAAAACTGACAAAAACGCAAGGCTATAGCCTTACGGTCTTGCTCAGCATGCTTTTTTTCATATTTTTGAGCATTTTTGAAAAATTTCGAAATTTTGAAAAAAACGTAAGGCTATAGCCTTACCGTTTTTCATGATTTTGAGGATTTTCAAAAAATGACAAAAACTGACAAAAACGCAAGGCTATAGCCTTACGGTCTTGCTCAGCATGTTGTTTTTCATCATTTTGAGCATTTTTGAGCATTTTCGAAAAATGTCGAAATTTTGAAAAAAACGTAAGGCTATAGCCTTACCGTTTTTCATGATTTTGAGGATTTTCAAAAAATGACAAAAACTGACAAAAACTGACAAAAACGCAAGGCTATAGCCTTACGGTCTTGCTCAGCATGCCTTTTTCATCGTTTTGAGCATTTTTGAGCATTTTCGAAAAATGTCGAAATTTTGAAAAAACGTAAGGCTATAGCCTTACCGTTTTTCATGATTTTGAGGATTTTCAAAAAATGACAAAAACTGACAAAAACGCAAGGCTATAGCCTTACGGTCTTGCTCAGCATGCTGTTTTTCATCATTTTGAGCATTTTTGAGCATTTTCGAAAAATGTCGAAATTTTGAAAAAAAAACGTAAGGCTATAGCCTTACCGTTTTTCATGATTTTGAGGATTTTCAAAAAATGACAAAAACTGACAAAAACTGACAAAAACGCAAGGCTATAGCCTTACGGTCTTGCTCAGCATGCTTTTTTTCATCGTTTTGAGCATTTTTGAGCATTTTCGAAAAATGTCGAAATTTTGAAAAAAACGTAAGGCTATAGCCTTACCGTTTTTCATGATTTTGAGGATTTTCAAAAAATGACAAAAACTGACAAAAACGCAAGGCTATAGCCTTACGGTCTTGCTCAGCATGCCTTTTTTCATCGTTTTGAGCATTTTTGAGCATTTTCGAAAAATGTCGAAATTTGAAAAAAAAAAACGTAAGGCTATAGCCTTACCTTTTTCATGATTTTGAGGATTTTCAAAAAATGACAAAAACTGACAAAAACGCAAGGCTATAGCCTTACGGTCTTGCTCAGCATGCCTTTTTTTCATCGTTTTGAGCATTTTTGAGCATTTTCGAAAAATGCCAAATTTTGAAAAAAACGTAAGGCTATAGCCTTACCGTTTTTCATGATTTTGAGGATTTTCAAAAAATGACAAAAACTGACAAAAACGCAAGGCTATAGCCTTACGGTCTTGCTCAGCATGCTTTTTTCATCATTTTGAGCATTTTTGAGCATTTTCGAAAAATGTCGAAATTTTGAAAAAAAATGACAAAAACTGACAAAAACTGACAAAAACGCAAGGCTATAGCCTTACGGTTTTGCTCAGCATGCCTTTTTTCATCGTTTTGAGCATTTTTGAGCATTTTCGAAAAATGTCGAAATTTTTGAAAAAAACGTAAGGCTATAGCCTTACCGTTTTTCATGATTTTGAGGATTTTCAAAAAATGACAAAAACTGACAAAAACGCAAGGCTATAGCCTTACGGTCTTGCTCAGCATGCTGTTTTTCATCATTTTGAGCATTTTTGAGCATTTTCGAAAAATGTCGAAATTTTGAAAAAAAACGTAAGGCTATAGCCTTACCGTTTTTCATGATTTTGAGGATTTTCAAAAAATGACAAAAATGACAAAAACTGCAAGGCTATAGCCTTACGGTCTTGCTCAGCATGCTTTTTTCATCGTTTTGAGCATTTTTGAGCATTTTTCGAAAAATGTCGAAATTTTGAAAAAAACGTAAGGCTATAGCCTTACCGTTTTTTCATGATTTTGAGGATTTTCAAAAAATGACAAAAACTGACAAAAACGCAAGGCTATAGCCTTACGGTCTTGCTCAGCATGCCTTTTTTCATTGTTTTGAGCATTTTTGAGCATTTTCGAAAAATGTCGAAATTTTGAAAAAAAAACGTAAGGCTATAGCCTTACCTTTTTCATGATTTTGAGGATTTTCAAAAAATGACAAAAACTGACAAAAACGCAAGGCTATAGCCTTACGGTCTTGCTCAGCATGCCTTTTTTCATCGTTTTGAGCATTTTTGAGCATTTTCGAAAAATGTCAAAATTTTGAAAAAAAAAACGTAAGGCTATAGCCTTACCGTTTTTCATGATTTTGAGGATTTTCAAAAAATGACAAAAACTGACAAAAACGCAAGGCTATAGCCTTACGGTCTTGCTCAGCATGCTTTTTTCATCGTTTTGAGCATTTTTGAGCATTTTCGAAAAATGTCGAAATTTTGAAAAAAACGTAAGGCTATAGCCTTACCGTTTTCATGATTTTGAGGATTTTCAAAAAATGACAAAAACTGACAAAAACGCAAGGCTATAGCCTTACGGTCTTGCTCAGCATGCTTTTTTCATCATTTTGAGCATTTTTGAGCATTTTCGAAAAATGTCGAAATTTTGAAAAAAAACGTAAGGCTATAGCCTTACCGTTTTTCATGATTTTGAGGATTTTCAAAAAATGACAAAAACTGACAAAAACGCAAGGCTATAGCCTTACGGTCTTGCTCAGCATGCTTTTTTTCATCGTTTTGAGAATTTTTGAGCATTTTCGAAAAATGTCGAAATTTTGAAAAAAACGTAAGGCTATAGCCTTACCGTTTTTCATGATTTTGAGGATTTTCAAAAAATGACAAAAACTGACAAAAACGCAAGGCTATAGCCTTACGGTCTTGCTCAGCATGCTTTTTTTCATCGTTTTGAGCATTTTTGAGCATTTTCGAAAAATGTCGAAATTTTGAAAAAAACGTAAGGCTATAGCCTTACCGTTTTTCATGATTTTGAGGATTTTCAAAAAATTGACAAAAAATGACAAAAACTGACAAAAACGCAAGGCTATAGCCTTACGGTCTTGCTCAGCATGCTTTTTTTCATCGTTTTGAGCATTTTTGAGCATTTTCGAAAAATGTCGAAATTTTGAAAAAAACGTAAGGCCTTACCGTTTTTCATGATTTTGAGGATTTTCAAAAAATGACAAAAACTGACAAAAACGCAAGGCTATAGCCTTACGGTCTTGCTCAGCATGCCTTTTTTCATCGTTTTGAGCATTTTTGAGCATTTTCGAAAAATGTCAAAATTTTGAAAAAAAAAACGTAAGGCTATAGCCTTACCGTTTTTCATGATTTTGAGGATTTTCAAAAAATGACAAAAACTGACAAAAACGCAAGGCTATAGCCTTACGGTCTTGCTCAGCATGCTGTTTTCATCATTTTGAGCATTTTTGAGCATTTTCGAAAAATGTCGAAATTTTGAAAAAAACGTAAGGCTATAGCCTTACCGTTTTTCATGATTTTGAGGATTTTCAAAAAATGACAAAAACTGACAAAAACGCAAGGCTATAGCCTTACGGTCTTGCTCAGCATGCCTTTTTTCATCGTTTTGAGCATTTTTGAGCATTTTCGAAAAATGTCGAAATTTTGAAAAAAAAAAAAACGTAAGGCTATAGCCTTACCGTTTTTCATGATTTTGAGGATTTTCAAAAAATGACAAAAACTGACAAAAACGCAAGGCTATAGCCTTACGGTCTTGCTCAGCATGCTTTTTTTCATCGTTTGGAGCATTTTTGAGCATTTTCGAAAAATGTCGAAATTTTGAAAAAAACGTAAGGCTATAGCCTTACCGTTTTTCATGATTTTGAGGATTTTCAAAAAATGACAAAAACTGACAAAAACGCAAGGCTATAGCCTTACGGTCTTGCTCAGCATGCTTTTTTTTCATCATTTTGAGCATTTTTGAGCATTTTCGAAAATGTCGAAATTTTGAAAAAAACGTAAGGCTATAGCCTTACCGTTTTTCATGATTTTGAGGATTTTCAAAAAATGACAAAAACTGACAAAAACGCAAGGCTATAGCCTTACGGTCTTGCTCAGCATGCTTTTTTTCATCATTTTGAGCATTTTTGAGCATTTTCGAAAAATGTCGAAATTTTGAAAAAAACGTAAGGCTATAGCCTTACCGTTTTTCATGATTTTGAGGATTTAAAAAAAATGACAAAAACTGACAAAAACGCAAGGCTATAGCCTTACGGTCTTGCTCAGCATGCTTTTTTTCATCGTTTTGAGCATTTTTGAGCATTTTCGAAAAATGTCGAAATTTTGAAAAAAACGTAAGGCTATAGCCTTACCGTTTTTCATGATTTTGAGGATTTTCAAAAAATGACAAAAACTGACAAAAACAAAAGGCTATAGCCTTACCGTTTTTTTCATGATTTTGAGGAGTTTTTTTCAAAAAATGACAAAAAATGACAAAAACTGACAAAAACGCAAGGCTATAGCCTTACGGTCTTGCTCAGCATGCTTTTTTCATCATTTTGAGCATTTTTGAGCATTTTCGAAAAATGTCGAAATTTTGAAAAAAAAAGTAAGGCTATAGCCTTACCGTTTTTCATGATTTTGAGGATTTTCAAAAAATGACAAAAACTGACAAAAACTGACAAAAACGCAAGGCTATAGCCTTACGGTTTTGCTCAGCATGCCTTTTTTCATCGTTTTGAGCATTTTTGAGCATTTTCGAAAAATGTCGAAATTTTGAAAAAAACGTAAGGCTATAGCCTTACCGTTTTTCATGATTTTGAGGATTTTCAAAAATGACAAAAACTGACAAAAACGCAAGGCTATAGCCTTACGGTCTTGCTCAGCATGCTGTTTTTCATCATTTTGAGCATTTTTGAGCATTTTCGAAAAATGTCGAAATTTTGAAAAAAAAAACGTAAGGCTATAGCCTTACCGTTTTTCATGATTTTGAGGAGTTTCAAAAAATGACAAAAAATGACAAAAACTGACAAAAACGCAAGGCTATAGCCTTACGGTCTTGCTCAGCATGCTTTTTTTCATCGTTTTGAGCATTTTTGAGCATTTTCGAAAAATGTCGAAATTTTGAAAAAAACGTAAGGCTATAGCCTTACCGTTTTTCATGATTTTGAGGATTTTCAAAAAATGACAAAAACTGACAAAAACGCAAGGCTATAGCCTTACGGTCTTGCTCAGCATGCCTTTTTTCATCATTTTGAGCATTTTTGAGCATTTTCGAAAAATGTCGAAATTTTGAAAAAAAAAAACGTAAGGCTATAGCCTTACCGTTTTTCATGATTTTGAGGAGTTTCAAAAATGACAAAAACTGACAAAAACGCAAGGCTATAGCCTTACGGTCTTGCTCAGCATGCCTTTTTTTCATCGTTTTGAGCATTTTTGAGCATTTTCGAAAAATGTCGAAATTTTGAAAAAAAAAAAAAACGTAAGGCTATAGCCTTACCGTTTTTCATGATTTTGAGGATTTTCAAAAAATGACAAAAACTGACAAAAACGCAAGGCTATAGCCTTACGGTCTTGCTCAGCATGCTTTTTTTCATCGTTTTGAGCATTTTTGAGCATTTTCGAAAAATGTCGAAATTTTGAAAAAAAACGTAAGGCTATAGCCTTACCGTTTTTCATGATTTTGAGGATTTTCAAAAATGACAAAAACTGACAAAAACGCAAGGCTATAGCCTTACGGTCTTGCTCAGCATGCTTTTTTTCATCATTTTGAGCATTTTTGAGCATTTTCGAAAAATGTCGAAATTTTGAAAAAAACGTAAGGCTATAGCCTTACCGTTTTTCATGATTTGAGGATTTTCAAAAAATGACAAAAACTGACAAAAACGCAAGGCTATAGCCTTACGGTCTTGCTCAGCATGCTTTTTTTCATCGTTTTGAGCATTTTTGAGCATTTTCGAAAAATGTCGAAATTTTGAAAAAAACGTAAGGCTATAGCCTTACCGTTTTTCATGATTTTGAGGATTTTCAAAAATGACAAAAACTGACAAAAACGCAAGGCTATAGCCTTACGGTCTTGCTCAGCATGCTGTTTTTCATCATTTTGAGCATTTTCGAAAAATGTCGAAATTTTGAAAAAAACGTAAGGCTATAGCCTTACCGTTTTTCATGATTTTGAGGATTTTCAAAAAATGACAAAAACTGAACAAAAACGCAAGGCTATAGCCTTACGGTCTTGCTCAGCATGTTTTTTTCATCATTTTGAGCATTTTTGAGCATTTTCGAAAAATGTCGAAATTTTTGAAAAAAACGTAAGGCTATAGCCTTACCGTTTTTCATGATTTTGAGGATTTTCAAAAATGACAAAAACTGACAAAAACTGACAAAAACGCAAGGCTATAGCCTTACGGTCTTGCTCAGCATGCTTTTTTTTCATCGTTTTTGAGCATTTTTGAGCATTTTCGAAAAATGTCGAAATTTTGAAAAAAACGTAAGGCTATAGCCTTACCGTTTTTCATGATTTTGAGGATTTTCAAAAATGACGACAAAACGCAAGGCTATAGCCTTACGGTCTTGCTCAGCATGCAGTTTTTCATCATTTTGAGCATTTTTGAGCATTTTCGAAAAATGTCGAAATTTTGAAAAAAAAACGTAAGGCTATAGCCTTACCGTTTTTCATGATTTTGAGGATTTTCAAAAAATGACAAAAACTGACAAAAACGCAAGGCTATAGCCTTACGGTCTTGCTCAGCATGCCTTTTTCATCGTTTTGAGCATTTTTGAGCATTTTCGAAAAATGTCAAAATTTTGAAAAAAAACGTAAGGCTATAGCCTTACCGTTTTTCATGATTTTGAGGATTTTCCAAAAAATGACAAAAACTGACAAAAACGCAAGGCTATAGCCTTACGGTCTTGCTCAGCATGCTTTTTTTCATCATTTTGAGCATTTTTGAGCATTTTCGAAAAATGTCGAAATTTTGAAAAAAAACGTAAGGCTATAGCCTTACCTTTTTTCATGATTTTGAGGATTTTCAAAAAATGACAAAAACTGACAAAAACGCAAGGCTATAGCCTTACGGTCTTGCTCAGCATGCCTTTTTTTCATCGTTTTGAGCATTTTTGAGCATTTTCGAAAAATGTCGAAATTTTTGAAAAAAACGTAAGGCTATAGCCTTACCGTTTTTCATGATTTTGAGGATTTTCAAAAAATGACAAAAACTGACAAAAACGCAAGGCTATAGCCTTACGGTCTTGCTCAGCATGCTTTTTTCATCGTTTTGAGCATTTTTGAGCATTTTCGAAAAATGTCGAAATTTTGAAAAAAACGTAAGGCTATAGCCTTACCGTTTTTTCATGATTTTGAGGATTTTCAAAAAATGACAAAAACTGACAAAAACGCAAGGCTATAGCCTTACGGTCTTGCTCAGCATGCTGTTTTTCATCATTTTGAGCATTTTTGAGCATTTTCGAAAAATGTCGAAATTTTGAAAAAAAAACGTAAGGCTATAGCCTTACCGTTTTTCATGATTTTGAGGATTTTCAAAAAATGACAAAAAATGACAAAAACTGACAAAAACGCAAGGCTATAGCCTTACGGTCTTGCTCAGCATGCTTTTTTTCATCGTTTTGAGCATTTTTGAGCATTTTCGAAAAATGTCGAAATTTTGAAAAAAACGTAAGGCTATAGCCTTACCGTTTTTCATGATTTTGAGGATTTTCAAAAAATGACAAAAACTGACAAAAACGCAAGGCTATAGCCTTACGGTCTTGCTCAGCATGCTTTTTTCATCATTTTGAGCATTTTTGAGCATTTTCGAAAAATGTCGAAATTTTGAAAAAAAACGTAAGGCTATAGCCTTACCGTTTTTCATGATTTTGAGGATTTTCAAAAAATGACAAAAACTGACAAAAACGCAAGGCTATAGCCTTACGGTCTTGCTCAGCATGCGTTTTTCATCGTTTTGAGCATTTTTGAGCATTTTCGAAAAATGTCGAAATTTTGAAAAAAACGTAAGGCTATAGCCTTACCGTTTTTCATGATTTTGAGGATTTTCAAAAATGACAAAAACTGACAAAAACGCAAGGCTATAGCCTTACGGTCTTGCTCAGCATGCTTTTTTTCATCATTTTGAGCATTTTTGAGCATTTTCGAAAAATGTCGAAATTTTGAAAAAAACGTAAGGCTATAGCCTTACCGTTTTTCATGATTTTGAGGATTTTTCAAAAAATGACAAAAACTGACAAAAACGCAAGGCTATAGCCTTACGGTCTTGCTCAGCATGCTTTTTTTCATCGTTTTGAGCATTTTTGAGCATTTTCGAAAAATGTCGAAATTTTGAAAAAAACGTAAGGCTATAGCCTTACCGTTTTTCATGATTTGAGGATTTTCAAAAAATGACAAAAACTGACAAAAACGCAAGGCTATAGCCTTACGGTCTTGCTCAGCATGCTTTTTTTTCATCGTTTTGAGCATTTTTGAGCATTTTCGAAAAATGTCGAAATTTTGAAAAAAACGTAAGGCTATAGCCTTACCGTTTTTCATGATTTTGAGGATTTTCAAAAAATGACAAAAACTGACAAAAACGCAAGGCTATAGCCTTACGGTCTTGCTCAGCATGCTGTTTTTCATCATTTTGAGCATTTTTGAGCATTTTCGAAAAATGTCGAAATTTTGAAAAAAACGTAAGGCTATAGCCTTACCGTTTTTCATGATTTTGAGGATTTCAAAAAATGACAAAAAATGACAAAAACTGACAAAAACGCAAGGCTATAGCCTTACGGTCTTGCTCAGCATGCTGTTTTTCATCGTTTTGAGCATTTTTGAGCATTTTCGAAAAATGTCGAAATTTTGAAAAAAACGTAAGGCTATAGCCTTACCGTTTTTCATGATTTTGAGGATTTTCAAAAAATGACAAAAACTGACAAAAACGCAAGGCTATAGCCTTACGGTCTTGCTCAGCATGCCTTTTTTCATCGTTTTGAGCATTTTTGAGCATTTTCGAAAAATGTCAAAATTTTGAAAAAAAAAAAAAAAAAACGTAAGGCTATAGCCTTACCGTTTTTCATGATTTTGAGGAGTTTCAAAAAATGACAAAAACTGACAAAAACGCAAGGCTATAGCCTTACGGTCTTGCTCAGCATGCTTTTTTTCATCGTTTTGAGCATTTTTGAGCATTTTCGAAAAATGTCGAAATTTTGAAAAAAACGTAAGGCTATAGCCTTACCGTTTTTCATGATTTTGAGGATTTTCAAAAAATGACAAAAACTGACAAAACGCAAGGCTATAGCCTTACGGTCTTGCTCAGCATGCTTTTTTTCATCGTTTTGAACATTTTTGAGCATTTTCGAAAAATGTCGAAATTTTGAAAAAAACGTAAGGCTATAGCCTTACCGTTTTTCATGATTTTGAGGATTTTCAAAAAATGACAAAAACTGACAAAAACGCAAGGCTATAGCCTTACGGTCTTGCTCAGCATGCTTTTTTTCATCGTTTTGAGCATTTTTGAGCATTTTCGAAAAATGTCGAAATTTTGAAAAAAAAACGTAAGGCTATAGCCTTACCGTTTTTCATGATTTTGAGGATTTTCAAAAAATGACAAAAACTGACAAAAACGCAAGGCTATAGCCTTACGGTCTTGCTCAGCATGCTTTTTTCATCGTTTTGAGCATTTTTGGCATTTTCGAAAAATGTCGAAATTTTGAAAAAAAACGTAAGGCTATAGCCTTACCGTTTTTCATGATTTTGAGGATTTTCAAAAAATGACAAAAACTGACAAAAACGCAAGGCTATAGCCTTACGGTCTTGCTCAGCATGCTTTTTTCATCGTTTTGAGCATTTTTGAGCATTTTCGAAAAATGTCGAAATTTTGAAAAAAACGTAAGGCTATAGCCTTACCGTTTTTCATGATTTTGAGGATTTTCAAAAAATGACAAAAACTGACAAAAACGCAAGGCTATAGCCTTACGGTCTTGCTCAGCATGCTTTTTTTCATCATTTTGAGCATTTTTGAGCATTTTTCGAAAAATGTCGAAATTTTGAAAAAAACGTAAGGCTATAGCCTTACCGTTTTTCATGATTTTGAGGATTTTCAAAAAATGACAAAAACTGACAAAAACGCAAGGCTATAGCCTTACGGTCTTGCTCAGCATGCTTTTTTCATCGTTTTGAGCATTTTTGAGCATTTTCGAAAAATGTCGAAATTTTGAAAAAAAACGTAAGGCTATAGCCTTACCGTTTTTCATGATTTTGAGGATTTTCAAAAAATGACAAAAACTGACAAAACGCAAGGCTATAGCCTTACGGTCTTGCTCAGCATGCTTTTTTCATCATTTTGAGCATTTTTGAGCATTTTCGAAAAATGTCGAAATTTTGAAAAAAAACGTAAGGCTATAGCCTTACCGTTTTTCATGATTTTGAGATTTTCAAAAAATGACAAAAACTGACAAAAACGCAAGGCTATAGCCTTACGGTCTTGCTCAGCATGCTTTTTTCATCGTTTTGAGCATTTTTGAGCATTTTCGAAAAATGTCGAAAATTTTGAAAAAAAAACGTAAGGCTATAGCCTTACCGTTTTTCATGATTTTGAGGATTTTCAAAAAATGACAAAAACTGACAAAAACGCAAGGCTATAGCCTTACGGTCTTGCTCAGCATGCTGTTTTTCATCGTTTTGAGCATTTTTGAGCATTTTCGAAAAATGTCGAAATTTTGAAAAAAACGTAAGGCTATAGCCTTACCGTTTTTCATGATTTTGAGGATTTTCAAAAAATGACAAAAACTGACAAAAACGCAAGGCTATAGCCTTACGGTCTTGCTCAGCATGCTTTTTTCATCGTTTTGAGCATTTTTGAGCATTTTCGAAAAATGTCGAAATTTTGAAAAAAAAACGTAAGGCTATAGCCTTTACCGTTTTTCATGATTTTGAGGATTTTCAAAAAATGACAAAAACTGACAAAAACGCAAGGCTATAGCCTTACGGTCTTGCTCAGCATGCTGTTTTTCATCATTTTGAGCATTTTTGAGCATTTTCGAAAAATGTCGAAATTTTGAAAAAAACGTAAGGCTATAGCCTTACCGTTTTTCATGATTTTGAGGATTTTCAAAAAATGACAAAAACTGACAAAAACGCAAGGCTATAGCCTTACAGTCTTGCTCAGCATGCTTTTTTTCATCATTTTGAGCATTTTTGAGCATTTTCGAAAAATGTCGAAATTTTGAAAAAAAACGTAAGGCTATAGCCTTACCGTTTTTCATGATTTTGAGGATTTTCAAAAATGACAAAAACTGACAAAACGCAAGGCTATAGCCTTACGGTCTTGCTCAGCATGCTTTTTTTCATCGTTTTGAGCATTTTTGAGCATTTTTCGAAAAATGTCGAAATTTTGAAAAAAACGTAAGGCTATAGCCTTACCGTTTTTCATGATTTTGAGGATTTTCAAAAAATGACAAAAACTGACAAAAACGCAAGGCTATAGCCTTACGGTCTTGCTCAGCATGCTGTTTTTTCATCATTTTGAGCATTTTTGAGCATTTTCGAAAAATGTCGAAATTTTGAAAAAAAACGAAAGGCTATAGCCTTACCGTTTTTCATGATTTTGAGGATTTTCAAAAAATGACAAAAACTGACAAAAACGCAAGGCTATAGCCTTACGGTCTTGCTCAGCATGCTGTTTTTCATCATTTTGAGCATTTTTGAGCATTTTCGAAAAATGTCGAAATTTGAAAAAAAACGTAAGGCTATAGCCTTACCGTTTTTCATGATTTTGAGGATTTTCAAAAAATGACAAAAACTGACAAAAACGCAAGGCTATAGCCTTACGGTCTTGCTCAGCATGCTTTTTTCATCGTTTTGAGCATTTTTGAGCATTTTCGAAAAATGTCGAAATTTTGAAAAAAACGTAAGGCTATAGCCTTACCGTTTTTCATGATTTTGAGGATTTTCAAAAAATGACAAAAACTGACAAAAACGCAAGGCTATAGCCTTACGGTCTTGCTCAGCATGCTTTTTTTCATTGTTTTGAGCATTTTTGAGCATTTTCGAAAAATGTCGAAATTTTGAAAAAAACGTAAGGCTATAGCCTTACCGTTTTTCATGATTTTGAGGATTTTCAAAAAATGACAAAAACTGACAA